>CM056719.1:7820393-8420393 GCA_029844215.1 Przewalskia tangutica
TTTGACAAGGAATGTTATTTTCAGTCCTGTACTTGATTCAGAGGGTTTTTCCTCAAACACGTCTAATGGCAATATGGTTTTGACTTTAGATAATTTGTGTATGAAATTGCGCCTCTTATGAATGGATTGTATATATTAAACTGCCACAGGGAAATTTTCAATGTACAAAATAAAAGGGCTAAGTTAAATGAAAGAAATTCTACCTACTTATGGCATTGCAGACTTGGTCATATCAATCAAACAAGGATAGAACAGTTTAGGAAATTAAATTACCTCGAACCATTTGACTTACAATCTTATGGTAACTGTGAATCCTGTTTGAAGGGTAAGATGACCATTAAACCTCTTTCTGAAAAGGGGATTCGTGCCAAGGAGGTGCTTGAGTTGGTACATACAGACATATGTGGACCATTTCCGACTCAAGCTAGAGAGGGTTTCTCTTACTTCATCACTTTCACATACGACTTATCAAGGTTTGGATATGTGTATCTTATGAGACATAAATTCGAGGCTTTTGAGAAGTTTAAGGAGTTTAAGTGTGAAGTTGAGAAACAGCTCTCAAAGAGTATCAAGACTCTCCGATCTGATCGTGAGGGTGAATACTTAAGCAAAGAATTTCTTGACTACTTAAAGCTTCATGGAGTTCATTCCGAATGGACACCTCCTGGAACACCACAAATGAATGGTGTTGCCGAGAGGAGAAACCGAACCTTGCTTGACATGGTTCGTTCCATGATGAGTTTTTCAGCTCTTCCTACATACCTTTGGGGATACGCTATTTTGACCTCAATATATGTTCTAAACAGAGTTCCATCTAAATCAGTCGAAATGACACCATATGAGGTATGGTGTGGCAAAAAGCCATCACTTAGACACATGAGGCCCTGGGGGTGTCCTGCATATGTCAAGAAGTTGATCACTGATATGTTGGAATCTAAAAGTGAGAAATGTTACTTTGTTGGGTATCCGAAGGAAACTAAGAGATACTATTGCTATCTTCCTGGAGAACATAAGATATTTGTTTCTAGGAACGCACCTTTCCTAGAAGATGAATATGTCTACAACGATGAGAGTTGCACAGAGATAGAACTTGAAGAAATTCAAGAACAAGGTAACAAAGAGGTTGAATCCTTGCCCGATGATGAAGGAAAGAATTCAGTGGGATCTTTAGGCGAAGATTGGGTATTTAGGGTACCCCCTTCGGCCAGTGGGAGTGCTACGAGGAGTAATGCAGAAATGCAAGATCTTCCGGCACATACCTTGGGTGCAAGTGCACCAGTTGCATTTCCTCCCGTTCAGGAAAAACATGAAAATGATATTTCTGAAAGCTCTAATGTTGGTGGATCGACCAGCGCACAAGAACCTACTCACAGTCAGAACATACATGTAACTGAACTGTAAAACAATTAACTCCGTAGGTCTACTAGATCTCATCGTCCTCCGGAGACTAAATCTGCTTGTGGAAACACAAAATGAGCTAGATATTCTAGATGATGACGAGCCTATAACCTATAACGAAGCAATGCTAGACATTAATTCGAGAGATGGCAAGAAGCCATGAAATCCGAAATGGAATCTATGTATATCAATCAAGTGTGGAACTTGGTTGATTTGCCAAATGAGGTTAAACCCATATGATGCAAATGGGTCTTCAAGAAGAAGAAGATTGATGCATCTGGCAAGGTTCAGAATTATAAAGATAGACTAGTGGCTAAAGGTTTTACTCAACGTACTAGTGTGGATTATGATGAAACTTTTTCACCTGTGGCTAAGATAAAGTCTATTCGGATTTTGCTTGCGATAGATGCACATTATGATTATGACATTTGGCAGATGGACGTCAAAACTGCATTCCTCAATGGTAATCAAGTTGAGGAAGTGTATATGAAGCAACCTGAAGATTTTTCATGTGAGTCCAAACCAAATGTTGTGTGCAGGCTACAAAAGTCTATTTATGGAGTTAAGCAAGCCTCTAGGAGTTGGAACATTTTCTTTGACAATGCTATCAAATCTTTTGATTTTGTCAGAAGCAAAGAGGATCCGTGTGTTTATTTCAAACGCAAGGATGAGGGTATTGTATTCATTATTATATATGTTGATGGCATATTGATAATGAGAGATAATAAGACCCTCATGCAGTCAGTTAAGGATTGGTTGTCCAAGACCTTCATGATGAAGGATTTAGGTGAAGCCTGCTACATTATGAGAATTAGGATCTATAGAGATAAACCTAATAGATTATTGGGGCTGTCACAGTCAGTCTACATAGACAAAGTGCTTAGACGCTTTTCAATGAAGAATTTCAAGAAAGACGGTCTTCCGATGGGTCAAGGCATCAAGTTATCAAAGAAGGGCTGCCCTTCTAATGCTATTGAACTTGAGCGCATGAAGAGGATCCCATATCCTTCAGCTATATGATCAATAATATATGTCATGACCTGTACTAGGCCAGATGTGGCCTTTGCACTTAGTATGACTTGCAAGTTCGGCGGAATCTGGCGAGGAACAGCGATCAAGAGTATTCTCAAGTACCTCATGCATACTAAAGATTACTTCTTAGTCTATGGTGGAGTTGATAAGCTGGTTGCCACTGGGTATACCGATGCTAGTTTTCAGACAGATGTTGATGATTTCAAATCTCAGTCTGGTTACACTTTCATTTTCAACGGAGGAGCAGTGAGCTGGAAGAGTTCCAATAGGCTACTATTGTAGACTCAACTACTGAAGCGGAGTACATTGCTGGATCGGAGGCTGCTAAACAAGTTGTCGCGATTTCTGAGTTCCTGAAAGAACTAGGGGTTGTTCCGAGTGCTAGTTGTCCAATACCAATTTATTGTGACAACACTGGTGCGATTGCACAGGCAAAGAAACCAAGATCAACAAACAGAAAACAAACATGTACCAATGAAGTACCACATCCTGAGAGAGATGGTGAAAGCTGAAGATATCAAGATAGATTATATTCCCACAGACAATAATCTAGCAGACCCGTTTACTAAACCATTAAGCTTGGTGAAGCATAATGGTCATTTTGAGAACATGGGTATTAGATATGTTGGTGATTGGCTATAGGACAAGTGGGAGATTGAAAGTATATGTATGTCCTAGAGACAATTTGTATTAGGACACAATGTACTTTATACACATTCGTATTTATATTAATGATGATTAATATTATGGTAATTTGCATTTGTTGAATTATTAGTTCATTGTTTATAATTTTCTATAAATGCATTCCTAAAGGTTACATGTTTATTAATGATGTGAGAATTAATGTTATAACGTAACTCTTAAATTATCTCGACTAATGATCATCAAAATTGGGATATCGATGATATGCGATACGTCAACATGTGGTCTGCATCATATCCTTAGGGGATGTAGTATGTCGAACTTGCTACGAGTTATGGCAACTCATGATGGACACATGGATACTTGTTGAAGTATTGATATGCCCTGCTGATGTACTGTTTTGTTATATGTCTATAATGTCATCGACATGTGAGAGATAAAAGTCCTTAGACTTGAGGTCAATATCATCTTGTTTACGATGTAATGTACTTTGATCCTGTCCTAAGCTCAAATGACTTATAGGTTGAGACGCGGCTTGTTTTGGGTGCATTACGAAGTAGATTAAAGGTGGTATGTGAGCCAAGAAATGATTCATTCCTTGAATTTATATTCAAGTGAACACTCAGATACTCATATGATATTAGGTTGACTAAGTCATTGGCCAATGCAATGGACATGTCTGTGACATGGTCCTGTTGTCAACTAATATAGATGAGTTATAATAATCAAGACATTTGGATAGACACTTGACAAATCCTATGCTTGATTGAGTGTTTCATGAATGAAGAGATTTTATCTTCTCACATATAGGTTCAATTCACATATTTTGTGTAGCTAAACTTTACATATTGGGTTCGTCTTCCGGCGCAGTCTAGGAGTTCCGTGAAGATCCTAATATAATTAGGGACGATATGTAAAGGCCTGAAGGGTAACACTAAGTCAAATGTTTCGTCGATTGAAAGATGTAATTAGAAGGAGATTATACCTAACTATTCGGTTGATGACCGGGACATTAAAATGGAAAAGTGGGCAGAAAATAGGACGGAACCGCAGTGCCAGGAACACGTGACACCACCGCGGTGCCTCTTATCGAGGACCGTGGTGCCAAGACGCGGCACGGCGATCAGTGCCGATGCGATTTTACTGCTGGGCCCGGACCACGGCAAGTAAGCCTCTGTTTAAAACTATAAATAGAGGGCTTACCCTCCCATTTCAAGATAACCAAAAACCTAAGAGAGATTAATCTCTTCTAAAACCCTGTCAGAATCCCTAGTATTCCTAACTTAGCAAATTACATCACAGTTCTCCGAACTTACAAATCGAGAGACGTTTACGTGTGCACCCTCGGACTACACAAATATTGAAGATTCAACTGCTTGGCTGACTACTTCCAAAATGTAAGTCTTCGTTCGAAGTTTTATATTTACTTTGTATTTATATTTTACATTACATATCATACTGTAGTTCGACCATCGTCGGGTTTGAAACATAAATTTTCAAATTCCACTGCGTGTACTAACCCGACGTAAACACCTACACAACTATCAGTATAAATCACCAACAGTCGGGGCTTTCCTTCTTGATATGGTTAGTGATGTTGTTAGGCAGCTGGAAATCAGTCATGGTAATTGTTTTATTAAAGCTATGAAATGTGTAGTCTCTGATGTTGCAGATGCCAAACTTGATGTAACTTGGCTTCATTAGTATCTGAATGAGATTTCTGAAGAGGATATATATTCCTATCTAATGGTATTAAGAGAGACTATCATGCTTTTATTGTATCTAAAACAACTAAAAAGAACTTGATAGAAAGGAACAGAGAGGTCTTAGCTGCAGAGAACAACTCAAAAAGGTTGAAAGGCGGTTGCAAAAGGCCTAAAGTCGAGCAGGACAGGAAAAAGAATTTGTCAAAGTATTTGAAATAATGGATGAAGAAGTTTGTGGAACTTGTATGGAATAAGAAGAAATAAGTGATCAAAATTAACGTTGGAATTTTTGGCGAAAGCGCCGCTGCGCCGGCACAGGAAAAAAATCTCGTGCTCAGCGCCACGCCTTGAACGCGACAATGAGCTAAGCTATCGAATTTACGGAAATGGGTATGGTTTCTAAACGATGCAACCTCTGAAATGAAATGTTATATCTATTCTGATGTTATTACTATAAAAGAACATTGATCACTTGATTGAAAACATGAATCAATTCATGAACTAATCTTATGATTTGAGAATCAAAATCATTTAAGATTATTTCTTCTTCTTCTTCTTCTTCCCTAAAGGCATTTCTGAGAAAGACACAAAGTAAATTCATCAGGATCTAGTTCTTGTGCACGAACTCGAACCAGATAGTTGTATCCTCGAGATAGATGTCCGTAAAACTACTGCACAAGTGGGGGTGAATTTCTGTCTTAGGACACTGCTGAAGCAGACTCTATCGACATCAAGTTAGTGTTTGTTGTTCAATTTGAAGTATTTATTATTGTTGATTTCAATTTCAATAGAGTTATTATTCTATTATTGTGCTTGTTCATTGATGATACTAGATTGATACTAACAATCTAAGACAGAAATTCAGAAAATTCATTTTTGTTTTGCAAAATTTTCAGAGAATCATTATTTGCAAAGATGGATCAATTTGGATCGTCGATGGTGAGAAACCATATTGAGAAATTCAAAGGTTCTGATTTCAAACACTGACAACAAAAGATGTTGTTCTATTTGACAACTCTTCATGTGGCAAACGTGTTGACTGCTGAGCCTCTTATGGCATTTCCAGAAGGAGAAGGGGAGAATGCTCCTACTGAGGAAGCAAATGCTGAAAATCACAAGGCTATTCAGACTTGGGAGAGTCAAGAGTTTCTTTGCAGAATCTATATTATCAATGCCTTGGATGATTCTCTCTATGATATCTACTCCACGTTCAAAACAACACGGGAGTTATGACAGTCATTGGAGAACAAGTACAAAACTGAGGTTGCTTGTTCCAAGAAGTTCGTCATCGACAAATTTCTGAACTTTAAGAAGAGCGATGCCAAGCCTGTTGTAAAGCAAGTGGAGGAACTTCAAGTCATTGTTCATGAGTTAGAGGTTGAAGGTATGGGCCTTAACCCGAATTTCCTTGTTGGTGCTATTATTGAAAAATTACCTCATTATTGGAAGGATTTTAAAGTTTATCTTAAGCATCTAACCGAGGAAATGAATTTTGAGCAATTGGTTCTGAAAATTCGAGTTGAAGAGGATAACTGGAAGAATGAAAAGACTGATGTTGTTTCCTTGGAGCCTAATGCTAATATGGTTGAAGGAAATCCATCTAAGGCCAAGTTTCAAAAAGGCAAGGGCAAGTTTGTTGGTGTCAAGCCATCTTTTGCAGCCGGGAGGAATGCACTCGCCCCACAAAAGACCAATGAGTTCAAGAAATCACATGTGGGTGTATGTTGGGTGTGCGGGAAACCTAGGCATAGAGCAAAAGATTGTCGCCTTCGCAAGATTCAAGGTGGTGGTGTTGGAGGTTCGAGTAATGTCAACCAATCCAACCATGCTGAAACTAATAACTAATCCATTGGTGTTGTTGCTGCTCAAGCAAATCTGGTTACAAATTCAACCGATTGGTGGATGGATATGGGTGCCTCTATGCATGTATGTTCTGAAAAGGACATGTTTTCATCCTACCACGCCATCAAGGATGGAGAACCATTGTTCGTGGGGAATGCCGCTGCTGTAAAAGTTGAAGGGAAAGGGAAGGTGATTTTGAAACTCACTTCCGGGAATGATCTTGTACTCACTAATGTGTTGCACGTGCCTGAAATTTGTAAGATTTTTAATTTCTGGTCCTGTTCTCAGTAAAAAGGACTTTAAGATTGTATTTGAATATGACAAATTTGTACTCACCAAAGGTGGGATGTATGTACGGAAGGGTTACCTCAGTGAGGGGCTCTTAAAATGTTGTACCTACTAAGGCAGTTGTCATTATTAATGAAAATGTAGGCACTAGCACTGCTTCTATGTATATGGTTGATTCCCCTTCCTTATGACATTTAAGATTAGACCATGTTAATTATCGCTCTTTACAAAGAATGAAAAAGTTAGGCATGTTGCCAAAATGCTCAATGAACAAAATGACTAAGTGTGGAGTTTGCATAAAATCAAAATATGCAGTCATCCTCATAAATCTGTAGTGAAATCAAATAAAGTGTTTGGTTTAATTCATAGTAATTTGTGTGATTACCAAGCAACCCCTTCTCGTGGAGGAAAAAATTATTACATATCATTTATAGATTATTGCAGTAAATTTTATTATGTATACTTAATACATACCAAAGACGAGGCTTTAAACATGTTTAAAACATATAAAGCGGAAGTGGAAAACCAACTCGACAAAAGAATTAAAATTCTAAGGTCTGATAGAGGTGGTGAGTATCAATCAAATGAGTTCAAAGAATTTGTTCTACTCATGGTATAGTTCATCAAACCACTGCACCATATACTCCAAAACAAAATGGAGTTGTCGAACGAAAGAATAGAACATTGAAGAATATGATAAATTCAATGTTGGTTAGTTCGGGCACACCTCTTAGTTTATGGGGAGAGGTGTTACTTACTGAAAATATAATACTAAATAAAATTTCTCATAAGAAAAGTGACCAATCTCCTTATGAATTATGGAAAGGAAGATTGCCTACTTTCAAAAGGATGAAAGTGTGGGGTTGCCTAGCGAAAATTCAAGTTTCCTTACCAAAGAGAACTAAACTTGGACAAAAAATGGTGGATTGCATATATATTGGCTCTGCCAATAATAGTGTAACATATAAGTTTTTGGTGTATCACTCCGATGTTGAAGGTATTCACAAAAACACACTCATGGAATCTGCTGAAGCAGAATTTTTTGAGGATATTTTTCCTTACAAAGACAAGGATAAAAGTGTTCTTAATCATAAGAAGAGGACACTGCCTCAAGATGTGTCAAACCAAAACACACAAAATGATGACAATCTTACTTCAAATATTCAAGAAGAAAATTTTGAACCAATGAGAAGTAAACGTGTGAAAACTGCCAAAGATTTTGGATCAGATTTCATAACCATTTCTGTTGAAGGAGAACCTCAAATATATAAGGCTGCTATGGAATCATCCGAAGTACCTTATTGGAAGGAGGCTATCCAAAGTGAGGTAGAATCCATTGTGCGAAACAATACATGAAAATTGGTTGATCTCCCTCCTGGACAAAAACTAATAGGCCATAAATGGATCTTCAAACGGAAATTGAGTCCTGATGGTACTATAGAAAAATACAAAGCTCGTATAGTAGCCAAAGTGTTTTTAAAAAAAGGTGTAGATTTCTTTGATACTTACTCACCAGTAACGAGAATTACTTCTATAAGGACGTTAACTGCTATAGCGGCGATTCACAATTTGGAAATACACCAAATGGATGTGAAAACCACATTTTTGAATGGTGAATTAGATGAAGAAATTTACATGGAACAACCCGAAGGGTTTGTTATGAAAGGTCAAGAAAATAAGGTTTGTATATTGATTAAGTCATTATACGGACTTAAACAAGCTCCAACGCAATGACATGAAAATTTTGATAATACGTTATTATCAAATGATTTTCAAATAAATGAATGTGACAAATGTTCTACCGGTCCAAAATCTTTGGTAATACTTTTCACGTTTATTTCTCTTTGGTTCAAAATTTTCTTCTTGAACAGAGGAAGTAAGATTTTCATCATTTTGAGTGTCTAGGTTTGACTCATCTTGAGGCAGTGTCATTTTCTTATGATTAAGAACACTTTTATCCTTGTCCTTATAAGGAAAAATATCCTTAAAAAATTCTGCTTCAACAAATTCCATAAGTGTGTTTTTGTGAATACCTTCAATATCGGAATGATACACCAAAAACTTATATGATGCACTATTATTGACATGACCAATATATATATGCAATCCACCATTTTTGGTCCAAGTTTAGTTATCTTTGGTAAGGAAATTTGAACTTTCGCTAGGCAACCCACACTTTCATTCTTTTGAAAGTAGACAATCTTCCTTTCCACAATTCATAGGGAGATTGATCATTTTCCTTTTGAGGAATTTTGTTCAATATCATATTTGCAGTAATTAAAGTCTCACCCCATAGACTAAGGGGTGCTCCGAACTAATCAATATTGAATTTATCATATTCTTCAATGTTCTATTCTTACGTTCGGCAACTCCATTTTGTCTTGGAGTATATGGCGCAGTTGTGTGATGAACTATACCATGAGTAGAACATAATTCTTTGAACTCATGCGATTTATATTCACAACCTCTGTCTGACCTTAGAATTTTGATTCTTTTGTCAAGTTGATTTTCCACTTCTGTTTTGTATGTTTTAAACATGTTCAAAGCCTCATCTTTGGTATGTATTAAGTATAAATAAAAAAAATTAATGCAATCATCTATGAATGATATATAATAATTATTATCTCTACGAGATGGGGTTGTTTCGTAATCACACAAATCACTATGAATTAAACCAAATACTTCATTTGATTTCACAACAGATTTATGAGGATGACTTGCATATTTTGATTTTATACAAACTCCACACTTAGTCAGTTTGTTCATTGAGCATTTTGGCAACATGCCTAACTTTATCATTCTTTATAAAGAGCGATAATTAACATGGCCTAATCTTGAATGCCATAAAGAAGAGGAATCAACCATATACATAGAAGCAGTGCTAGTGCCTGCATTTTCATTAATAACGACAATTGCCTGAGTAGGTACAATAGATAGTTTGAAGAGTCTCTCACTGAGGTAACCCTTTCCTACATACACCCCACCTTTGGTGAGTACAAATTTGTCAGATTCAAATATAATTTTGAAGCCTTTATTACTTAGAACAGGCCCAGAAATTAAATTCTTACAAATTTCAGGCACGTGCAACACATTAGTGAGCACAAGATCATTGCCGGAAGTGAGTTCCAAAGTCACTTTCCCTTTCCATTCTACCTTCACAGAAGCAGCATTCCCTACGAATAATGGTTCTCCATCCTTGATGGCCTGGTAGGATGAAAAAATGTATTTTTCAGAACATACGTGCATTGTAGCACCCGTATCCATCCACCAATCGGTTGAATTTATAACCAGATTTGCTTGAGCAGCCACAACCCCAATGAATTGGTTTTTAGTTTCAGCCCGGTTGGATTGGTTGACATGACTCGAACCTCCAACAACACCTTGGCTCTTGCGAAGGCGACAGTCCTTTGCTTTGTGTCTAGGTTTAACGCACACCCAACAGACACCAACTTGTTTATTGAACGCATTGGTCTTTTGTGGGGCGAGTGTACTTCTCCCGGTAGTAAAAGATGGCTTGACACCAACAAACTTGCCCTTTCCCTTCTGAAACTTGGCCTTTGATGGATTTCCTTCAACCACATTTGCATTTGGCTCCAAGGAAACAACATCAACCTTCTCACTTTTATGGTTATCCTCTTCAACTCGAAGTTTGAGAACCAGTTGCTCAAAATTCATTTCCTCCGTTAGATGCTTCAAATAAACCTTAAAATCCTTTCAAGAAGGAGGTAATTTTTCAATAATAGCACCAACAAGGAAATTTTAGTTAAGGCACATACCTTCAACCTCTAATTCATGAACAATGACTTGGAGTTCCTCCACTTTCTTGACAACAGACTTTGCATCGCTCATCTTGAAGTTCAGGAACTTGCCGATGACGAACTTCTTCGAACAAGCAACCTCAGATTTGTACTTGTTCTCCAATGACTGTCATAAATCCCGTGTTGTTCCGAACATGGAGTATATATCATAGAGAGTATCGTTCAAGACGTTGAGAATGTAGTTCTTGCAAAGAAACTACTGGCTCCACCAAGTCTCAATAGCCTTCAGCCTTTCGTCTCTCTCTGCATCAGTAGGAGCATTCTCCCCTTCTCCTTCCGGCAGTGCCATTGGAGCCTCGGCAGTCAACACATTTTCCACATGGAGACTAGTCAAATAAAACAACATCTTTTGTTACCAGCGTTTGAAATCAGAACCCTTGAATTTCTCGGGTTTCTCAACATGGTTTTTCACCATTGATGATCCAGATTGATCCATTTTTGCAAATTAGGAAAATAAATTCTCTGAAATTTTTTGCAAACTCAACAACGTCAGAAAAATGTATTTTTCTGAATTTCTGTCTTAGATTGTTAGTACCAATCTATACCTTTCAATAAGCAATCACAATAATATAATAATGATTCAAATGTAATTGAAATTAACAACAGTGAAAAACAACAAATTTGAGATACTCACTAACTTGTGTCGATAGAGGCCTGCAATGCAGTGACCTAAGACATAAATTCACCCCCACTCGTGCTGTAGTTTCACAGACGTCTATCTTGAGGATACAACTATCTGGTTCATTTTCTTGCACGAGAACTTGATCCCTGACGAATTTACTTTATGTGTTTTTCCAGAAAATGTCTTTTGAGGAAGAAGAAAAAGATTGAGCAACAATCTTAGATCATTAATTGTATTAATGATAGATTGTAATGTATTGAGTATTGTGTATCTTCAAATAAGTGATCAACATGCTTTTATAGCATTAATTTTCGTCTATGACAGCTTTCCACTCCAAAGGTTGTGACCCATGTAAATTGCCGTTGGATTAGCGCCGCGGCCCTCACTCAAGATGTTGCGGCCCTAATTCACTTCGGATTCCAGTAACTCTCTGGAAATCAGGCGCAGCGACCCTAATCACGGGATTATTTCCCGTGCTCACTGGACCAAAGGCGTCGCGGCTCTCACCCTAGGCGCCGCGGCGCTTCGACCAATATTTTTCGAAGTCATTTTTTATCATTTTACTCTTCTTCTACAAGTTCAACAAGCAGGACATCAAGGAGGCTAAGATCGAGTACAATATTGATTGAATAGGTTGAATGAGCTTCTGTAGCCTGTAGTTGTTTCCTACTATTTTTCTAAACAGTATGACAGTTATGTTGACACAACTTGTTTATATATTATCAAGACATTTTTAAAATTGTGAATTATCATCATGAAGTTGAAAATATGGTACATGGTTGAATATTATTTTGCACATGACGGTAATATTTATCTCTTTTTACGAACATCCACATTTTGTGCAATATCAAATTTGTCATATAACAAAAATAGATGGGGGTTTTACCTTGAACAAAAATAATCACTCTATTTTGAATTATGAGATATTAATTATAGACTTTATTCTACTATATTTGTTAACAGTAAGATACTTGTATTGTTATGTGCATGATAAGTACAAGTATTGTTCACAGTTTTGTTAGGTAATCTATAATGTTCTCTATTTTGAGGTTTCAGATATTACTTATGTTCTCTGTTTGACATATGATAATGTACTTGTAAATGTGTATAATATAAATTCCTATCCATAATTAAAATATATTTCATATATTGTGTAAATATTTAGTGATATATAATTATGGTAAACTAGGATTCATCTTATAATTAGGACTAGTATTCCTCTTGTATAAGGGATGTATATTGTACACTATATATATTGATATTAATGAGAAAGACTCTTCAAGGAAGATTAATATCATCTTACATGGTATCAAGAGCCAAAACCCTAAAACCCTAGAATTTTTTTTTTCCCTTGGACGCCGGCACCCCCCCTCCCCGGCAGCCACCACACGAAAATTCTTGATTTTGTTTTTGTTTTCCATTCCCCTCTTCTCTATAGATCCACTTGCTTCTCCCACACTTTCTGACGCTTCTGCTTCCAAACCTCCCACCACCAATTTATCACCATCTTTCCATTCGACTCTCGCCGTTACAAACATCAAGAATTTCATCCCTCTCATTCTTGATCAAGATGGTCAATACTGGTCGTGGGTCGAACTCTTTAAAATTCATGCATGTGTTTACCATGTGCTTGATCACATCGGCGATTCTATTACTCGCCCCTCGGAGATTGATGACACAACATGGCGGCGTCTTGATGCAATGGTTAAACAATGGATATATGTCACTATATCCAAAGACCTACTTCTCACCATCATGAAAACGGAGGCTTCTGCCCACGATTTGTGGACAAGAATGGAAGAAATATTCCAAGACAACAAGAACACTCGCGCAGTGTACTTGGAGGAGCAATTCAACAACACACGTCTGGAGAATTATTCCAATATGTCAGAATATTGTCGACAACTGAAACTAGTGGTAGACCAATTGTCCAATGTTAGTACTCCCATATCCGAAACAAAGATGGTGTTGCAATTGATTGCAGGCCTCTCTAAAGGGGAATACGACACCCTAGCCACGATGATTCAGCTCTTCCCAGTTTCAATAAAGCCCGCTCGCAATTTCTTTTGGAAGAAACTCATCGTGCAAAGAAGGACGAACATAATCAAAAGGCGTTAACTGTCGAAACGCCTCCTCAAAATCAAATTCCTGTCGGCCAAACCCCGCCGAAAAATTCCCAACCACGACAGGGCCGCGGTGGAAGGGGTAGCCAGGGCCACGGCGGAAGAGGAGGTTGTGGTCGTGGCAAGGGTCGCGGCAGCGAGAACCAGACCCGCCCGATTCCCGATTCGGTTGGGCGCGGCCTCAGCGATTCAATGAACCGCGGCGCCCCAACACTTCCAGTACCAGCAGCAGCCATTGTACCCGTATTACTCGTAATAATTCTGTCTTTGTTAACTTTGACCCTTTTGGCTTTATTGTCTTCATACGGGGACACCTCTTACGAGATGCAATAGCACGAGGGATCTCTATCCATTTCCATCCACCTCAGCTGCCAGATCTTGCTCTCCCGTCTCTCTAGCGGCTATTTCTTCATCTACGTGGAATAATAGGCTTGGTCATCCAGGAGCCCCAATTTTTAATTTTCTTAGAGGCAATAATTTTCTTACATGTAATAATGAGAAACTAGCCCAACACTGTGTTTCTTGTTTTTTAGGCAAACATACTCGTCTTCCGTTTAAATCATCTACTAGTGTTACTTTTACACCGTTTGATATTATACATGCCGATTTATGGACATCTCCTATCTCTAGTTCCTTCGGTCATAAATATTATCTTGTGTTGCTAGATGGATCACCAAACTGAGTACCTATACCTGCGGGCATGAACGCAGCCCCCGGAGAAGGGGGTCAGTACAACAATGTACCAAGTATGTAAACATAAAGCGCAAATAAGATCATAACTGGCCAAAAGATGACAGGGGACAAGTATGATAATCAAAATACCAGATCCACCCGTGCCATATAAAATAAGGGTCATTTGTACCTTGTACAAATAGAGAGTCAACTGTACCTTTTAAAAATAGAGAGTCAACTGTACCTTTTAAAAATAGAGAGTCAAATGTGCCTTTTTAAAAAGTGAGTCATTTACTGTCATGAGTATCTATACCCGCATCATGAATACATGTCTATGGAATCATATATCGTACCGGACTATTTTGGGACTCGGTGAAAGAATCATATTCGTGTATCATATACCGTACCCGACCCATTATGGGACTCGGTGGAAGAAGTCATATTCGTGGATACTTGTACACATATACCGTACCCGACCCATTATGGGACTCGGTGAATGAAGTCATATTCGTGGATATTTGTCCACATATACCGTACCCAACCCATTATGGGACTCGGTAAAATGGAATAATAACGCTTGCACGAATAGCTATCATGAGCAACCATATGCAATTTAAATCATCTTTTGACTCTCAATAAAATATTTAAAATGAACTTTCATTTTAGAAAAGCAAACGCACTATAATATCATGTATCATTAAGGATTAAGATCCAATAGAACTATGTACGTCCGCCGTACACTCACTTCATATAAATCATGCCAAAAGAAGAAAGGATAGTTTCACATAACTTATCGGCTATACCAACACGATAAGTAGAATACGTCTCAATTAGCACTTCAGCCTATAATAACAATAACACATCTATCAACTTCATGCTTACTAGTGTAAGTCATATTGTTACACCCCGTAGTTCAGGTCATGCGCATGAGGGCGTACGAAAGGGGGTAAGACTTAAAATTTTCAGAGGATAGGTTGACGGATTATTCCGGGCGGGTTTTAGTCAACTTTGAGGCGGGTTATGACCCGGTACATTGAGAGTTCCTAAGTGTTTTAAAGGCCTAGGACGTAGTTCGTTGAGTCTGGATTCCAACGCAACCAACCGTTCGTCGATAGGACGTCGGAGTAGAAAGTTATGAGAGTTACAAGTTCAGTGCGCAGTCGGACAGAAATGCGTTTCGGACCAAGCGGCAGCGCGGCGCCGGATGCGAGCATGGCGCCTAAAGTTCAAGGGTCGCTGAAGTTGCAGCGCGCCGAATAACGCATGGCGGCGCGAAAGTCTGAGAGGTTGCGGAGGTTTAGCGCCGCTGCTGGGCGCCGGGGCAGCCGAGGCGATTTTTGGCGGAAAAACTTAGAAAAGTCGATTTTTGTTTTAAAAGAGACCATGGGAGGTGACAAGTGTCCCCATCTGATTTTCTGTTGCATGCAATATATTGACCAAGACTTGGACATTTTCTATCTTTCATCTTCTCTCTCTCTCTCATAAAGCCCCCTCTAAACACCCTTAGAAAAATCTGAATAGATAAGAACCACAAAGGAAGCTTGTAGCTAGCTTGTTGGCATTGTTGTGGTGGTGTTCTTGGCAAGGAAGCTAGCAATACTTGGAATAAGTTTTGGCTAAAACTTTAAGGTAATGATTCTTCCTTTAGATTTAGTTTATAGTGTTGCATGTTAAGAAGAAAGAACTTGTGGTAGTAAATAATGCTCTTAGAGTCATTGCATGCTAGAAATGTGGTTTGGTTATGAAGAATGGGTTAAGAAGAGATTATGAGCATGTTGTAGCCTAAAACTACCCTAGAATTGTTAAGTGAATTATTGTAAACTTATGGGACAGAATTTTGGGTGTGTAATCCCTTTAAATTGTTGGATTGATTGAGCCTTACAATGTGGTGTTTTGATGGTAAATTCGGCCTTGAGAAAGGCGGCAAAGTGAGTAGAAACAAAGGAAATGCTGCCCAATTTTCCGTAGAATATAGGGGCTTTGAACTTAGATAATTCATACATTGAAATTAGAGGTTAATAAACGTACTATGGTTATTATAGGTTGGCATATTACTTGCGGTAGTTTGAGCTTAGCAAGTGGATTGACCGAAGAGGTATGTGGAACTTTCCTATCTTTGAGCATGAGTATTTGTATCTATGTAGTACGGTGAGCGTCTAAGATTTAGTATTTTTACTTGTTTAAGTATAAACAAAGACTTGTTTGTTTTAAGAAGTATAAGTCCCTTGGTTAAGGGAAAAGTATGATTTTACAAAAGTATAGAGTACTTGGTGTGAAAGTATTGAGTATTGAATTATTCTAAAGATAAGAGGCTTGAAGTATTTTTGAAAATTGTATGAATTTGTTTGAAGTATAAGCCTCTTGGATAGTAAAAAACGAAATGGTTCATAAGGAGTTATAACGGCCTTATGAATGGATAAGGATGTCGTAAATTTCTAAAGCATAAAGTTAGTATAACGGCTTTATGGGAAGTTGGTTATAATAACTTTATGGAAGGTTATGAAAGTTCTATTTTGATTAATGAGCATAAGTTGTCTAGATTGTGAAAAATTGAAGTTACTTGGTTTCAAGCTTTGAAATGAGTTTTCTAAAGGTGTAGTAACTTACGTTGAAAAAATAGACGCTCGCGATACTACGGTGTTAGTATCTTGGATTTTGCATAAAGGAATCTCTTGAAAAGGATGTGCGTCGTAGTACTTTGGCTTGTTAAAGAGAATTATTCCGTTTGTGCCTTGATAGTGTTTTAGGCTTGTTCAATTGAGAATTATTCTATGTGTGTCTTGATAAGTACTTTGGCTTGCTTAAATAAGAATTCTCTTGGTTTATGTGAAAAGAAGGCATGGTAATTGTCTTGGTTTATGTAAAGGCATGATATTGAAATTCGAATTAAAAGCGTGTAGTTATGAGTTACTTGGACGTACCGCCAGTGACGAAGGATTCCACGGGTATGCTTCCATTGTTCAGTTATGAGTTACTTGGACGTACCGCCAGTGATGAAGGATTCCACGGGTATGCTTCCATTGTTCAGTTATGAGTCTATTTGGGCGTACCGTCAGTGATGGAGGATTCCACGGGTATGCGGCCATGGTGAGGGTTCGTTTCCCTGTTGACAGTATTTTGTTCCATGGATTAGCTCTCCATGAGGTCTACTGATGCAGGGTGGATCTAGTAGTTAGCCCTCGTACTTGCCGGTCGAGGCGTGATGCGGTGGATCGGTAGTTGGCTTTCGTACTTGCCGGTCGGGTTAGAGGCGAAGTGGTGTGATCAGGTGGACACGGTGGTTAGCTACGTCTTGCCCGATCGTGATGTGGCGAGGTGGATCTCAGTAGAGCTATCGCACTTGCCGATCGGCCGTGATTTCGTGTATTAGTATTGTTGAGTGCGGGTGGATCGGTAGGCGGCTTCGTACTTGCCGGTCGATTGAGGATCTGAGGTGGATCGGTAGCTATGCCTTTACTTGCCTCGTCACGGTTCTTATAATCTGGTGGGATCTAGTATTCATATGTACTCGCTTAGTGTTGTTATATCATGCAGCTAGCGGTGAGGAAGTTCCACGGGCACGATTGATATTATGGGCATGAGACCTATGGTTATATTTGAGTGATGACTTAGAGGGCGTGAGTCCCTGACTTGACATGGCTGCGTATATGTTGTGTATTGTAGTTTGGCTATCATCGTGTCTCCGCTTTATATATATGCTATTATGAATTCATTCTGATATTTTGATTTGTGACCTCGGCCGAGTGCGTTCATCTGCAGTCGAGATACGTAGCTTCTTTGGTCCGCACTATTAGGATCATGTTCATTTTCTCGAAAGCTCCGTCCTCCGAGGCTTTGTCTTTGGTATGATTCACGAGGTTATTTACTTTTGTACAATCAGGGGGTATGGCGGGGCCCTGTCCCGCCACAGTTGTTATTCCTAGAGGTCTGTAGTCACGTTTGTGGTTTGGGCTGTAATGATAAGATGTTGTTATACCCCGTGGTTCGGGCCTGGACCGCGGTCAGGGGTCTCAGCGCCGCGGCGCCGGAGGCGAGGCGCGCGCCAAGCGGTGATTGTAGGCCGCGGAAGTCGGGCCGCGGCTCGAAAATCGAGGGTCGCTGAAGTTCAGCCGCGCGCCGGAAGCGAACGCGCTAAAAGATCCGAGTCCGCGAGTTGCGGCCTTGGCCGGAAGCAGCGCGCCGAGGCGGAAATTTGGCGGAAAAACTTAGAAAGTCGATTTTTGTTTTAAAAGGCCATGGGAGGGTGACAAGTGTCCCCATCGATTCTCACATGCATTATATTGACCAAGACTTGGTCATTTCTTTCAACATTTCATCTCTACACTCCATCTCTCTCTAAGTTAAAAGCTCATCCTTCTCTAAATTCCCAAGAGGAATTCTAGCCTAAGGGAAAAATCTGAAAAGTGTAATAGGAAGGAAAGGTTATTACAAGCTTGTGAGGACTATTTTGGTGGTGTTCTTGGAGAAAAGGCTAGCAAGGTGTTGGAATAAGTTTGGCAAAAACTTAAGGTAACATTTCTTCTCTTGTAGTTGGTATTGGGTGTTGCATGTTTAATAGGAAGAACTTGTAGTTGGAAAAATGCACTTAGAGTAGTCGCATGTAAGAAATGGAGTTGATTATGAAAGAATTGGTTAGGGGGATATTATGAGCGTGTTGTTGCCTAAATACTACATTAGACTTGTTGGGTTAGTCGTTGTAACTTGTGGGGCTGAATTTTACACACCAAAGTTTAGGTGTGTAATCCCCTTGGTGTTGGTTGGTTGTTGAGCCTTAAACATGGCATTTGAGCATTAAAAATCGACCTTGGAAAGGTGGCAATGTATGTAGAAACAAAGGAAACGCTGCCCAATTTTCCGTAGGAAATTGGTGACTTTAACTTGGAAATTCTGCATTTGTAATTAGAGCTTGATAAACGTATTGTGGTCATTTTAGGTTGACATACTACGTGCGGTAAATTGGACTTAGCTTGTGGATTGACCGAAGAGGTATGTGGAGCTTTCCTATCTCTTGAGCATGATTAGTTGTACCTATGTAAGACGGTGACGTACAAGATTTGAAAATCTTCGTTTGTTATAAGCATTTGATACTTGCTTCGTTTTAAAAGAAAAGTATAAAAAAATCCCTTGGACTTAAGGGAATGTGTTTTACTATTGTTAACTCTAATATAACGGCTTTATGGGGAGTTGGTTATATTAGTTTGTGAAAGTTTAATGGAGAAAGGTTTTGATGTTTTGAACTTGTGGAAGGAAAATGGTTTTAAGGCATGAATTGCCTAAGGTTTTACAAGAAACGAAGTCACTTAATTTAGAAGCTTGAGATAGTTTTAAAAGGAAAGGTGACTTGTTTTGAAAAGAAATCGTAACTTGATACTATGGTGATTAGTATCTTGGAATTTTTGTATAAAAGAGTTATTCCTTAAAAGGTTAAGTACATGATACTTGGGTTAAATTCCCGGATTTTTATTAAAAGACATGATCGTGCCTTAGGTATACTAAAATGAGAGGATGTATTAATACTATTAATAAGAAGTTAGGTGATTCTTAACTTGCTTAAGTTATGATAGGCCGGTAGTGCTTATGTTATGATATGATAGGTGGTAGTGCTTATGTTATGATATGATAGTAGAGTGCTTATGTTATGATATGATAGTAGGTAGTGCTTATGTTATGTATGATAGCGGATGAGCTATGTTATATATATATTGTTACGTAAACCCGTTATTATTTATGCCATGGATTTGCTACCCATGATGCGAGCGGCGCTTGTACTCATGCGGATCGGACCATAGGATCCACGGGTGAAATAGTCCCGTGCGAGTACGCGATGGTACTCATGCGGATCCACGGGATACATGCCGGTGAAATAGTCACATGAGGGTGAAATAGTCCCATGACGAGCCGGATGACCTCATGCGGGTCCACAGGACCTATGCGGTGAAATAGACCCAGGAGTAGGATTGATTAATGATACTACGCGCAGGTACCTGTTTTGATCATGAGCCTCCTATTTTTATGCTATAAAATGTATACTTGTTACTCTCATTATTAGTAAGGCTCGGTTCAACATAATTTGGTTTTATCTATAACTTCAGTGTATTTTGGACTTATGATATTACTACAGTATTTTCCAGATTTACATACTTGGTACGTTGTGTACTGACCCCCTTCCTCGGGGGCTGCGTTCATGCCGCAGGTAAGGGAAAGCAGGTGGTAGATCCTCAGTCCTAGGATCTTTTACTCAGTGTCGTGAGCTCCATTTCTTCTGAGGCTCGACTTTTGGTATGGTTCTCCACAGAGTTGTTGTTATTTTGTACATTCGGGGCATGGCGGGCCCTGTCCGTCATAGTGTTATTCATTCTTAGGCACTGTAGTCTTGTCGAACTTGGTTCGTTAAGGATGATCGTTCGGTTTATGTACTTTTAGGTTAGCTTGATTTAGGCTAGACTATTCTATATCTTAATGGTTGTTTATCTTGAGTTTACATTCCATTGGTTTTCTCGATGTTGTGTCACTAGGGTGCCGGTTAAGGCACCTGTCACGTCCGGTTCGGTCGTGACAAAAGTGGTATCGAGCGATTAATCCTCGGAAAGAGTCTACAGCCGTATCTAGTAAGTCTTGATTATCGGTGTGTTGTGCACCACATCTATAATCGGAGGTCAGCAGGATATTTAGGATTCCCTTCTTTCACTCTGAGATCGTGCAATAGAGCTGTGTTATAGGTTGAATTTCCTCTGACGTATTTTTCCTGTATCAGTTATGTCTCCGCGCAAGGCAACCGTAGCCCGTGGCAAGGCAAGCGAGGAACTACCGTAGGGCGCCGAGGGTCACGAGCACGAGCCCGGCCCTACCAGACGAGGTGTTTGGACAATGAGTTCTACGACGTCGCCAACCCCGCAGAGTCGAAGCGGCGGCGGCTCACGAGACCGCGATACGAGCCTCGATCCAGCCGCGGCGGAGGATATGGGCTACAAGAGATAGCGCCATCGCCGAGATCGTGGCGACGGGAGGATAGTTGAGACAGCAGCTCGGCGCTGTAGTTCAAAGACAGAGTGCTAGCTCGAGGCGAGAGATTTTGAGTTGTAACCCACCAGAGTTTTACGGGTCGAGACCTGAGGATGATCCTCAGGAGTTTATCCGACAGTTGCAGCGGATCATGGCGGTGATCGGGGCTTCGTAGATCGATGGTGGTCCGAGTTCGCGACGGCTGCGGATACGGCAGCGATTGGCAGTACGGTCGTGGGATCCCCGGAGGGAGCATGCGCTTCCAGCCGTTTGGGACGAGTTCTCAGAGGCATTCCTTAGCCATTTCTTGCCTCCGCAGATGAGGAGGGCTCGGGCCGATAGATTTTTGACGCTGAGACAGAATGGGAGGACGGTCCGGGAATACAACGTGGAGTTTGACTCATTGGCTAGGTATGTGCCCGCATTGGTAGCAGACATGGAGGACAGGGTGCACCGCTATGTCACAGGACTCGATGATCACTTGGCCGAGAGTTGCTCGGGGGTGGCTCTTCAGCCGGGCATGGACATTGCCCGCATGCAGGCACATGCCCTCGGGTGTGAGGAACGCAGGGGCCGACGGATCGGCAGTATCGCGAAGAGGCGGGGCAGCGAGGTCCTCTGGTAGTTTTGGTGAGGTAAACGGCCGAGACGTGGTTGCACCACGCCCGATTGAGCACTCCTCCACCATCTTGGGGCGTCTGAGTATTCGGGAGCGGGGCGGTCCAGGCTTCGGGTTTCGGAGGACGAGTTCGGTCGAGATGAGGCCACCTATGCCTCGGTGTGGTCGATGTGGTGATTGCCATTATGGTGTCGTGTTCTCCGTGAGCTTGTTATTCTGCGGCGCGAGGCCATTTGAGAGAGATTGTCCGTCCAGAGGTGGCGGGAAGATGAGGGCTCAACCGGCGGTCGATGTTGGATCTTCATCGGTGGCGATGCGCCGGAGGCGTGGTATTCACGGACGAGGCCGCGGCGAGTCGTGGTAGAGGTTCGATTCCAGGGTCCTCGAACCGCATTTATGCTATGTCGGCCGCCAGACCGGAGGCGTCACGATGTCGCCACGGTACATTGTTGGTTTCTTCTTTGTGATGTTTATGCTTTGATAGATCCAGTTCTACCGCCCTATATATCTCCTCATATTCTTTGGTAGAATAGGGATAGAGCGAGTCCATAGAATCCTTTGAGGTGGCTACGCCGTAGGTGCTTCGGTGTTAGGCGGCGGGTATATAAGGCTTGCCCGGTGACTATAGATGGTCGTCGGACTCAGTGACTTGATAGAGTTGGACATACGGACCGATGTGATTATGGGTATGGATTGGCTATCGTCTTGCTATGCCAATGTAGATTGCGAGAGAGGTTAGTTCGGTTCGGTTTTCTGGTGGCCGGTTATCGAGTGGAAGAAGTCTTGCATCGCCGGGGGTAGGTTTATTTCTTACCTCAAGGCTAGGAGGATGGTACGGAAGGGTATATTTACCATTTGGTTCGGGTATTCGATCATGGTGAGATCTGACCTTGATCGATTCGGTGGTTAGAGAGTTTCAGACGTTTTCCCTGCGAGCTTCGGTATCCTCCCGAGAGGAGATTGAGTTTTGCATCGATTTGGCACCAGACACTCGACCGATATCTATTCCGACATACAGAATGGCACCTGCCGAGTTGAGGAAATCGAAAGACCGGTGAAGGACTTGCTAGAAAAAGGCTTTATTAGGCCTAGTGTTTCTCCCCGGGAGCGCCCGGTGTTGTTTGTAAAGAAGAAAGATGGGGCGTTGCGTATGTGTATTGATTACGAGCGGTGAATAAGGTAACCATCAAAAATAGATATCCCTCCCGTGATTGATGATTTGTTTGACCATTGCGAGTGCGAGATGTTTTCCAAGATCGACTGCGATCCGTTATCATCAGTGCGAGTTAGAGAGCGGATATCCCGAAGACGCATTTAGGACCGGTATGGGCACTATGAGTTCGAGTAATGTCTTTTGGATTGACCAACGCTCAAGGTATTCATGGATTTGATGAATAGGGTGTTCGTGCCATTCTTGGATATGTTCGTTATAGTGTTCATTGATGATATCTTGGTGTATTCACGCGAGCAGAGCATCTGGTCATTTGAGGACGGTGTTAGGAGTCCTCGAGGGGCCGCGATTGTATGCCAAGTTCTCAAACGCGAGTTTTGGCTGGATTCATGGCTTTCTTAGGACATGTTATCGGGCCGATGGTATTCGGGTTGATACAAAGAAAGATTGAGGCGATCAAGACTTGGCCTAGACCCACTACACCGCGCAGTGCGCAGCTTTGGGCCTTGCGAGTTATTATCGGAGGTTTGTGGAGAAGTTTGCTTCTATTTCAAAGATTTTGACTAAGGCGACTCGGAAAGCGGTATGTTCCGTGGACGGATACTTGTGAGGAAAGTTTTCGATTGCTAAAGGAGAAGTTGACGACCGCCCGTTCTTACTCTTCCGGAGGGTTTAGATGGATATGTGGTTTTATTGTGCGCGTCGGTGTCGGGCTTGGGTGCGTCTGATGCGCGACGGCAAGGTTATAGCTTATGCGTCCCGGCTTAGGAAACATGAGAAGAACTATCCCACACATGACTTGAGTGGCGTGATGATTCATGCCTTGAAGATCCTGAGGCATTATTTATATGGAGTTCATGTGGACATTTACACGACCACAAGAGTCTCGACATCTTCACCGGAGGGAGTGAACTTGCGCAGAGCGGTGGTTGGAGCTACTTAAGGATTACGATGTTGATATTCGTACCACCCGGGAAAGCCGATGTAGTGGCGGATGCCCTTAGTCGCAGGTCGATGGGTAGTCTATCCGATGTTCGAGCAGAGAAAGGGATATGGTCAGAGCTACACCGATTAGCAAGCCTTGGGGTTCGTTTGGTTGATTCCGTTAGTAACGAATTGGGTTGAAGGTCGCCGAGTCTTCCATCGTCGAGGAGGTGAAGAGGCGGCATATGAGGATCCGATTTTGCACGATGCAGAGACGCAGCTCTCCGGGAAGAGAAGAGTCTATTTGAGGTAGCACCGGATGGGTGCTAAGATTCGAGGCGGTTGTGTGTTCCCGATGTGGACAGACTTCGTCGCCAGATTACGGGAGGCACACGGTGCTCGTTATTCGATTCATCCGGTCGACTAAGATGTACCATGACCTCAGTGCGTGTATTGGTGGGATGGTTTGAAGAGGACGTGGCGGGTTTTGTTGCCCGATGTCCTAATTGTCGTGAGTTAAGGTTGAGCACCGAAGCCGGTGGGCTATTACAGCTATTGATATTCATGTGGAAGTGGGAGGTGGTCAACATGGACTTTATTACGGGTTACCTCGCACCCGCAGGAGACATGATTCCATTTGGGTTATTGTTGACGTGAAATCAGCCCACTTTCTCGATCGGGGCGACGTTTTGTGAGGACTATGCGGGTTATATATTAGAGAGATTGTGAGATTGCACGAGTCCCGGTCGATTATATCGATAGAGGAGCCCGGTCGGCTAACTGGAGGTCCTTCCGAAGGATTAGGACACATGTGAGTCTCGACGGCGTTTCATCCTCGACGGACGACGGACAGCGAGCGCACTATCCGCACTTGAGGATATGTTGCGGGCTTGTGTTATTGATTTCGGGTAGTGGGAGGATCATTTACCTCTTGTGGAGTTTGCTTATAACAACAGCTACCATTCTAGTGTTCAGATGGCGCCTTATGAGGCCTTATACGGGAGGAAGTGCAGGTCACCCATAGGTTGGTTTGAAGTGGGAGAAGTGCAGTTAATCGGGCCAGATTTGGTTCGTGACGATGGATAAGGTGAAGCTTATCCAGAGCGGTTATTGGCGGCCAGTCGGCGTAAATCATATGCAGATCATCGGCGTCGACACTTAGAGTTTGAGGTTAATGATTGGGTCTTTCTGAAAGTGTCACCCATGAAGGGTGTGATGAGATTTGGGAGGAAAGGGAAACTCAGCCCAAGGTACATTGGGCCGTATCAGATTGTCCGAAGAGTGGGCAAGGTTGCCTATGAGTTGGATCTGCCGTCCGATCTTGTGGCGGTACATCCAGTTTTTCACGTGTCTATGTTACGGAAATGCGTTGGAGATCCGTCTAGAGTACACCCGATTCAGGATGTCCAGGTGACAGAGAGGTTATCGTATGAGGAGAGTCCCATAGCGATACTCGATCGTCAGGTTAGACGACTTCGGACGAAGGACGTGGCTTCCGTCAAGGTCTTGTGGCGGAACGAGAACAGGGAGGAAATGACGTGGGAAGCAGAGGATGGCATGATGAAGAAGTATCCTCACTTATTCCCTACACCTCCAGGTAACCCACTTTCCTGCTTGTTAGTTTTGATTTAGTTGATTATGCTTGAGTAATGTTGTGGCTCGGGGAGCATTCTTATTTGCAAAGGAATAGTTAAGAAGATATGTTTATATTGTGTTTTGTGTGAGGCTAGAAGGAACATTCGGGACGAATGTTTCTAAGGGGGGGAGAATGTTATACCCCGTGGTTGAACTGGACGCGGTCGAGGTCTCAGCGGCGCCGAGGCAGGCGCGCGCCAAGGCGCGGTGATTGTAGGGCACGAAGTCGTGGCCGCGCTCGAAGATCGAGGGTCGCTGAAGTTTCAGCGCGCGCCGGAAGCAGGCCGCGCGCCAAAAGATCCGAGGTCCGCAGAGCCGCGGCGCCGAAGCTGCGCGGCGCCGAGGCGGGAAATTTGGGCGGAAAAACTTAGAAAGTCTGATTTTTGTTTTAAAAAAGGCCATGGGAGGGTGACAAGTGTCCCCCCCCATCTGATTTCTGCTACATGCATTATATTGACCAAGACTTGGTCATTTCTTTCAACATTTCATCTCTACACTCCATCTCTCTCTAAGTTAAAAAGCTCATCCTTCTCTCTAAATTCCCAAGAGGAATTCTAGCCTAAGGGAAAAATCTGAAAAGTGTAATAGGAAGGAAAGGTTATTACAAGCTTGTGAGGACTATTTTGGTGGTGTTCTTGGAGAAAAGGCTAGCAAGGTGTTGGAATAAGTTTGGCAAAAACTTAAGGTAACATTTCTTCTCTTGTAGTTGGTATTGGGTGTTGCATGTTTAATAGGAAGAACTTGTAGTTGGAAAAATGCACTTAGAGTAGTCGCATGTAAGAAATGGAGTTGATTATGAAAGAATTGGTTAGGGGGATATTATGAGCGTGTTGTTGCCTAAATACTACATTAGACTTGTTGGGTTAGTCGTTGTAACTTGTGGGGCTGAATTTTACACACCAAAGTTTAGGTGTGTAATCCCCTTGGTGTTGGTTGGTTGTTGAGCCTTAAACATGGCATTTGAGCATTAAAAATCGACCTTGGAAAAGGTGGCAATGTATGTAGAAACAAAGGAAACGCTGCCCAATTTTCCGTAGGAAATTGGTGACTTTAACTTGGAAATTCTGCATTTGTAATTAGAGCTTGATAAACGTATTGTGGTCATTTTAGGTTGACATACTACGCGGTAAATTGGACTTAGCTTGTGGATTGACCAAGAGGTATGTGGAGCTTTCCTATCTCTTGAGCATGATTAGTTGTACCTATGTAGTGCGGTAGACGTCAAGATTTGAAAATCTTCGTTTGTTATAAGCATTTGATACTTGCTTCGTTTTAAAAGAAAAGTATAAAAAAATCCTGGACTTAAGGAATGTGTTTTACTATTGTTAACTCTAATATAACGGCTTTATGGGAGTTGGTTATATTAGTTTGTGAAAGTTTTATGGAGAAAGGTTTTGATGTTTTGAACTTGTGGAAGGAAAATGGTTTTAAGGCATGAATTGCCTAAGGTTTTACAAGAAACGAAGTCACTTAATTTAGAAGCTTGAGATAGTTTTAAAAGGAAAGGTGACTTGTTTTGAAAAGAAATCGTAACTTGATACTATGGTGATTAGTATCTTGGAATTTTTGTATAAAAAGAGTTATTCCTTAAAAGGTTAGAGGTACATGATACTTGGGTTAAATTCGGATTTTTATTAAAAGACATGATCGTGCCTTAGGTATACTAAAATGAGAGGATGTACTAATACTATTAATAAGAAGTTAGGTGATTCTTAACTTGCTTAAGTTATGATAGGCGGTAGTGCTTATGTTATGATATGATAGTAGGTAGTGCTTATGTTATGATATGATAGGCGGTAGTGCTTATGTTATGATATGATAGCCAGTAGTGCTTATGTTATGTATGATAGCGGATGAGCTATGTTATATATATATTGTTACGTAAACCCGTTATTATTTATGCCATGGATTTGCTACCCATGATGCGAGTCGCGCGCTTGTACTCATGCGGATCCGACCATAGATCCATGCGGGTGAAATAGTCCCGTGCGAGTACGCTGATGGTACTCGTGCGGATCCACAGATCCGTGCGGGTGAAATAGTCCCGTGCGGGTGAAATAGTCCTATGACGAGGCGGATGACCTCATGCGGGTCCACAGGACCTATGCGGGTGAAATAGTCCCAGGAGTAGGATTGCTTAATGATACTACGGGCGAGGTACCCTGTTTTGATCACGAGCCTCCTATTTTTATGCTATAAAATGTATACTTGTTACTCTCATTATTAGTAAGGCACAAGTCAACATTATTTTGTTTTATCTATTTCTTTAATGTTTTTTGGACTTATGATATTACTACTGATTTTCCGATTTTACATACTTGGTACGTTGTGTCTCGACCCCTTCCTGGGCCGTTCATGCCGCAGTAAGGAAAGCGGCGGTAGATCCTCGCTCCTAGGATCTTGTACTCAGTGTCGTGAGCTCCATTTCTTCTGAGGCTCGACTTTTGGTATGGTTCTCCCGAGTTGTTGTTATTTTGTACATTCAGGCATGACGGCCCCGTCCGTCATAGTGTTATTCATTCTTAGAGGCACGTAGTCTTGTCGAACTTGGTTCGTTAAGGATGTAATCGTCGTTTATGTACTTTTGGGTTAGCTTGATTTAGGCTAGACTATTCTATATCTTAATGGTTGTTTATCTTGAGTTTACATTCCGCTGGTTTTCTCTGATGTTGTGTCACTAGGGTGCCCGGGTTAAGGCACCGGTCACGGGTCCGGGTTCGGGTCGTGACAGATGTACTGTTTCACTTTCGGTTAAGTTATTTTATGAAAGGCGGCCTTATCGGCTTGCTAGTGATGTTCACCTTATACAGATTTTGTTTCATGTATGTTCACCGCTATTCTCGATGCATACCGATGGTACCGGTGAGGTACGATCGCGCCCGGGTGGTCGTGACAAAAGTGGTATCGAGCGATTAGTCCTCGGAAAGTGTCTGAGCCGTGTCTAGTAGAGTCTTGATTATCGGTGTGTTGTGCACCACATCTATAATCGGGAGGCTGCGGGACATTTAGGATTGGTTTCCATTCTTCTCACTCTAAGATCGTGCGATAGAGGAAATTGTGGTTAGGTCGTCTCTCCTAACGAGTTATGTTGTTTGCACACGAGAAAGCGGTGACCGGGAAAGATTATGTGGATTGCGTATCCAGGTTAGTTATGATGGTAGTATAGTGGGTATAGTAACATTCAGCTATACAGAATTATGTATAAGGGTCAGACACGTGTTGCCTAGAATGATATTGGAATACGAGTTGATAAGGACTAATTAGATCTGGGAAGGTAGGGAGTGGTTTGATGAACTCTCATCAATGTTATGCGTACTAATTTGAGATAATTAGGAGATGATGAGTTGTCCGAGAAATAAATGGACCTTAAGAAGTTTAATTAAGAGACTAATGGGAAACTATGTTTGTAAATTAAGCTACGTGGTATGCTTAAGAGTATAGTCTGAGATGAGATTAGGCGGAGTAAGTGATGGGATTGTTGTAAGATTTAGTATCATGAGCAGGGATATTGAGACTATGTACATGTGTTAGAATAAGTTGGTAGATCTGAGCGGGCAAATCTGTTGGGCCGTGAGCGAGTAGGTGGTAATGGTTCATACTTTGGACTCGTTTTCTGTTTGATTTATGAGGAATGATTAAGCGTATGCGATATCTTATGGTCACAAGTGGCATAGTAAAGTTCCATTAGTGTAAAGGTACGGCGAGGTGCCGAGGAATATTAGATTGGCTCAAAAGAACATTCGGGACGAATGTTTCTAAGGGGAGAATGTTACACCCGTAGTTCAGGTCATGCGCGTGAGGCGTACGAAAGGGTAAGACTTAAAATTTTCGGAGGATAGGTTGTGGATTATTCCGCGGGTTTTAGTCAACTTTGAGGCGGGTTATGACCCGGTACATTGAGAGTTCTAAGTGTTTTAAAGGCCTAGGACGTAGTTCGTTGAGTCTGGATTCCAACGCAACCAACCGCTCGCCGATAGGGCGTCGGAGTAGAAAGTTATGAGAGTTACAAGTTCGGTCGCGATCGGACAGAAATGCGTTTCGGACCAAGCGGCGGGGCGGCGCGGATGCGAGACGGCGCCTAAAGTTCTGAAGTCGCTGAAGTTGCAGCGCCGCGGCCGGAATACGAGGCGGCGCGAAAGTCTGAAGAGGTTGCGGAGGTTTAATGTAGCCATGGCCGTGCGCATGGCGAGCGGGATTTTGGGCGGAAAAACTTAGAAAAGTCGATTTTGTTTTAAAAGAGACCATGGGAGGGTGACAAGTGTCCCCCATCTGATTTTCTGTTGCATGCAATATATTGACCAAGACTTGGACATTTTCTATCTTTCATCTTCTCTCTCTCTCTCAGGTCCCCTTCTCTGCAAAACCCTTAGAAAAATCTGAATAGTTAAGAACCAAAAAGGAAGCTTGTAGCTAGCTTGTTGGCATTGGTGTGGGGGTGTTCTTGGCAAGGAAGCGAGCAATACTTGGAATAAGTTTTGGCTAAAACTTTAAGGTAATGATTCTTCCTTTAGATTTAGTTTATAGTGTTGCATGTTAGAAGAAAGAACTTGTGGTAGTAAATAATGCTCTTAGAGTCATTGCATGCTAGAAATGTGGTTTGGTTATGAAGAATGGGTTAAGAAGAGATTATGAGCATGTTGTAGCCTAAAACTACCCTAGAATTGTTAAGTGAATTATTGTAAACTTATGGGACAGAATTTTGGGTGTGTAATCCCTTTAAATTGTTGGATTGATTGAGCCTTACAATGTGGTGTTTTGATGGTAAATTCGGCCTTGAGAAAGGCGGCAAAGTGAGTAGAAACAAAGGAATCTGCCCAATTTTCCGTAGAATATAGGGGCTTTGAACTTAGATAATTCATACATTGAAATTAGAGGTTAATAAACGTCTATGGTTATTATAGGTTGGCATATTACTTGCGGTAGTTTGAGCTTAGCAAGTGGATCGACCAAGAGGTATGTGGAACTTTCCTATCTTTGAGCATGAGTATTTGTATCTATGTAGTACGGTGAGCGTACAAGATTTAGTATTTTTACTTGTTTAAGTATAAACAAAGACTTGTTTGTTTTAAGAAGTATAAGTCCCTTGGTTAAGGGAAAAGTATGATTTTACAAAAGTATAGAGTACTTGGTGTGAAAGTATTGAGTATTGAATTATTCTAAAGATAAGAGGCTTGAAGTATTTTTGAAAATTGTATGAATTTGTTTGAAGTATAAGCCTCTTGGATAGTAAAAGAACGAAATGGTTCATAAGGAGTTATAACGGCCTTATGAATGGATAAGGATGTCGTAAATTTCTAAAGCATAAAGTTAGTATAACGGCTTTATGGGAAGTTGGTTATAATAACTTTATGGAAGGTTATGAAAGTTGTCTATTTTGATTAATGAGCATAAGTTGTCTAGATTGTGAAAAATTGAAGTTACTTGGTTTCAAGCTTTGAAATGAGTTTTCTAAAGGTGTAGTAACTTACGTTGAAAAAATAGACGCTCCGATACTACGGTGTTAGTATCTTGGATTTTGCATAAAAGGAATCTCTTGAAAAGGATGTGCGTCGTAGTACTTTGGCTTGTTAAAGAGAATTATTCATTTGTGCCTTGATAGTGTTTTGGGCTTGTTCAATTGAGAATTATTCTATGTGTGTCTTGATAAGTACTTTGGCTTGCTTAAATAAGAATTCTCTTGGTTTATGGGAAAAGAAGGCATGGTAATTGTCTTGGTTTATGTAAAGGCATGATATTGAAATTCGAATTAAAAGCGTGTAGTTATGAGTTACTTGGGCGTACGCCCGATGTGAAGGATTCCACGTATGCTTCCATTGTTCGATTATGAGTTACTTGGGCGTCTGCCGATGATGAAGGATTCCACGTATGCTTCCATTGTTCGATTATGAGTCTATTTGGCGTCAAATCGGTGATGGAGGATTCCACGGGTATGCGGCCATGGTGAGGGTTCGTTTCCTGTTGTGATATTTTGTTCCATGGATTAGCTCTCCACGAGGTCTCGATGCGAGGTGGATCTAGTAGTTAGCCCTCGTACTTGCCGGCCGGAGACGTGATGCAGGTGGATCTGGTAGTTGGCTTCGTACTTGCCGGTCGGGTTAGAGGCGAAGTGGTGTGATCTGAGGTGGACACGGTGGTTAGCCTACGTGCTTGCCGGCCGATGTGACCAGGTGGATCTGGTAGAGGCTATCGCACTTGCCGGTCGGCCGTGATTTCGTGTATTAGTATTGTTGATGCAGGTGGATCTCGTAGCCGGCTTCGTACTTGCCCGATCGATTGAGGATGCGAGGTGGATCTCGTAGCTATGCGCCGTCTTTGCCTCGCACAGTTCTTATGATCTGGTGGGATCTAGTATTCATATGTACTCCTTAGTGTTGTTATATCATAAATCGGCGGTGAGGAAGGAATTCCAGACACGATTGATATTATGGGCATGAGACCTATGGTTATATTTGAGTGATGACTTAGAGGCGTGAGTCCACGACTTGACATGGCTGCGTATATGTTGTGTCTTGTAGTTTGGCTATCATACGTGTCTCCGCTTTATATATATGCTATTATGAATTCATTCTGATATTTTGATTTCACATACTTGGTACTGTTATCGACCTCGCCCGGCTGCGTTCACTGCGCAGTCGAGATCGTAGCTTCTTTGGTCCGCACTATTAGGATCACCGCTCATTTCTGGAAAGCTCCATCCCTCCGGAGGCTTTGTCTTTTGGTATGATTCCCTGAGGTTATTTACTTTTGTACAATCAGGGGGTATGGCGGGGCCCTGTCCCGCCACAGTTGTTATTCCTAGAGGTCTGTAGTCACGTTTGTGGTTTGGGCTGTAATGATAAGATGTACTGTTTCACTTTCGGTTAAGTTATTTTATGAAAGGCGGCCTTATCGGCTTGCTAGTGATGTTCACCTTATACAGATTTTGTTTCATGTATGTTCATTGCTATTCTCACGATGCATACACGATGGGTACCGGTGAGTACGATCGCGGCCGGGTCGGGTCGTGACACATATATACCACAAGATGGTTCTAATTTCATAGAACGATTCGGGCACCACTTCCCCTATTTATACATACATCCACGACTTACAAACAAGGCCAATAACATCAATAACCAAGTACCAATTAAGGAAATAACCAAAACAACATCTAAGGTGATCGACACACCCACTTCACATGTTAATCCGGCCTCTTAATCCATATAAAAACAGTCCATTAAAATAGTCCATACTTCAACAAAAACGAGGGTAAAATGTGAAGCTTTTCTACACCATTCTATACCCTTATTCCTTTAGGACATGCCTCCGCAATTACCACATTAAACATGCATAATTGTAACTAAATTTTCAGCATTATACACGCATAAAACAACCCCTAAAACAACACAACAATATCCAACAGTTTCAAGAAGTCTCGGCCAACAACCAATACCAAAGCCCTTTTCATAATTCCTTAAAATCCGATACATGTTTCAACACTTTTATATAAACCATTTCAACTTCAATAACAAGATTTCATTCAATCTAACATGCACTTTGTGACGATAATAACAATAACAACCAACGGATCAAATATAATAAAAACAATCCAAAATCGGCTAACTTGCCAAAACTGTCACATGCACTTTTTATTCTCCATTTCTCTTAACACAAGTTCATCCCTTAATTATAACATCATTTAACTTCCATTATTCTTAAAGAGGAAGAAGAAATCTCACCTTCACTTTAGCCAAAATAGTCCCTAAGTTCTCAGCCAAAACTGCTTCACTCGCACTAATTCTTCAAGTCACAACAACATGCATGTATCCTTTACAAGCTTGTAACCATCTTACTTTCATGTCTTTCTTCCAAAAAGTTCATCTCCAAGCTTAGGGTTTCAGGACAGTTTTCTCGGCCAAACTGTGACCCTCTGTTTTGAAGAGTTAACTTGGCTTAGAACTTAGTTAAAGAGCTTAATCTTGGAAGATAAACTAATCTTGTTCTTCACTTGGCTATGGAATTTCGAAACTTGTGGGAGAAGGAAGATATAAGAGAGTTTGAAGGAGAAGATATTTATGATACAAAGTCTTGCAATACTTGGATATATATAATTGGAGCTTGTACCCAAGTGGGGGGACCCGTGTGATCCAACTTGTCCACACATAATTCTCTTCACAAAAATAATCCCACACTTAGCTAAAATATGAGATTTTCGATGGCCTCTTGCTTCTCAATGCCAAGACTTAATAATTCAATACTAAGTCCATAACTCTATTGAAAAGAATTCAACCACTAATTTTAATTCTCGTCGTCACATTTGATGTATCCAAAATTATAATATGTGAATATACTTTCCTTTCAATGTTCAAATTTTATTTTTTCTTAGTTATGTTCTCAATTATATGCCCTGGAATTCGGGGTGAAACATTCCCCCTCCTCCCCCTTAGAAACATTCATCCCCAAATGTTCATAATAAGTCTCAAGCTATAAAAATTTCGGCATATTCTCCTTTAACTAAACATATCAACCTATACTTGTTAGTGTCAGCACCACGGTCCTACACGTCGGCGCCGCGGTGCCAGAATTCCTGCAGCTCTCTGAAGTTTCATCACCACGGTCCCGTTCTTTGGTACCGCGGCGCTGTACCTGAAATTCACAGCACACATTTTTATCACTTAATCTCTTCTTCTTCTACAAGTTCCAACAATACTCAGCAAACCCAAAGATGCCTCACATAGCCACAATATAACATATGTATTATTCACCAATCAATGTAGCCAAATAAGGAATCGAATTACCTGTAGGTGTAGGGAACAAGTGGGGATACTTCTTCTTCATCTCATTTTCTGCTTCACACGTCATATCTTCCCTATTATTGTTTCGCCACAACACCTTGATGGAAGATACATCCTTAGTACGTAACCGTCTCACCTGACGATCAAGTATAGCTATGGGCCTCTCCTCATAAGTCAATTCCCCCGTCACCTGAACATCATCTGTAGGGAATACCCTAGAAGGATCACCAATACACTTACATAGCTTCGATACATGAAAAATTGGATGTACCGCTTCCAAATCGGATGGTAGATCCAACTCATAGGCAACCTTGTCTACCCTGCGAATAATCTGGTAAGGCCCAATGTATCTCGGGCTAAGCTTCACTTTCTTACCGAACCTCATCATACCCTTCATAGGTGATACCTTCAATAATACCCAATCATCAAGCTGAAACTCTAAGTGAATCATGTCTAGGCCTGGATAATCTCTCCTGGATAAGCTTTCTGCATACGACTTCTGTCGACTCTGGGCTGCTAATAATCTCTCCTGGATAAGCTTCACCTTATCCACAGCTTGCTGAATCATGTCTAGGCCAAGTAACTTGGTCTCGCCTATCTCAAACCAACCAATAGGTGACCTGCACTTCCTCCCATATAAGGCCTTGTACGGGGCCATCTGAATACTAGAATGGTAGTTGTTGTTATACGCAAACTCTACGAGTGGTAAATGATCATCCCAGATACCTCTGACGTCAATAGTATACGCTCTCAACATATCTTCTAGTGTCTGAATAGTACGTTCTGCCGTCCCATCAGTCTGAGGATGAAATGTTGTGCTGAGACTCACCTGTGTCCCCAATCCCTTATGGAATGATCTCCAAAAGTTAGCTATAAACTGAGATCCTCTACAGATGTGGGAACCCCATGCAGCCTCTCTATCTCCCTGATGTATAACCTAGCATAGTCCTCAGCTGAATAAGTAGTCCTGACTGGAAGAAAATGGGCTGATTTCGTCAGCCTATCCACAATAACCCATATGGAGTCATACTTCCGCTGAGTACGAGGTAAGCCTGTAACGAAGTCCATATTAATCACTTCCCACTTCCAAGTTGGGATCTCTATCTCCTGCGATAACCCACCAGACTTCTGGTGCTCAACCTTAACCTGTTGACAATTCGGGCACTGTGCAACCAACTCCGCTATGTCCCTTTTCATGTCATCCCATCAATACATACCTTTTGGGATCATGATACAACTTAGTAGATTCATGGTGAATGAAATATTATGAACCATGGACCTCCGTCGTAATCTTGTTTCATAATCCTGCTATATTCGGAATGCACAAATTGACCTTTCATCTGAGGGTCCCTCTCCTATAATACTCGAAGGTCAGATTTTATTTTGTTAGACATCATTCCCAATCTATTCCATAAATGAGATCTTTATCATGACGTTCTTTTTCCTTCCTATATGAGGGATGACTCTGATGTATTCTGAGTCATAGGGCTATCACTATCTGAATCCTTCAATCGGACTCTCACTCAACTAACCGATGTGTTCCCTCATGTCAACTTATCTTTGTTACTAACTGGTGTGATGGAAATTTTTATATTTGTAGTATCTCAATCATGAACACTTTATGGACAATGTCATTGAATCTAAAGTGTGTGTATCATCACAATTAACTCTCATTCATGGTCTGAAATGAATCTTTTTTTTTATCTTCTCACTACTCGTAATTATAAACAACTTCAATTCTTTGGATACTTGTTCACTCATTTTCTTACTTGTCGTACTCTTCATAATTCTCAAAATATTCTGGTATACATATGTAATCTCAAACATTGCTCCTGATTCCAATCCTTTGAGTTACTACCCCTTAAGGGATGAATTGATAACTTATTCCTTTATCCAATACGTAGAAGACTTAGAAGAATTGCATTACATGATGTTGATCTACCATCTCCAAACCTGGTCAATATACTTCGCTTCAAATTCTTCCACTTGCCTTATGGCTAACTCTTCTGTCAATAGCATTTTAGGAAAAGATTTCCTTGATCTCGTTAAGTTGTAAACCCATTACTTTACCTATCTCGTCGAACTTATGGTCAGTTCAAAAATACTCATAGACATCTGTGTTTGCCTGACAATTTATCTGTTTTATAATGTCATTATCTCTTGATATATATCTTTAATGTCTACCTTATACTTATATCCATAGGCATCATTGGCCTCTTTTCAACTGTTTAGGTGCTAATCTCGAGCTTTACTCATTGTTACTTCAGTTTACACACTTTCTGAAGGTATGACTGCATATGTTGTGGAACCGATGCTTCATATGTTTAGATACAATTCACGGTGTTACATGATCCAATGGCTTGTCAAGTTTTCTTGTCTTATCATTACTAAGTCTCTCATCGACCGAGTGCCCATTCGTCTTACCTTTACATTTCCATTTCAAGTTGTCTTGGGGGTCTCTTATCTCAAGTATTTCTCATACTATCTTCCTGAACATCAGAGGTTCGTCACCTTTGGCCGAAGTGTTCTTACTGTCCATGCGCTACCATTGGTCCTTACACTATTCTGGAGTAATCATACCCTTACGGAGCATGTATAACTATAATTTCATTCACCTTTAACATTCTTGTCGTAATCCTTCCTTCTACTCGTCATTAAACGAAAGAAAAAAAACATTTCTGCCTTGATACTTGATCATACCCTTCCATTCTTACTTATTCATTGTTTTCATATTTCTTACAGCCATTCCTCGATTGTTCCATAGTTCTCGTCCTCAATTACCCCCAACACACTATTGTTATCCAAAGGTTATGTAGAATTGTAACATGTTGCACAACGTAGCCGAAGCTGAGGACCTTACCAGTCTAATATCTATAGCATAACTTGGCTTACTAACCTCGATATATGTAATTCTTAATAATACGCAATATCGCCCTTTACGCGAGGAAAAGGGCTTATCTCCCTTTCATAATCTTCCCTTCTAGAATTGTTCTCTGTTCCTCACTTACTACTGCTCTTTGTATCACTTTATTACTGGTTGCATGATCCTTTTCAAAGCTCTTTGTTCTCGACAAGTTAACGTAGAATTCCACATAATCTTGCATGATCTCTGACGTATCATTTAGAGTATCACCCTTTTGTCCTTTATATTGAATATCCTATTATCAAGCTATGGAATACTTTTGTATTCATATCTCCATATATTAGCCATTGAATTTTTGCACTTATTGTTGAAAGAATTTTGTCCTTGCCTTATTCCACCTCTGATAGTACTTAGCACATTGTACTTCCTTTGTAATAAAGGTCACATTCATAAGGTCATATTGCAATTCCCTTAAATCGGTAATACCATTTCCAATCGGCTCAACAACATCAACAATAATCACAAGTGGTTTATACTCAACCCGAGGAATCGTCGCAACTAATATACTTCACATATACTATGTACTTTTACCAAGATCAAACATAAAATATCTTACTCAAGAAGGCCTTGTATATCTAAGGGCTCAACGATTATCTAATATTCTAAGATTCTCAAATATTTCATGTCCCAAGCTTACATTATCTCTCCCCGTACATGGGAAGATAGCTTCTCATAATCTCAAAATCATGTTGTCTTAACCATAACAAACCTATTTACTCCATACAAATATTATTCGTGCGCATCACTTAAGCATACAACATAACTTAATCTAACAACATGGTATGCCATTAAGTCAATTTAACATGGTCTTTTAAGAGTTCATCACAATCTCAGACAACTCATCACCTCCTAATTTTTCCAAATTAGCACATATATTATGCCTTGATGTGGATTCATTAAACTGTTTCATACCTTCCAAGCAATTATTAACGCTTAACCAACTCATGATAACCCACAATCACTTCAGGCAACACACACATGGCCCTAATAAATATGTTCGTATAGATGCACGTCATCATCACACCAACTATACAACAATCTTACCAACCTGTATACAAAGTCCATATATTCCCCTTCTGGGCCGCTGTCGCTTTCCTCGGAGGCATAGCTGTAACACAATAGTACGTTAGAGGGGGATTATCCTACTAACATAGCTCTATCACACGACCTATGAGATGAAAGAATAGAAATCAATCCTAACTGTACTGTAGCTTCCTGTTTATAGGTGTGGTGCACAACACACCGATAACTAAGACTCTACTGCACACGGTCTGTAGATATTCCGAGGACGAACTGCTCTGATACCACTTTTGTCACGACCCGAACCGACGGGCCGCGACTGATGCCCTACCTGGGCACCCTTATACCACACTTCACATATAACCAGCGGAAGCTTAAGAAAAATTCATAATCTCGTAACAAAGAGATCTTATCCCCTGAACTGTAATAGTAAACTCATATAAATAAATAGGCAAGCCGACAAAGCCGTCACTGTACATCGAGATGTCCAAAATGAACTACAACTCACACATGTCCATAAATACATATTTACCACTCACACCTGTCTACAGAACTCTAAGAGTATGATAATGAAATATGATGGGACAGGGCCCCGCCTGTTACACCCCGTAATTCCAGGACATATTTATAAGAACGTACGTAAGAACTCAAAAATGTTAAGAATTGAGACTAGTAAAAATTTATCGGAATTATGGAAATGTCGGAAAACGAAATATTGCGACGAACGGGATGGTGACACGTGTCACCCCCCCCCCCCTTTGATGGTCATGGTCGAATGGACCATGGGTGTTATGGTCATTTGACCAAGGTAAAGATGAGCAAGTCTTGCTAGGCTAAGAGCTTGATAATGTTGACTAAGTACAAGGGCCGCTTGGCTTGATCCTTTAGTGGAATGCATCCAAGCAACCCATATGTGCTAATCTTAACCCTCCATAGTGTTATTTAAACATACTAGTAGCAAGACAAGGCTTCTACACTTAGAAAATTTCAAGAAACTTTGAAGACAAAAAGTGGAGCTCTCGGGTTAGGGTTCTTTAAGGGAAGAAAAAATTTCGTATGTTGTTCAATAATCTCCACACTTTAAACCAAGGTTCCTAAAGGTATTGTAAGGGTATCTCAATAGAAAGATCCCGGAAAAATGTCGTTTTTGTATTAGTCGCAAGGTGAAAACCTAAGTCACTTTCATAGGTTTGGATTGGAAATTAAAGGAAAGATGTTTGTGATCTTCTAAGGGCTTCAAGTGGCGGATTGGAGTGTCAAGGAGAGGCTCTAAGTTGCTAGGGAGCGACTTCGAATCTTGAAGTTGGATTTAGGCTCGTCAAGGTAACAATCTTGTTCTCTTAAGTGTTATAAGATTAAATATTGTTGTAGCCTTACATTTTAACTAGCATGAAGTATATGTATTGAAGATTGATAAGTGTTATGGATATTGGAAGCCTAAATCCGAAATGACATTGTTAGCCATTTGAAATTGCAATACAATTTGGTCGATAATTAGAATCGTCGCATGTTATCTACTTGAAGATTGTAGTTGTTATAATCGATTGTGGCTTTGTAACATGTTATACTAAACAACTTGAATTGAAAAGGAATTGGAAAGGATGATATGTTGTTACACCTATTGGCCTTGAATGGCATTGTCTTTTTGGACTAGTTTGATATCAATTGTGGGGCGGAATTTTACACGTCTTGATAAGCGTGTAATCCCCTATTGTTAACTACATTGTTGAGCCTTAAATGTGGCATGTTTGATTATTGAATTCGGGCCTTGAAAAAGGTGGAAAAGTATGTAGAAACAAAGGAAGTGTTGTCCGATTTTCCGTAGAATTTAGTGACTTTGCACTTAGAATATTCTACGTTTGAAGTTAGAATTTAATAGACGTATTATGGTCATTATAGGTTGACATACTACGTACGGCATATTGGACTTAGCAAGTGGATTGAACCAAAGAGGTATGTGGAACTTTCTTATCTCTTGAGCATGAGTAGTTGTAAATATATAGTACGGTAGACGTACGAGATTTTGACGAATCTAGTTTCATTTGATATCCTTGGACTGTCTTAAGAATGTCCAAGTTGGTTGAGTTATGGAATTAACTCACTTGTTTAAAAAGATTAAGGATGTCTTAGTTTCTAAAAGTTAAGGGACTTGAAGTATTTTGAAAGTATATGATACTTGTTTCGTTTTGAAAGTATAAGTCTCTTGGATATAAAGAAGAATGTAATTGCCTAAAGTATAAAGTTAGTATAACGGTTTTATGGGAAGTTGGTTATAATAGCTTTATGGAAAGTTAAAGGAATGGTTTACTCTAGCAATGTAAATTAAGATAAAATGACTTGAAAGGAAGAAAGACAAATTGATTTGAAGGCATCAATTGCTTAAGGTTTTAAAAGAAAGAAGTGACTTGATTTAGAAGCCTATAAATGTATTTCTAAAAGGTATTGTGACTTGTCTTGAAAAGTAGATATGACTTGATACTACGGTTATTAGTACCTTGAAAGTTTTATATAAAAAAAAGTCATTTTATAAGAATAGAAGTACGTAGTACTTTGGGTTAAATTCCCGGATTTTATAATGACATGTTAGTGCCTTAAGTAAACTAAAATGAGAGTGTATATGAACAAAGTTAATAAGAAGTTAGGGGATTTCTTAACTTGCTTATGTTATGTATGATAAGCCGGTGGTGCTTATGTTATGTATGATAAGCCGGTAGTGCTTATGTTACCTATGATAGCCGGTTGTGCTAGGTTATGTTATTCTTACGGGGTAGACTCCCGGGTTACTACTTATTCCATGGACTTGCTACCCATGATGCGAGTGCGGCGTTTGTACTCATTGCGGGTCCACCGGGCCCATGCGGGTGAAATAGTCATATGCGGGTGAAATAGTCCCATGCGAGGCGGATGACCTCATTGCGGGTCCACAGGACCTATGCGGGTGAAATAGTCCCAGGAGTAGGATTGCTTAATGATACTACGGGCGGGTGACCCTACTTTGATCATGAGCCTCCTATTTTTATGCAGTAAAGTATACACTTGTTTACTCTCATTGTTAGTAAGGCACATTGTACTGTAATTTGATTATCATACATGTATCCAGTTTTATTTTAGACTTATGATGTAAATTGCAGTATTTTTCCAGTTTTACATACTTGGTACATATTGTCTTGACCCCTTTCCTCGGGCTGCGTTAAATGCGCGGTAGGGTAAGCAATTGGTGGATCCTCATTCTTAGGATCACTGATCAGGTGTCAGAAGCTCCATTTCTCCGGAGGCTTGTCTTTTGGTACGGTTTCCCTGATGTTGTAGATTTATGTACATTCAGGGGTATGGCGGGGGCCCTGTCCCGCCATAGTTGTTATTCTTAGAGGTCTGTAGTCATATTTGTGGATTGGGTTGTAAGAACAGAGATGTACTGTTTTATTTTTGGATTATGTATATTTTACGGAAGGTGGCCTTATCGGCTAGCCTGTTGATGTTTAATGTCTAAGTATTTTTATGAGTTGTGTATGTTCCGCTGCTATACTCTGATGTATACCTGAAAGGGGCGATCGGACACTGAATGTGGGGCGCACATCCCGGAACAATGGAGCTATCTCAAAAAAACTGGGCACCCCTTTCAGGTATCTATAATCAAATATATGTACCAAAATGACATGCTCTGGAACAGTGGAGCTATCTCAAAATAACTGGGCAATGATCCTAAGCTCAAAGAACACCAAATTGAGTACCTATACATGCGGGTATGAACGCAGCCCCCCGGAGAAGGGGGTCAGTACAACAATGTACCAAGTATGTAAACATAAAGTACAGTAAATAAGATCATAACTGGCCAAAAGAAGACAGGGGACAAGTATGATAATCAAAATACCAGATCCACCCGTGCCATATAAAATAAGAGTCAGTTGTACCTTGTACAAATAAAGAGTCAATTGTACCGTTTAAAAATATAGAGTCAACTGTACCTTTTAAAAATAGAGAGTCAACTGTGCCTTTTTAAAAAGTGAGAGTCATATACTGTCATGGGTATCTATACCCGCATCATGGATACATGTCCATGGAATCATATACCGTACCCGACCCATTTTGGGACTCGGTGAAAGAATCATATTCGTGTATCATATACCGTACCCGATTCATTATGAGACTCGGTGAAAGAAGTCATATTCGTGGATATTTGTCCACATATATCGTACCCGGCCCATTATGGGACTCAGTGAATGAAGTTATATTCATGGATACTTGTCCACATATACCGTACCCGACCCATTATGGGACTCGGTGAAATGGAATAATAACACTTGCACGAATAGCTATCATGAGCAACCATGTGCAATTTAAATTATCTTGACTCTCAATAAAATCTTTAAAATGAACTTTCATTTTAGAAAAACCAAGGCACTATCATATCATGTATCATTAAGGATTAAGATCCAATAGAACTATGTACGTCCGCCGTACACTCACTTCATATAAATCATGCCAAAAGAAGAAATGATAGTTTCACATACCTTATCGGCTATACCAACACGATAAGTAGAATACGTCTCAATTAGCACTTCAACCTATAATAACAATAACACGTCTATCAACTTCATGCTTACTAGTGTAAGTCATATACCAGAAGATGGTTCTATTTTCATAGAAAAAATCGTGTACCACTTCCCCTATTTATACATACATCCACGACTTACAAACAAGGCCAATAACATCAAAACCAAGTACCAATTAAGGACATAACAAAAACAGCAACCAAGGTGATCGACACACCTACTTCACATGTTAATCCGGCCTCTTAATCCATATAAAAACAGTCCATTAAAATAGTCCATACTTCAACAAAAACGAGGGTAAAATGTGAAGCTTTTCTACACCATTCTATACCCTTATTCCTTTAGGACATGCCTCCGCAATTACCACATTAAACATGCATAATTGTAACTAAATTTTCAGCATTATACACGCATAAAACAACCCCTAAAACAACACAACAATATCCAACAGTTTCAAGAAGTCTCGGCCAACAACCAATACCAAAGCCCTTTTCATAATTCCTTAAAATCCGATACATGTTTCAACACTTTTATATAAACCATTTCAACTTCAATAACAAGATTTCATTCAATCTAACATGCACTTTGTGACGATAATAACAATAACAACCAACGGATCAAATATAATAAAAACAATCCAAAATCGGCTAACTTGCCAAAACTGTCACATGCACTTTTTATTCTCCATTTCTCTTAACACAAGTTCATCCCTTAATTATAACATCATTTAACTTCCATTATTCTTAAAGAGGAAGAAGAAATCTCACCTTCACTTTAGCCAAAATAGTCCCTAAGTTCTCAGCCAAAACTGCTTCACTCGCACTAATTCTTCAAGTCACAACAACATGCATGTATCCTTTACAAGCTTGTAACCATCTTACTTTCATGTCTTTCTTCCAAAAAGTTCATCTCCAAGCTTAGGGTTTCAGGACAGTTTTCTCGGCCAAATCGTGACCCTCTGTTTTGAAGAGTTAACTTGGCTTAGAACTTAGTTAAAGAGCTTAATCTTGGAAGAGAAACTAATCTTGTTCTTCACTTGGCTATGGAATTTCGAAACTTGTGGGAGAAGGAAGATATAAGAGAGTTTGAAGGAGAAGATATTTATGATACAAAGTCTTGCAATACTTGGATATATATAATTGGAGCTTGTACCCAAGTGGGGGGACCCGTGTGATCCAACTTGTCCACACATAATTCTCTTCACAAAAATAATCCCACACTTAGCTAAAATATGAGATTTTCGATGGCCTCTTGCTTCTCAATGCCAAGACTTAATAATTCAACACTAAGTCCATAACTCTATTGGAAAGAATTCAACCACTAATTTTAATTCTCGTCGTCACATTTGTTGTATCCAAAATTATAATATGTGAATATACTTTTCTTCCAACGTTCAAATATTATTTTTCCTTAGTTACGTTCTCAATTATATGCCCTGGAATTACGGGGTGTAACATGCTATGTCTGAGGAATTCAATGTTTTAACTAAACAACACACTTGAGATCTAGTACCTAGACCGGAGGGGGTGAATGTGATCTGTTGTATGTGGTTATTTCATCACAAATTCAGAGATATTGGAGATCTAAAGAGGTATAAGGCACGACTTGTGACTAATGGCACAAATCAGCAGGAGGGAATTGATTGTGAGACATTCAGCCCAGTTATCAAATCGGCCACTATTCGCACAGTTCTGAGCATAGTCATGGAAAAACACTAGCTGATACATCAACTTGATATGAAAATGCATTTTTACATAGGGACCTGAAAGAAACAGTCTACATGCATCAGCCGTCTGAGTTCGTCCATACAGCAGTCCCTCACAATGTGTGTCGTCTCCGTAAGTCACTATATAGCCTGAAACAGGCCCCCCGTGCGTGGTATGATCGTTTTGCCAGATATATTTTGCAGATTGGGTTTGTATGCAGCAGGTGTGATAATTCCCTTTTCATTTTTCATCGAGTTGGTAGCATTGCTTACTTACTACTCTATGTAGATGATATTGTTCTTACTGCCTCATCTGATGGGTTGAAAAATGAGATTATTACTTTACTGAAGACCAAATTTGCAATGACTGATTTGGAAAAAATGAGTTACTTCTTGGGGATATCAGTGACCAGGTCTGCTAATCACATGTTCTTAAGTCAGCGGAAGTATGCAGAGGAGATTGTGTACAGGGCTAAGATGGAAAATTGTAAAATCATGTCCACCCGGGTTGATTCAAAATCCAAGCTCAGTGCTATGGATGGTGCTCCAGTCTCTGATCCTACCATTTATAGGAGCCTTGCAGGTGCACTTCAGTATCTCACATTTATCAGGCCAGATATTACTTATGATGTTCAGCAGGTATGCATCTTTATGCATGCCCCCAGGGAGTCTCATTTCACTTCCCTTAAGCGTATCATCTGATCCATTAAGGGCACACTTGACTATGGTTTGCACCTATACCCCTCTGCACCAAACATGTTGCTCTCTTATACGGATGCATATTGAGCAGGGTGTCCGGACACGCGACGCTCCACCTCAGACTATTGTGTGTTTTTAGGGGATAATCTGGTTTCATGGCCTGCAAAGTGACATGCCACCCTATCTCGTTTCAGTGTCGAGGCTGAGTACAGAGGCGTTGCAAATGTTGTAGCTGAGATTTGTTGGCTCAGAAATTTATTGTTAGAGCTCCAGTGTCCTTTGCGTCAGGCATCTATTGTGTGTTGTGATAACATATCCGCGATTTATCTTTCTCACAACTTGATTCAACATCAGCGAACCAAGCACATTGAGATGGACATACATTTCGTCCGTGAGAAAGTTGCGCTAGGACATGTCAGAGTGTTACATGTGCCCTCATCATATCAGTATGCAGATATATTTATCAAAGGACTTCCCCGACAGTTATTTCTTGACTTCAGATTCAGTCTCATCGTCCGACCTCCTCCCGCTCCGACTGAGGGGGTGTGTAAACGTCTATAATATAAATCCATACCCATAATTAGAACATATCTCATATATTATGTAAATATTTAATGATATATAATTATGGTAAACTAAGATTACTCTTGTAATTAGGACTAGGATTCCTTTTATATAAGGAATGTATATTGTATACTATATATATTGATATTAATAAAAAAGCCTCCTCAAGAGACTTACTTTTTCCTTTTTCTTTTCTCTCAATTATAAAAAAATTGCAGCATTTTTCTTCGTTGAACATGTCACCTCGAAAAAAGATATTCATAGTTATCCAAAGATAGTGGCCCAGTGGCCATTAGTCAAATTTGTGGCCTTAGGGTCACAAGTTCGATTTTCGGCGGATACGTTCTCCGGGGCATATGCCTCGTATTAAAGTCTGGTAGCTTAACCGCGCGGGCATGTTGCAGTGTGGGTTTGATACTCCCTCAAACAATCCCTGTTGGGGGTCGGACCTTGTAGCATTGATCCGTTGGTGGCGATCGGACCGAATGCGAGCGCATCCCGTAATTTACAGCGATGGCGGCTAAGCGAGTTCCATTCACTCGGGAGCATAGTACGATGCGTGCAGGTACTAGCGATATGGGGGATACTAAGGCCACCCCGAGACTTGGATTATAAAAAGAAAAAGATATTAATAGTTATTTCACCGATCAAAATTCACCTTTTGTAGCGTTGATCATGTGCGTGGTCGACGTTCCTTGTAATTTTTTTAAAGAAGTGTAAAAATGTGTCGTTAATAATCTCAGATTATTAATGAAAAGAAACCTTCTTGGTTGAGTCTGTCACACATGGCTTGCCAAGTGTGGTTAATCGGATGACGTGGTTTGCAGGTTATTGCGTCAGCCCGGGGTTTACCCTGTGCGCACTCGAAAGAGTAGCGGCTGCGGGTTCCTTCGTAAAAAAAATATATATATTAATGAAAAGGGTTGAGCTTCATGTTTGGCCAAATTTATGTTTTTTCCCAAAAGTATTTATATCTTTAATAAATGCTTGTTTTAAAAAAAATTAGGTGTTTGGCCAAGCTTTTAAAAAAAGAAGTGCTTCTAGAAAGTAGCAGAAACAATTTTTCGGAAGTTAAAAAATAGTTTTTGCCCAAAGGTACTTTTGAGAAAAAAATACACTTAAAGAATTTTTTAAAAGTTTAGTCAAACAGAAACTGTTTTTTGCAAAAAGTACTTTTTTGAAAAATACTTTTGAAAATAAGTTGATTTTAAAAGTTTGACCAAACATGCTAATAATCTTCAACGACGCAATTTGTCATATTTTCCTATTGGACTTTGAGCAAACAGAGTATACAAATTCTTCCTTGCAATCATATTTATCATCAATATTGCATTCGGTCGATCATTTTTTGACTTGTTATCGCGATTACAATCTTAATGGGTATTGAGATAAACACAAATACAGTTAAAGAAGTTAGAGAAAAAGTAGTTAGAAAGTTAGTTATAGATAGGAGCCTATAAAAAATTTGTTATAATATAACTAACTTCTTAATATACACATGTATAAATACATCTCCATCCTCATTATGTAAAACACAATATACAATATCTTCTTCTTCCATCGTCTTCTTCCTCTGTCTACTTTCTTGAAATTCTGTCAAGCACACTGATTGTGTATACAGTGTATACAATGTGCATATTCTGTGTATATCACACCAAAACTACATGGTATCAAAGCAGGCAATCACTGTCAATTCTACATACATCGACTCACATTGTTCCTTACTGGAAGAAATCTGTAAGGATTTTTTTAGATGTTTTTTTCACATTTTCTTTGGGTTTATCCTCTAAAATATAATCCCAAGTTTACACAATCTTTCTTGAATTTCAAGCATTTGTTAAAATTCAATATGAAAAGACCATCAAAACTTTTCAATGTGATAACTAATGTGAGTTGGACAACCTTCTCTTTCATAAATTTTGTGCGGACCACGACATGTTATTTCGATTTTCTTATTTTATACTATATAAATAACATGTATATCCTCGTTATTTTATCTATCCCAGAGTGGTATTTTTCGAAACCTGATAATTCAAATGTACTTGAAATACGATATTCATCAATAGAGCATTAATTTGATTACCTTACCACCGATAAAAGAAAGCAAAACAAATAGAAGCTTTTATCAGTCTCCAGCACGCCATGCAACAAATGACATATCAAATCCGCAAATATGAGATTGATTAAATAAGCCAAATATAATTGACACAGTGAAAGATTAAAGTAAAATAATTATCTTACACTTGTGTATCTTCAAGAATTGAGCTTGAAATAGAAAATTAAACTCAAAATGACAGAGTCTCGTGCTAATAACATGTTATGAAATAAAAATTATAAAGTATATAAATCAAAAACAAATATAAAGAGAGACTGATATATTATTCAACTTCAAACTTATATACAAATGAGTAAATTGACCTCTTAATTTATTGACGGAAAATACCTTGGTGGTCAAGTAACTTGGTGACCAAAGTTAGTCAACTTGGTAGCCAAGTTAACATACTAACATAGTCCAATTAATGGATATACATAAATATTTACACTATATGTATAATAAGGCTAATAAATATGCTGGGCCTGTGTGAAGACTACCCTCGTAATAGACCATGATAGAATTGGGCCGCTAAATCAAATCCACTATAACCGTAAAATGTTGCCCAAGTCCATAGATCACTGGTGAAATTGTAATGGGCCAACGAGATTTCTCCAGAAACATCTCGACATCTGATATCTAGCTTGGTCAAGAAATATCGCGAAAGCCACAAGAAGAAAAAAACGAAATATCGAGAAAGTACTTGACACTCCTCTAACAACTTATAAATACCCATCTGCCCCTCCGTCTTCAACAATCAAAATTAAAAGCATCTGAGGTGTTTGGCCAAGTGGTCATTACACTAAGGGTATTGCTGCCTTGGGTCTCGAGTTCGATTCCCATGACCAGCGAGACTAGAACCAAGCCTCATAAAAAATCCCTTCACTGTTCGCCTGCAAGCCTTGCGGTACCCACTCCGTAGGGCCAGGATGGAGGTGGGGTTTCTTGTGTGTGGAGCCGCAGTGATGCGGTGGGGATGACTAGTATAAAAAGTTTACCCTCAAATTTTTATCCAAAGATAGTGGCCCAGTGGTCATTAGTCAAATTTATGGCCTTAGGGTCACAAGTTTGATTCTCGGCGAATACGTTCTCCGGGGCATATGCCTCGTATTAAAGCCTGGTAGCTTAACCGCGCGGGCATGTTGCAGTGTGGGTTTGATACTCCCTCAGATAATCCCTGTTGGGGGTCGGACCATGTAGCATTGATCCGTTGGTGGCGATCAGACACTGAATGCGGGGCGCACATCCCGCGATTTACCTGGCGGTGGCGGCTAAGAACGGGTTTCATTCGCCTCCAGGAGCATAGTATCAGTACTTGTGCAGGTACTAGCGATATGGATACTAAGGTCACCCGAGACCTGGATTATCAAAAAAAAAAAACAATCAAAATTAAAAGCAAACAGAAACCCAAGCAAACACAGAAAATTCTCAAAAGTTCACTGAAAATGTCTCTAATCCCGAGAATCTTCAGCGATCAACGAAGCAACAACATGTTCGATCCATTCTCAACGGACGTGTTTGATCATTTCAGAGAATTAGGTTTCCCAGGTTCCAATTCACAGGAAACCTCTGCATTTGCTAACACTCGAGTCGACTGGAAAGAAACTCCGGGGGCTCATGTGTTCAAGGCTGATCTACCAGGGCTTAAGAAGGAAGAAGTGAAAGTGGAGATCGAAGATGATAGGGTTCTTCAGATTAGCGGAGAGAGGAATGTGGAGAAAGAAGATAAGAATGATACGTGGAATCGTGTGGAGCAGATGGGCAAATTTATGAGAAGATTTAGGCTTCCGGAGAATGCTAAGATGGAGCATATTAAGGCTTCTATGGAAAATGGAGTGCTAACTGTTACTGTTCCTAAGGAGGAGGTGAAGAAGCCTGATGTCAAGTCCATTGAGATCTCTGGTTAGATGCTTTAACTAAAAATACATTAAGTAAATTTGCTACTAGTATATGATGTATGTGAAAATAAAAAGTCGAATCCATTGTGTTTGAAGTTGCTCTCTCTGTTTCTTGTTAAAATAAATAATGTACTGGGCTGTTAGTATTAGCCCATTAAGGGAGCCCAATACAACAGCCCAGAAGGCCCTATTATTCGACTGATTTTATAATGGCCCATAAGGCCCTTTATTCTAGCACTACTATAAGGTCAAATGTTTATGACCTAAGAAAGTGGATTCTGTATTCCTTTTCATTTTTGTATTTTTCGAGAAGCCTCTCAACAGTAATGAGAAGTGGGTAGAAACCCTAAACTTTTTCTTCTTCTTTCTCAATGTCCTACTTTCCCTTACATTGCATGTGTATTCCAGTAGTCACACTACGTTGATAAGCCTCTGAAGACTCCTTAATGCTAAGATTCAACATGGTATCAAAGCCAATGCTCGAAGGGGTAAAAGAGTCAGAATCACTTCACTGAAAGTAGGTGAAACACTGTAAGGAAAATCTTGTTTTTTGTCTTTCTATTTGTGACTCCTTCGTAGTTCATTATCGAAAAATCTGGGACTAATTGTTGAGTTGAAACCCTAAGTCTCTGGGTCAAGGTTGTTATCGAGGGTCAGAACCCTAGATCTTGAGTTGAAACCCTAAGTTTCTGGGTCAAGGTTGTTATCGAGGGTCAAAACCCTAGATTATCTTGGAAAAAAAAAACACCGAGTTCAGATCTGAAACTGGATCTGAAACTAAATACTCTGTGGTGTAAATAATCCTACACTGTATTGAAAAACAAAAGGGAATCTGAAAAAACCCACTGCCTTCAGATCTGAAACTAGATCTGAAACTCTATAAAATGGGCACCGACTCCAGTTCAGGAGACAACTCTCCACAAAAAACTCGTCCTGAGGGCAACACACTGCCCACAACTTCCTCTGTCATCTCTATTTTTGACCATAACCATCCCCTCTTTCTCCAAGCCTCTGATGTAAGTGGAGCATCGTTAATATCTTTTCAACTCCTGGGATCTGAAAATTACACAGTATGGAGCAAATCCATGAAAATAGCCCTGCTTGGCAGAAATAAACTGGGATTTGTAAATGGAAGGTGTGTTAAGGACCAGTATGATATGGAACTATGGGACCCGATGGGGCCAGTCAATCTTGTGTCAGCATGGCTGATGAACTCAGTGTCCAGCAGTTTACTGAGTGGGGTTTTGTATGCAGAATCAGCCTTAGAGGTATGAGAAGACCTAAGGGAAAGGTTCGATAAGATAGATGAATCTAGAACCTATGACTTGCATAGGGAAATTGCCACTCTAACACAAGGAAACAATAGTGTTTCAGAATACTTCACCAAGTTGAAAACCCTGTGGGTAGAATACCAGGCCTTAGTGCCACCCCCTAACTGTGCATGCCCTACTTCCAAGGACTTCACATTTTACCTGCAAAAACAAAAGCTGTATCAATTCCTCATGGGCCTAAATGAAAACTACATGCAGGCTAGATCTCAGATCTTACTCATGACACCACTCCCCACTGTTAACAAAGCCTACTCTATGATTGTTAGTGATGAAAATCAAAAGGGTATATGTGTCAAGTCTGTAGGCCTGCTTGGGGTTGGGCCCAGCAATATGGGACAGAATAACAGTTCAGGCATGTATTCCAAAATAGGAACTACTCCTAAAGAAAAATTCAAAAGAAATACTAATCTGTTTTGTGATGTGTGCAAAATGAGGGGACACACAAAGGAGTTTTGCTATAGAATAGTGGGTTACCCACCAGGTTTCAGATCAAAAAGAAAGGAGCATGCTGTGAACAATGCCTGTGCTGAGGATGCAGGACACAACACTCAGGGGACTGTACCTGGAAAGACTGGAAATAACTTGAAAATTGGAGGAGCAGCAGTGTTCTCACAGGACCAATATGAACAGATACTCAGGCTGCTAAATCAGAACAGAGGACAGACTACTATTATGCACTCTGACTCTCAAGGTGACAATTCTTTAGCAAACACTGCAGGTATGACTAAACTCCAAGCCTTACATGTTGTTGATACAAATAAGAAATGGATAATAGATACAGGTGCCACAAACCATATGGTATCTGATTTAGGCATGCTAGATAATGTGACCAAACTGAGTGAAAATAATGCAAACACTAAGAATGTTTTTCTACCAAATGGTGAAACTGCCAAGGTCACTCACACTGGTACCAGTAATCTGTCTACCAGAAGCACCTTGAGCAATGTTTTACATCTTTCTGATTTTAAACACAACTTGCTGTCAGTTTCACAACTCACTAGGGAATTAAAATGTGCTGCTATCTTTTATCCTGACTTTTGCCTGTTTCAGGATCTCTACACTGGGAGGGTGAAGGAGATTGGTAAACTTCATGATGGCCTCTATATACTAGCTTCAGGAACCAGTCAGGATCAAAGGAAGTCAGCACTAACACTAACTGTACAAACCAATGACAGTGAAGTAGCTGACATAAACCTGTGGCATAGAAGGTTTGGCCACACCTCTAGTAAAGTACTAAGTCAATTGATTACTGCTAGTGTTGATAGTATAGCTAAAACAATAAAGACTTGTAATGTGTGTCCCTGTGCAAAGCAATATAGACAACCCTTTACTAATAGCAATTGTTGTAGTAAGTCTATATTTGATATGGTACATATGGATGTTTGGGGTCCTTACAAGATAGAAACTCATAATGGCAAGAAATACTTCTTAACTATAGTGGATGACTATTCCAGAATGACTTGGGTTTACCTGCTGAAATTAAAATCAGAAACTTGTGTGGTTATTAAACAATTTCTTAGTTATGTGTCTACTCAATTCAAACAAACTATTAAGGTTGTTAGGACTGACAATGGCACAGAGTTTGTTAATGATATCTGTAGCAGCCTCTTTCAGAGGCTAGGGATAATACACCAAAGATCTTGTGCCTACACACCTCAACAAAATGGTATAGCTGAAAGAAAACATAGGCACATTCTAGAGGTAACTAGAGCTATAAGACTTCAAGCTAATATTCCTATCAAATTTTGGGGTCTATGTGTGCTAGCTGCAGTATACTTGATAAATAGAATGCCTTCTTCCATTACAGGAAAGACACCCTATGAAAGCATGTACAGACAGAAACCTTCCATAGGTCACATCAGAACTATGGGCTGCCTGTGCTTTGCTAAAGATCTCACTATCACTGATAAACTCCAATCTAGAGTTAAACTCTGTGTTCTGATGGGTTTTTCTGAAACTCAAAAAGGTTACATACTGTATGACATGAATGCTAAAGTATTTCTGGTTAGTAGGGATGTTACCTTTAGGGAAACAGAGTATCCCTTTAAGAAAGATATAGCCACTGTACCTATATTTACTAATCTGAAGGAGAACATCCACATAACTCAACCAGATGGTCTACCACAACCTGTTACTCAGATCACACCTATTGAATCTCAAAAAGAATCCACAAATACTACCATTCCTACTACTGCTAAAACTCCCATCGCCGAAAATAACACAATAACTCGAGTTGTCGAGAATCAACAAGAACTGAGAAAATACAGACAGTGTCAGAAAATCTAGTAGGCCCAGACAACCTCCTATATGGCTCAAGGACTTTGTCACTTCCAATGTTAACAATGTCCTCTATCCTATACAGAACTATATGCACTATGAACACTTAAGTAATAGATATCAGGCTTTTCTAACTTCTTTTTCTGAAATAACAGAACCACAAAACTACAATGAGACTTCAAAAGATCCTAGATGGGTGGAAGCTATGAAAACTGAAATAAAGGCCTTACAAGATAATCAAATTTGGGAAATTGTTCCCTTACCTGCAGGAAAGTACCCCATAGGATGTAAATGGATTTATAAAATAAAATACAAAGAATCTGGTGAGATAGAAAGATTAAAAGCTAGGTTAGTTGCTAAAGGTTACAATCAACAAGAAGGGATAAATTATCAAGAAACCTTCTCTCCAGTAGTAAAAATGGTTACTGTAAGGGCTATACTAGCTACAACTGCATCTAAAGGCTGGCATATTCATCAAATGGATGTGTATAATGCCTTTCTTCAAGGTGATCTTTATGATGAAATTTATATGGATCTCCCACAAGGTTTCATTAGTCAAGGGGGGAAACATGTGTGTAGACTTCATAAATCCTTGTATGGGCTCAAACAAGCACCTAGACAATGGAACTCTAAATTAACAGCAGCCTTGATTAAAATGGAATTCAGGCAATCTCACTATGATCACTCCTTGTTCATAAAACAAACTAGTCAGAGTATTCTTATTATACTAGTCTATGTAGATGACATGTTAATTACAGGGAACAATGTGAAGCTAATTACAGAGACAAAGCAGTCTCTTCAAAATGTGTTTAAAATGAAAGACCTAGGAGAATTAAGATACTTCCTAGGAATTGAATTTACTAGATCAAATAAAGGAATTCTAATGCGTCAAAGGAAATATGCACTGGAGCTAATTTCAGAATCAGGACTTGCTGGGGCTAAGCCTATTAACACACCTACTGATTGTAATACCAAAATGACTACTAAAGAACTAGATGAACTAGCTGTTAAGCAGCAGAACATTCAGAAAAACAATACTGCCACTTGTGATGAACTCTTAGATAATGTTAGGATCTACCAAAGACTGATTGGTAAATTATTATACCTTACTATTACAAGACCAGACATTGCATATAGTGTCCAAACTCTGAGTCAGTTTCTACAACAACCTAAACATTCTCACCTAAATGTTGTTTTTAGAATAATAAGGTATCTAAAGAATCAACCAGGACAAGGGGTACTTATGTCTAGTAGTGAACAAAATACACTAACTGCTTTCTGTGATGCAGACTGGGTTGCATGCCCAAATACAAGAAAATCCATTCTGAGTTATCTAGTAAAGCGGGTGATTCTCATTTCTGAAGTCCAAAAGCGACCTACTATCTCCGGGAGTTCTGCGATGCGAATACGGGAGCACTTGCGATCTTTGTTCTTTGAGATAACTTGAATTACTGGGCTGTTAAGAGACATTGACCTTACTATTATACAACCAGTTACAATCTTCACTGACAGCAAATCAGCCATACAGATGGCAGCAAACCCAGTCTTTCATGAAAGGACCAAACATATAGAAATTGATCTACACTTTATAAGGGAAAAAATTCAGAAAGGAGAAGTGAGAACAGTATATTCTCTGCAGAGCGGCCGGTCTCTGCTCACAAAAGGGCTAAACAGATATCAGCATGTTCATCTTTGCTCCAAGCTTGGACTGCTGAACATCTTTCACCATCCAGCTTGAGGGAGCCTGTTAAAATAAATAATGTACTGGGCTGTTAGTATTAGCCCATTAAGGGAGCTCAATACAACAGCCCAGAAGGCCCTATTATTCGACTGATTTTATAATGGCCCATAAGGCCCTTTATTCTAGCACTACTATAAGGTCAAATGTTTATGACCTAAGAAAGTGGATTCTGTATTCCTTTTCATTTTTGTATTTTTCGAGAAGCCTCTCAACAGTAATGAGAAGTGGGTAGAAACCCTAAACTTCTTCTTCTTCTTTCTCAATGTCCTACTTTCCCTTACCTTGCATGTGTATTCCAGTAGTCACACTACGTTGATAAGCCTCTGAAGACTCCTTAATGCTAAGATTCAACATTTCTCTCCTAATGTAGTTGTGTTTCTTTCAAAACTTTTGTCTGTTACTCCTTTTGGTATGGGTAAACTTCGTCAAGAGCTTTAAGTATTTCAATCATTTCCTGCCTTTTTAATTTCCTGGAAAACTAAAGAAATGTTAACCGATTATTTGCTCTCTTGAATAAGCCATAATTACATTAAGCATATGCATGATGTAAACTCAGACACCCTACATAAATTAGTTGAATTTATTTTATACACGGGAATGTTAAATTATACCTTTCACTAGACTCGAGATAAGCATAGCATCATGAGGACATTCCAAATGAACAGAAAAGAGGGGAGGTGCCCACATGGGCTAGCTTAGTTGATTTCAGTGGTAGATTGTCAAGTAGGTAGGTTCTGATAGTCGCAGTATGGGGATTGCTTCTTGCCTGTGCCTTCCACCTAGCGGGCCGTTAAATCACCATGATTTTTACCTCCTCCATCAATCAAGTGAAATGGCACGATGTAACCCGCAAGGGTAGCCAAGTTGGTGTAGCAGTAGAGCGCGGGACCGCAAGGTCACGAGTTCGATCCCCTGCATAAACCTTCTTGGTTGAGCCTGTCACACATGACTTGCCAAGTGTGGTTTACATGGCTGATGTGGTTTGCGATGCGTCGATCAAGGGTTTACCATGCGCACTCGAAAGAGTAGCGGTGCGGATTCGCCGTCACAACAAAAAAATGGCACGATGTATATTTATTTGTACCGTCCAAGCTTGGAACTAATCAAATTACTATGGCTAATTGAGCTTGAAAATAACATAAAACTCCAGGCGGCGAGATAAGGTTATAACGAATGTAGTGTGTGTGCTGTGTGCTTATGTTATACAGTTATACTTGTACCAAAATTTGCATTTACCAACCGAATCAGAAAATAACGGAACTTGGAACAAAGTTACCTTACTATGGATGCGGCGCTCCTCTAATTTAGGTTCAGTTTGTCCAGTGTAATGCTCTAATCTTATGACACCTGTGCTCTTTCAAATCGAATGATCAATAATATTCTTTTAACTAAAATACTTCCTAAACCATTGTTTAATTGCATTAGTTTTTTATTTAAACAAGAGTCTAATTAAAATTAATTTAATTCAGTTAAACGATTAATCACAAGTCCCTGCGGGTTCTACTTTCGATTTCTGAAATCACTATATTACTTGTACGACCACATATACTTGCGTGTGCGTTTGGGAGCAACAAATTTAACAAACAAAATACTAAAAATTAATCGAAACATTCTGATGCCGAAAAGAAATAGATGATGAGACAACTTCAGAAAATCTAATTTTGGCTATAAAAATAAATTAACCGAAAAATTACTAAGGTATAAATATATGAAATAACCTACTGAACCGTACTATTAAAACTCCAAAATTGTTTATTCCTATTTTCTTTTACATTTAATCGAATCCTAGCTTGTTATGAATTGTTGGGAAAATTACAAAAACAACCTAAGATAATAATGTAAGAGTATTTAATTTGATGTTTTGAACGTGGTTAGAATTTGGGGTTCGAAATTTATTGACTTTGGAGACTTGAACGTTAAAATGGCTATACCACAACCTTAGATCACAAAGTTTAGCTTCACATAGACATGGAAGAAAAACAACAATCCATCCAATGAACATAGAAACTAGTCGTAAGGAGATGAAAAGGTAGAACCCAATAAGTTCGGGTTCACGGTGGCTCCAAACTCTCTCTAGGTTAAAGGTTCTGAACTCCAGGTCACAAGTTATTCCAAAGCTATTTAAGAACCATGTCTTATGAATTATTTATAGGTGTAAAAAAAAGCCCGACGAAATAATTGAGTCCAAAATGAATTAAGAAAAATTGGCTCTCATCCGGATGGACGCTAACTATACAATTTCGAAAAAGAAGTTGCTTGCCCAAGAGGGATGTTGTTGAATAGACGGATTTTTGACCTCCGGCTTCTTCAGAGAAATGCTTTGGAATATTCTATTCTTGTAGCTACGGTTACTGTTGTGACTGACGACTTTGAGGATTAGTCAAACTTCTTGAGCAGCCGAGATATTGAACAACGAACATTTGAAACAATTCCTTGATCCTTCAAAATAAGGTGGCTAAGACGGGTGGCCTATTCCAATAGCTGGAATACGGGCTATTACGCCTATTCAACATATTCCGATTGTGATACAATTTCATTGCCTGCTCCTATTCATGTTCGTGCTTACTTGTATGCCGCGACGCAGCCAAAGTTCCAGTGCCTATATTTCTCGTTTAAGGTATCTTTCTTTTTCTCTCCCGTATTTTATTTGATTTTGCTCCAAACCTTTTCATCTTTACATCGCTTTATTTCTACATAATAAAAATATACTATTACTTGAGAAAGTTGACACTCAAGTTCAAAAGAAAATCATTAAAGGTAGGTTAAGTTTTATGCGCACATTAAAAAAAACAGAGTGGCTAATCAATAAAATTTTGGATCTGAATGAAGTTTGCACATCTTTTAAGTTCTACCAATAAATATTTCAAATATCAATTGGGTTAAAACTTCTGATGGTCCTTAGTAGGAATATGGACTAATAGATAAATATATATGTACCACTTTAGAGACCAAAAGATAAAACATTTCTACTATTTTCTCAGTTTTAAAAGGATTATATTAGTTTAATTTGATACTAAATTTAAAAAATAAAGAAAGACTTTTAAAACGTGTGATTCAAAAAAAATCTTAAATATTTGTGTTAACTGTAAATCATTTAATAAAGTTAAATTATTTTTAAATATAAAAAAATGTCAATCTTTTGAGATAAATTAATAAGTGTTGAGGTAAACAAAAATACAGTTATTAAGTTAAAAAAAAAAGTAATTAGAAAGTTAGTTATAGTTAGGAGCCCATAAAAAGTTTGTTATGATATAACTAACTTCTTAATATACACATGTATAAATACATCTCCATCCTCATTATGTAAAACACAATATGAAATGAATAATACAATATCTTCTTCTTCCATCGTCTTCTTCCTCTGTCTACTTTCTTGAAATTCTGTGTATACAGTGTGCATATTCTGTGTATATCACACCAAAATCTACAATGGGGCTCAATAATCTAAATTTCATTAATTTAATATTATTGTACGATTGTAACATTTTACTTTTTGACTATGATTAGTAAAGTTACAAAGTTGAAAATTAAAATAATGTATTATAATTTTTATTAGATATAGAATTCAAGGAAGCAGCTGATGATTGAGGTCTTCTAACATAATTTCTGAAACAAAGGGCTCTCATTTATATATAAATAAGTTATTAAAAAGTAAAAAGAATCAAATTTAGTCGTTATTTAATGTGGTAAGGGTAAAGTAAATATGATTCTTTTTCACAAGGTCCAAAATGAACTTACGAATATGAGTATAATACAAGCTGGACATCAAATAGGCAGCTTCAAACCCATCCTCGGACTCTCTTTGTTTCAAACAAGTCTAATATAAGAAATTTTAGAAACTCATTGTTTGCACTTTGTCCACTTCTTCAAGAATCTAATAAAGAAATATTCCATTGAGATCAGTCACTAATCATAATGGTCTCACACGATATTAGTATACATATAATGTAATGCATATCCCCTTAACTATATTACTGAAACGGCTTATAACCCCAAGGTTATCATGGATTTAGTGTTGTATAACTGAATTCTTGAAATGTGTTAATAGTTACTCTTTGAGTCCCATTGTAATTGTCACTCGTTCATTAAAAAAATAATAAATATAAAGTATAATTTTCTAAGTTATCTATATTTAATAAAAGTAGATTGATTTTTTCCTTTTAAATATTGTGCATACCTCTTTAATATTAAAATCATAGTTTGAATAAATTGTCAACTTTAATCTTGAATTCATTCCTAAGGTGAAAATTATTTTGAGATAATATTATTAAGCTAAAGTGACTGTAATTTGAGACAGGGAGTAAAATATTAATCCTGTAATTAAGGAGAACTCTCGAACGCGAAACTAAGTTCAAGTTTATCTTTTAGTAATTAGCTAGTTTCACATTTGTTTTTTCTAACAACCAATTATACATCCAATTCAATATTCAATTACTTAATCATTTTATGAAATATTGACATATTGTTATTGAACCCTTGCAGTTAGTTATTTTGTTCCCTTGCACAGGCCCTTCATGGGATGGTCATTCACAGTCTTAATCCTCCATCTTTATCTATCCTTACCTAGTTAGCCTAGACCCGCCGGCAGTCCGGCACATTAAGAGAAAAGAATAAAGCTAATTTGCTTGTCTATGCATGCAATAAGTGGGGAGTCGGGATTTTCATTAAAGGCTGTTAAAAACAATTATGACGTTGCTAGCTAGAATCAAATCCACAACTTTAGGAAAATCTTGTGACCCCTTAACCATTGCACCGAACCTTCGGCTTGTGTTAGGGGTTATAGAATCAAAATATGATCTATCTATATAATATAACTTTCCGGCGAAGGGGGTGTCGCTTGACACCCTAGGACAAGGATTGTGAGTAATACAAGGCGGTTACAAGAAAATAGGAAAGTAAGCAACAACAATTTTGATAACAAATATGGAATTAAGAACAAGGAAATGGTTTGCTGAGTCGATTGATGTTCAATCTTTCCTTAAGACTATATTGCCTCGTATAAATCTCTTAACGGCTATTGACAACTTATCTCCCAATATAAAATAGCAACAAACAATTGAGCAAAGGATAACTCAAGAGTTTACTAGAAAAGAACTTTAAGTGTGTGGAGGTATGCTAGAGAGGAAGAAGAACTTAGAAATCCTGAGATTGAGTGTTCTTCAATTGTGTCAATGGCATCAATTTATAGTGTGATCAAGATGTCTTCCCAAATAGCCAAGTAATGACCTTTAATTTGAGGTTACAATTCAGCAAAATAATGGCTGAATTCATGAGGCAAATAATGGAGAATTAATGCTCCAAAGTCAGCTCAAAAGTCAGTTAATTTTCGTCCCCAACGGTCACACTGGTGCCGAGGCGCCGCGACGCTTCTCGTCCAGTAACTCACTGGAGCTGAGGCGCCGCGGCGCTTCACATCCAGTAGCTTCCCATTGATTTTATCATCACAGGCGCCGCGACCCTTTGAGGAGGAGTCGCGGCCCAGGCTGGGTCGCGCCGCGGCCCTTCACGGCTCAGTGGTGATTTCTGACTCGTTTCATCTTTTACACATTATATACTTCTTCCTTCATTTGCCAATGTGAAACCACTTGTTATTTGACCAATAACCATCTATCATTTCATGTCTCAAACGTTTTTTTTTTACTTATCAATATCTCTTTCACTAAGGAAATTTACGATCCTTGGTACAACGTGTGCACGTGTGTGGAAACGATATTTCCGACGTGCGGCACCCCAATTGTTCGAGTCATAAATAATAGGATTAACTTTATTTTACGTTAATAAATTTCCAACAATCCCCTCTTTAAAGAGATTTTGGCGCACATACATGGTACTTTTCTAGCAATCTTTCGTCGGATCGATGTTGCATCTGGACATGTAGCCATAGTTTTGAACCTTCCATAGTAGAATACCATCGGACTTACTTACTTCGCGGTGAACGTGATGTCTTGAACCGTCAGTGTTTAGTGTAAGTCAAGATAATGATATCAACACAACATCTTTCCTTACTATGTCCTTCTTTATGGTTTTGTTCGTTGTGGTCATAGACACGTCTTGGATTCTTAAGTGTGTATGATTTGAGGCCGGCCAGTCCTCGCACTTTAATAGATGGTCTCCTACAAGGTATCCTGCTATACCCCACTCCACGAGTGTTAGGAATCATTAAAATTTTCTCCAAACCTAACCTCAACTGATGAGGATCCTTAAAGGTTTTGGAAACTTAACCTTTACCCACTCTGCAGATAGCATTTAGTGTTTATCATGGGAACAACCTTGGATTCATATTTCTATACTGAAATGAAGTGCTCTTGCTTCCACCGAAGCGTTCAACTGAACTTCTATGATTTAGTTTTCCCATTGAACCTCATTCCTGGGAGCTCCAGTCTGTAAGGTTGGATGTCCATCCTATCAGTCCTTATTGATTGGGTTTTAGGCCCATTCCCCTAGACAGACAGAACATCTGATCTCTGGATATACCCTTCGTTAAGGAATCTGCTATGTTTTCCTTTGATTTTATGTAATCAATGGAAATGATACCCGTGGTGATCAACTACCTAACGGTCTTTACGAGATTTGTCGTTGTACATAGTACTCTGTGCCCTTACTAGAGTCGACTGGTTGTCGCAGTTGATCATTACAGAATGTACGGGTTTATCTCAACATGGGATATCTTCTAAGAAGTCACGAAGCCACTCACCTTCTTCTCCTGCTTTGTCTAAAGCAATAAACTCCGATTCCATCGCGGATCGGGCGATGCAAGTTTGCTTAGAGGATTTCCAAGACATAGCTCCACCACCAATTGAAAATATATACCCACTGGTGGACTTGGTGTTCTGTAGATCAGATATCCAATTTGCATCACTGTACCCATTTAGTACAACTCGATATCTCGAATAATGTAACCCGTGGGTTTGCGTGTATTTCAGGTTTCTTAGTACCCGAGTTAACGCTTTCCAATGATCCTCACCTGAATTACGGGTGAACCTGGCCAACTTGTTGATCACATAAGCGATATCAGATCGAGTGTAGTTTGTGATGTATATCAAACTACCAACCATCTGCGCATACCGCTCCTGACGTACGGGCGCACCATGATGTTTATCAATCTTTTGATTGCATCCAGTGGTGTCATTATTGGCGAACTATCGAATACCTCAAATTTCTTCAGCATGTCCTCGATGTAGTGAGATTGAGATAAGACCAGTCCGTCAGACGTCTTAGAGATTTTGATCCCTAAGATGACATTTGCGATACCCATATCCTTCATGTCAAAACATTGTTTCAACATGATCTTAGTCTCTAGGATTATCCTAGGACTGCTTCCTATGATCAACATGTCGTCTACGTAAAGACATATCATGACGAACGAGTCGGCATTTTCTTTCATGTAGACACATTTGTCACACTCATTAATGGAGAATCCTTTCGATAATAAAGTATTATCAAATTTCCCATACCATTGTTTTGGGGCCTGTTTCAGCCCGTACATAGATTTGACAAGCCGACAGACTTTCTTCTCTTGTCCTGGAACTGCATACCCATCATTGTACCCCTCTTTAATTCTATTATGTATCCTCTGTTGCTTTGTTTCCGAAAAAAAAGAAAAAAAAGAAAGCAATCATCACATCATCTCAGTCTTCAAAGACTGATGGAATACATAACCACCCCTCCATCTTCCAAAACCCTTGAAAACCCTAAACCTTTCAATCACCTTCTTCACACTACTCACCCACGGATAGTAGCCAAATGTCAACATCCATGCCATCCAACATCTCAAAAATAACCCCAATGAGTACAAGTTCACCCATATACACAGAAATTGTGCTTAGTGTTTATCAAGAACCTCTTGAAACAACATATCCAGGAGATAATAACAATCCTATTGATCTCGATGCCACATCCGATGTCACTATGTTAGGAAGAAGGGAAGGCACATCTACATTCCCTACAAGAAGATAAAAAATGATGTTTGAAAAAGTTGTTAAATCTCCACCTATTGCAAAGAAATCAAGAGTTGAAAAGAAAGCTTCTGTTTCTGCTAGCCCTAGCTGCAGCTGGGATGACTCTGACTTTAATTGGTCCAGTGATGATGATGCAGAGGACACATCTCCTGTTGATAAACACACTGAATCCCCAGCATCACCATCCCAGTCTGAGACACTTGTTGCGGATATGCAGTCGTCTGAAGAGGAAGAAGTTCCTGATGATACACCATTGGAAAAATTCATTCAAAGAGGAAGAACTCAAAGAACCAGACATCAAGATGATGAAAATGTTGTTCCATATGTCACAACATCTCCAACAATATTCCATTCAACATCTGCAGAAGCAGGTTCCCATATTTCACCTCAAGGATCAGAATCGGCAAATCCTGACTTATTTGAGTCAAATAATGAGGTAACTGCTTTCTCCAACAGATTTTTTACGAAAAAGAAGCATGATAACTGGAGAAATTTTAGAAATGGGTAATTAAGCCAGAAAGAGAATTAGATGTTGATACTTGCAATGAATATGGTATTGTTGAGTTTTTTAAGGACAGACAGTTGTTAGGATCTGTCACTGACAAAGGATCGTATGTTGGTGAGGTAGTAAGACTGTTTTATGCCAATTTGGACACTAATATAGAGAATCCCGCCTCTAGGAAGTATGAGAAGGTATATCTCTATAATAAAGTTTTCAGTTTCACTCCCTCAATCATAAATGAATGCATGGGAATTAATGAAAAGTATGTGAGAGCAACAGAAAGAGGAGTTGCTAATAAGGACACAATGATAGGATATCTCATATGAGGTATCCTCATGAAATGGACTCCTTGATGCCCAGCGTCAAAACTCACTGCTCTATTTTCAATCCTTCACAAAATTGCAATCAACAATTGGTTGCTCTCTCTAAATGAATCTATCGTCACAAGATAACAAACCTCCATGCTGTTCAAAATAGGGAAAGGATTCAAAGTTGATATAGGCAAAATAATCTTCTCTCGGGTTGCCAATTCAGTAGAAAAGACGTCAACTTCAATCCTACTTTTTTCTTCCCTGATTTTCAAAATATTAACTAGTCAAGGTCTAGAACTTTTGGGGGAAGATACTTGGGCAAAGCTCCAGAACTGTACACTGTGAACAAAGTTATTCTAAAAAGAAAAGAGAGAGTGATTGATCTCCCGTAGTCAAAAGAAGAAGAGAGGCAAAATGTAGACAGAAATGTGTCTCTCATTCAGGGCAACACTAGTAAAAAATAGAATAACCTGACCAATCATTGGCTAGTGGAACATATTTCTAACATCAACTTACAAATTGCTGGAGTTGATAATGTCAGAGAAGCATTAGTGCAGGCCAGAGACCATTTCCTACTTTTGCTTTCTTCTAAAAAAAGAGGATAAGATGCTGCTGATGTTTAGGGGGAACAGATGACTGGTGGTGAAGCTGCTAATGTTCAGGGGGAGGAGAGGAAAGGCACAAGTCATGGAGATGCTGCTGCTAATGTCGAGCAAGCTATTAATGAAGCCATGCAGAGAGAGAAAGTAGTTGGTAGAAGAGTCTTGCTGACAAAACTAAGGCTTCGTGCGGCTAAAGGCTGAGACAAAGAAATGGCCAGAAGTTGAAACCGCTAGGCGAGGTTGAGCAGCGAGCAGCGGATCGATATGAATGAATGATTCTGACTGGATATTACTTTTTGGGCATGTACTTAATGATTACTGTTTGGATGTTTATTTTTTTTGGCCTGTAATAGTTGGACAAAGTAGGTCTATATTTTGGTTTCGACTAATCATATGTATGTATAGCATATTTTTTGTCTTGTATATGTTGTTTGTATGCTATCACAGGTTGAGGGGGAGATTCGTATAGCTATACCATTGTCATAAGTCACTCGCACTAAAATGTTTGGTTTTATGAAGAAAGACAAAAAGGGAGAGAATGTTAATGTTGGGTTTTATGTTATGACATTTTTCCTAACACAACATTTTCAGTACTAATTTAAAAACCGAAATGATGGAACAAATGTCTTTGACATTCGGACCAATATTCTGGTAACATTTTTGCCCTTTCTTCACGGACTGAAACTTATCTCGTGAGATTTTTACCACGATGGTAAAGTGACCTGACAAGGAACTTTGAGCAGAATAAAAATGTGGGAGAACAAGTCAAAGCTTGGAGAGCAAGACGAGTGAAGAACAAGTCAAATCAGTTGAGAGAATCACGTCTCAAGCTACTGCTTCACGTGTCCACTTTTAGCTCAACCTCCGCAACCAATAGATGAGCTTTTCTAGGACGACTTTCTACTATAAATAGAGAAGGCAGAAGAGTGATTCCATATCCATAAAATTACAAGAAAAAGATCGAGAGAGCTCTCCAGATTTTAGATCAGAAACTGGAACAAGTGTTGCCTAAGTTTGTGACGACATTTTGTCCAACATTATAATTGTTGCTTAGATTCTAGATTTGTTCTTTCATTGAAGCAATTGTAATGAGATGTCATGCACCTCTATTTTAGATAGATTTTTCAGCCATAAGTCATCTGCGACTTAACCATTTTATTTTTTTTGTATTATCTTGTAATATTGTAAAGAAGGAATATATCAATTGTATATATATATATATATATATATATATATATATATATATATATACATACAATACTTGGTCATTGATCATCATAGGTTATATTAATATATAGCCTATGTAAAATTAAATCTTTGTGTCTTTATTAATCCGCTGCAATTTAACTCTTCAAAGGTTTTTCTGTTTTTAACTTAAGTGTCGGCAGTTCTATCAGACGACATTGTTAACGACATTTACAAACTGTTCCAAGCATACATGTATTTTACTTAATGTTTGTTTTTGTTTATTTCATAGTATAACCCCCGGGACCCAACATTACCAAGTGTCGAGAAAGAAAACTACCGTTAGATTTGCATTAATAGCATCAACCAAATTAAAATGGGAGTATTATTATAATATGAATAGATTGATAGTGTAGCGTCGCAGTGTGGAGTTTCATTCCTCCTTTGTGGGGGATGGCTCCTTGTGGGCACCAGACACTGTGCCTCCCACTTAGTGGACCGCTGAGTCACCATGATTTACCTCTTCCACCAATCTCTATCGGGTCGGAAGATGGGACCGTATTGGCGAGAGATTTCGCTTTTTTTTGCCCCCAAGATTGATAGTGTAGCAAAGTAAAGGGAGCGTCTCAGTCACGTGACTTGTGTCAAAGATATAGTAAGAGAAGGAGGAGTCCTACCCGCATGAGTGTAGCTCAATTGGTTTTAGGGTGACAAATGCTCCCAAGAAGGCAGGTTCGAGCCCTGATAGTCGTAGTATGGGAGTTTCATTTTTCCTTTGTGATGGATGACTCCTTGTGGGCACCAGACACTGTACCTCTCACCTAGTGGGCCGATGAGTATCATGATTTACCTTCCTCCACCAATCTCTGTCGGGTCGAAGGGATGGGGACCCTGTGGATGAGCGATTTCGCCTTTTTTGCGAGGGAGGAGTCAAAGTGCGGTGAATGGATGATTAAAATTAGAGTGTCACGTGAGAGGAAGCGCCACGTGCTCTCACGTTGCTGGACGCTTAAGCTAAGAAGCAAAATAAGAAGAAGAAAAAAAGGTAAAAGATTAAAAAAAAAAATGGGAAAAAAGAAAAACTCCCCTTTAATTAGCTGGCATTGACCACCGTCAGTTATGGCTTTGGATATGAACCAAAGTGAGTCACATGGTGAGCTGACACACTCTACACCTCTGTCACGTGCCTTTAGGACCTACTACAGTGTAGAATATATATCTTCAAAATTCGATCCAATATGACCCAAGAGAAAAAGAAAAAACAATTTTCAAAAGGAGAAAAAATTACAAATACGGTAAAGAATTGATTCAAAAGGAGAAAAAATTAGTTTATAGGATACGAATTGTCTAAGTTTATATAAGAAATTCATGTTCACATTTCATATCCGATGTGAGACTCTTAATAGTTCTTCGCACGCCCAGACTTTGTTAACTAGAGCGTTGGTAATATAATTTAGGGGTCTAACATCGATGAACAAATAATTAGAATGAGTCTGACTCTTATATCATGTAAAGAATTAATCTTAGGTCTAACTCAACCTCAAAAGCTAGGTTGTAGAATGAGGATTGTCCAAGTCCATATAAGGAATTCATGTTCTCATTTCATATCTGATGTGAGACTCTTAACAAATATTATTCCCTTCGCTAAATTTATATGATGTAATTTGATTAAACACGAAATTTAAAAAATAAAGAAGATTTTTTAATTTTATGGTTTAAAACAAGTCAAAGATATTTGTGTAATTATTAATCATCTCGTGTAAAGTTTAAATTTAAATTATTATCAAAAAAGAAATATGTCATTTTTTAAAACTGCTATATTGTACTGTATAGTGTATATACTAGTGTATCTCCTTGGTGACCTCCAAGCTAAGCAACATCCAGGTACCTTCGCCTTTTTAATTTACTCTTTTTTCCGAATGCAAACACTAAAGCAGTATTAGATTTAGTTTTGAATCTTCCCTTCAATGTATATTCTTGTCAATTTGACTTCATAACTCATAATCGTTCTTCGACTGTTTTTGAAAATTAAAAATAATATGTTTTAGGTGCAATAGACTATTTTATAACACATTGAAGAAACATACAAACACAGAAAAAATTAAATTGCGTTTTGGGGGAGAATATGGTAAGAAACTAAGAATCGAACAATTAATACATGTATAATTATAAGTGTTAGAGAATGGGTCAAAGCCGCGCAGCCCCTTCCGTGAAGAGTCCCACTTTGTATCTATTTTGTATCTTTTCATATTAGTCTTGTATCTTAATTAGAATTGTAATATTACCATAAGTGTATATTTATTATTCATATAAAATATGAATTTAGATGTAAAGGATGAATAAAATTCTCCTATTATAACTTGTATATATATGTCTTTCATCAATAAGAATAATCAAGAGATTATTTCTTTCATGGTATTAAGAGTCTAGGTTCTTATCCTTGCTTCCGCTTCTCACTTTTTTTCTTGGCAAACCGTGACCCTCCTCGGATTTCCAACCAAACCCGAGCCTCTCTTCTTTCTTCCTCACAAATTCCCTTCTCCGAATCTTCGTGTTTTTTTCACCATGACTGATAAAAACACGTTTCATCCTGCCCTCACAGTTTCTAACATTAAGAGTGTTCTTCCTATTGTGCTTGATCTAGAGAACGTCCAATATGGGACGTGAGCGGAATTATTCAAGATTCATGTTATGGCACATCAAGTTCTTCACCACATCATCCCTCCAGCTCCTCATACGGAGGGTGATACGACGACTACAGCAGTTGTGCCCACCAAAGAAGCAGATCCAAACTTATGGGTCATGCTTGATGCAAAAGTTCTTCAATTGACTTATTGATCGGTGTATTTTATATACACCTTTTGAGTCATTTTTAGTTAGTCTTTTGCCTATTTTTATACAAATTTGTGTCGTGTTAGGATATATTTTCTTTCTTTCGAGTCACAGTGGTTTGAAATGGCACATTTGCGAAAAGAAGCAAAACGAAGGCAGAAACAGAGGGTCCAGAGCTCAAATAGACGAAAAGTTGGCACCCCGGGCAAAATACAGGGCGGCGCCGTGGCGCCAGTCCATCATGAGAAGCGGGGCCACGGCGCCCAGCACGAGATTCAGCCACAGAAGTTTCGGCGCCACGGCGCCGGTCTCAGGGCCGTGGCGCCAAGGCGGGAAATCAGCCAAATCCGAATAGGAATGGGCCAAGGTCAAGAAGGAAAAGGTTTGGGACGTTTTTGGTGATATAAAAAGGACCTTTAGGTCAGATTTTGAGGGTTCCCACCTCTCCATACCTCATTAGACCACCATTCTACATCATTGTAAATATCCCACAACACCATTCAAGGAGACACGACTTTGGGAGGCTTTTCAAGTATTTTCTTTTCTTTCTTTTCTTTGTTTTAATTCAGTTCATGTTGGAGATTGTATTAGTTCTTAGCGTGACTAGGAGCTAATTACTTTTATTAGGGATTTCCTTGTGATTCGCTTGAAACTCTTATTCATGAATTAATGCATTAGTTGTTTTCTTCTTCACTTGATTAAGGTTTATTCAATAATTACTTTGATTGCTTGATAATTAATTGATCACTAGTTATCATCACTTATATGAGTTCTAATCGAAATCCGAAAGGGGAGATTGTGAATATGCTACAGTTGAATAAACATAGGTTTAAATAGTGGACGAAAGTACCCCGATACTTGTGTAGCTTAATAGGTTATTGCTCTTAATCCTCCTTTGTAGTCAATCTTGTCATCGAAAGATAGAAGGGTTCTGCATCGGGGTTGAGTGTTTATATTACCTTAACATGAATATAAAACGGTCTAGTATCTTAACGTAGAAGAAGAAGTCAGTCTAATTGTATTAAGGATTGAATATAGTGGATAGTTGATGATCTTGGAAGCCCTAATTCTCCGTCATAACTGATTTAAATCAAAGTATTTTCATAATTAGTTTATTTCCTGCATTATTAGTCTAGAATTCCAAATCAATTAACGTTAACCAAATAGAAACTAAAGCATAAATAATCGGTACTTGAAAACCAGTCCCTGAGGACGATATTCGATCTTACCTAGACTATATTACTTGTAACGATACGTGCACTTGCGTTTAGCGTGTGTATAAATCGCACATCAAGTTTTTGGCGACGTTGTCGGGGACTGTCGTACTTTCAATATCGATTTATCCATTCTTATTTCTAATTTGGTTGCTCCAAGAACAAGTTTCTAACTTGTTCTCAACACTGGGCCGCGGCGCTGTCGGCGAGTCAAAAGAGATAAGCTGATCAAGGATGATGGGAGAGATAGCAGGCTCGCCAAGGAATGAGTAATCCGATTTTTGGAATTTCTGAAGATTCGAAAACGGGAATGTGGTCTCGTCGAATGTGACGTGATGAAAGATGTGGATTTGACGAGTGGACAGATCGTAGCATAGATAGCCCCTATGGTTCGGTGGGAAGCCTAGGAAGACATATGGAGTGTACCTAGGAGCGAGCTTGTGAGGGGCGGTAGAGCTAAGGCTGGGATAGCACAGACAACCGAAAATCCCTAGATGATCATAGGAGGGGACTCTATGGTAGAGGATTTCGGTAGGGGTCATGTTGTGAAGAGTGCTAGTAGGGAGAATACTGAGAATGTATTCTGACATTTTAACAGCATATACCTAGAAGGATGGAGGGAGGGAGGCATGAATCAATAGGATGCGAATCATATTGTTAATGGTGCAGATGATTCTTTCAGCTTTACCGTTTTGTGGTGAGGTGTGAGGGCAGGAGAAGCGAAAAACCATGCCATTATTGGTACAAAAATGGTGAAACATAGAGTTATTGAATTCACGACCATTATCGCACTGAAATGATTTGATACCTTTTTCAAATTGTGTTTGGATGATTTGTTGAAACTCAAGAAATTTGGTAAACACTTCTGATTTATATTTGACAGGGTACAATCAGATATAGTGAGAAAAATCATCTAGCAAGACAAGATAATATTTATGACCGAGAGAACTAGCAACATGTGATGTCCAAAATTCGCATGTATTATATCAAATGGTGCAAAGGTAACACTAGTAGATGATTTAAACGGAAGACGGGTATGTTTGCCTAAAGAACAAGAAACACAATTTTGGGCAAGCTTCCCATTACAAGTAATGAAATTATTGTCTCTAAGTAAATTAAAGACTGGGAGTCCTGGGTGACCAAGCCTATTATGCCATGTCGAAGAAGAAATAACCGCTAGAGAGACGGGAGAGCAAGATCTGGCAGCAGAGGTGGATGTGAATGGATAGAGATCCCCCGTGCTATTGCTCGTAAGAGGTGTCCCCGTACGAAGATCCTTTACAGTGAAACCAAAAGGGTCAAAGTCAACAGAGACAGAATTATTACGAGTAAATTGGCGGTCAGAGATTAGGTTATTAATCATGTGTGGGGCATATAAGGTATTTTTAAGGGAGAATGGTGAAAATAACCCTTTACTGGAATGCGTTGTCCACTACCAACTGTAACATATTGAGGATGATTTAAATTGCACAGTTTGGGAATAGTACCTGCAGACTGGGTGATGTGAGATGTGGCTCCGGAGTCCATGTAACAATTGTTGTCAGGCTGTTGCATGTTGAAGTCTTGAAAGTCGACCAACTCGGTGGGTGTCGGGCGGATGAGGATGCTAGAGCGTCCTGCGTAAAGTGGGCTTCTTTGTGGTCTTTGGACCTAACAACCCGTAGTGGGAATAAGGGTTGAAGGCCTGCTGATGCTTGGAATAGAGGCGGCGTCGCGGCTCTGCATCGATGTTGAGGGAGCCGCGCCGTTGATGCATTCTTTGTCCTGCTGCTTTGTTTAGCACGACGGGTTTCTTCGAGCATCAACTGTGAGCGAGCTTTGTTAAAGCTGGGTAACGGATCCGCCTGTTGAATCATGGTGGCCAATGTATCATATTCGCCTTTAGGGAGGCCATCAATCAATTGTAACACCATTTTGGTGTCAGTAACAGGCGAGTCGACATCAGCAAGTTGATCCGTCAGGAGCTTTAACTGTTTGCAGTACTCAGTCACATTGGAAAAGTTTTCAAGACGTGTATTGTTAAATTGCTCCTCTAAATACACAGCACGGGTGTGCTTGTTGTCCTAAAAAAATCCTCCAAACGATTTCATAAGTCACGGGCTGTGGAGTCAGATTTCATGATAGTAAGAAGTAGATCCTGAAAAATACTACCATATATCCATTGTTTGACGCCGACGTCTAGACGATGCCAAGTAGAATCATCAACCTCCGAAGGGCGCGGAATGGTGTCATCAATATGATCAAGCACGTTATAGAGACATGCATGATTGCAAGCAGTTGACAAAGATATCTTGTCGCTTTCTTGATCAAGACGGATGGAGATATGGTTCTTGATGTTGGAAACAGTGAGAGCGGGATGAAAAGAGGGTGACGACTTGGTGGTGGGATTTATGGAGGTAGAAGCGTCAACAACAGTGGGAGAATCCTGAGTATCCATTTAGAGAAGAGAGGAAGAAAAGAAAAACCAAGAATTTTGTTTTTGAAGAGAAGAAGGGAGTCGCGGCGCCGTGGGAGGGGGGGTGGTGCCGGCGGTTGGGGAGGAAAATTTCTAGGGTTTTTGGAGTTTATGCTCTTGATACCATGTAAGATGATATTAATCTCCCTTAGGAAGTCTTTTCATTAATATCAAAGTATATATAGAGTACAATATTCATCCCTTATATAATATGAATCCTAAGCCTATACAAAAGAGGAATCCTAGTCTTGCCATAATTATATTTACACAATATATGGAAATATTCTAATTATGGGTAGGGATACAATTATTTCTATAATATACATGTTTACACATATATCGTGTATATCACGGGTTATAGGGACGAATTTGGACCATAATTAGTGTAAATATTTGTATTGTACACTTACCATAATTGTAAGAGTCGTGTACTACTAGAATAGGGTTTTGGGTTTAGAATAGAAATAGGTTTTCTATTATGGAAAATTGTAATTTGTATATATACTCTTTCATTAATGAAAATAATCAAAGAGTTATTACCATGTATAGGTTGAAAATTTTCTCTCCAAATTTCATCGGTCCGAGCCTCTTCCACTCAATTTTTCGTTCCCTATTCCCTTCCAAAATCCCTCAATTTACTCTTTTTTTTCTTTCGTTATGTCTAATTCAAAGAACACGTTTCACCCTGCCCTTGTTGTGTCTAACATCAAAAATTACATCCCTCTTATTCTTGAAATATAAAACATTCAATATGCGACGTGAGACGAACTGTTCAAAATTCACGCATGCTCGGATCATGTTATCCATCACATCATCCCTGCGACTCCTGAGGATACGGAGGTGCCTAAACGCGAGGATGATCCTAAGTTGTGGACGGCTCTTGATGCCACTGTTCTTCAGTGGATTTACTCCACTATCACATACCGACCTGTTGCAGACGATTATTGAGTCGGACGCTATGGCAATGGCTGCTTGGAATAGGCTGTGTGATATTCCAAGATACAAAATTCCAGAGTTGTTACTCTTGAGCAGGAATTTTCTCACATCAACATGAAATTTTTTTCAAACGTTTCAGCTTATTCCAATGGTTGAAAGAATTGACGGACCAACTCCACAACATTGGTGCGAACGTTAGTACAGATCGTCTAGTTCTATAGATGGTTGTTGGCCTATATGAGGCCTATAGTGGTGTTGGAACTCTCCTTCGTCAAATGAACCCTCATAAAGTTCTATCAAGCCCGCTCCATGCTTACTTTGGAAGAAGCCGGTTTGGCTAAGAAGGTGGCTACCGGTGCTAGTCCCGTAGTCATGATGACGTCCTCCACAAATTCTCCGAGTGATTTTTAATAATTCGGGCCAAAATCGTGCTCATAGTGACAACAAGAATACTAGGAAAAATAAAATAAAAGCCCGCAGGGGAAAACGCGGCGGTTCCAGCAGTGGCGGAGGTGGCCAAAATTGTGGCAGTGGGTCCTGCCTTAATAATAGCGGACCACAACCCAACTGGTCCCAGCCGTGGGCCTGGGGCAGTGGTCCAACTAGGGATGACAGATGGATATAATTTTGCGGATTCCGCACCCGCCCCAGTTGGGGCGGGTATGGATATAACTTTGGCGGGTAGTAGGCGGGTATGGGTATTGAAAATGTACCCGCCACGGATAGGCGGGTAGGTGATGGATTTGCAGTTATACCCGCCTCCCCCGCCCAACATCCAACCGCCCGCCTACTCGCCCTAGAAGCCCAGTAATATTTGTAGCAGTCCGTAAGCCCATAAGCCCAATGCCAATAATTAATAAGTGAGTAAGGTTTACTCTTCAACACTTTTAGTCTCTTACGCCTTCACTCTTTTCTCAACAGCCTTCACTCTTCTCACTTCTCACTTCTCAGCAGCCTTAACCCTTACGCCCTCAAACCCATCGACCAACCCTTATTTCCCCCAAAACCCAAACCAATCCCTAACATAAAATCAGTGTATTCTCTCTCAACCCTTTCCCCAAAAGAAAGCACATAACAGCAGCTCGCCCTTCAAATCACGAAACTGATATTGAACTTGGGTTTTTCGAGTTTCTTGGTTCTGTTGGTGAGTAAAGTGTGTGCTTGATCAAGATCCATCAGGCTTCTATTGGGTATATGTCACGACCCAAACCAGAAGGTCGCGACGGGCACCCGGACCCAACCCACCGGGCACCCTTGACCATGCAGTTTATACTTATCCATATATATACATTAAGGCCGACAAGGCCATGTATGAAAACTAACCACATGACACTTATCTATAAGCCTATAAGAGTAGGACGTACCACGACCAGACTGCAACGCTGAAATAAGTAGAGTTCTCCAAGTATCAACTGAACCAGCAACCTCTTAGTACAATATGTCACCTTATTAGTATGAACCTGCGGGCATAAAACGTAGCGTCCTCCGGCAAAGGGAACGTCAGTACGACTGATGTACTGAGTATGTCAGGCATAAGAAATAACATAACCAAGATGTATCACAATCTGAAACAGAAATCGCTGACCGATATTATTTTCCACTGAGGGCCCTAATAAATGTCTAAATGGTATGCACAATTCAGTATGCACATACCTCAGCCTCATCGGGCAATCTTTCTTACCATAATAGCCTCTGGGTGCATCATTTCATTATCGACCTCTGTGGGCAAATATTTCTAAATGTCATGCATGATGAAAATGCGGTATACATATATATTGGCCACACAAGGGCTCTTCCTATCCATAACCGCCTCTGTGGGCATCTGGTTATATCGGCCACACATGGGCATCGATTCACGTTGGCCTCTTCGGGATCTTTTGTGATAATTTGTATCAGCTGCAGGTGGTGTGCGTATATAATGCCTTCCCTTTTCCCATATCCCCTACATATATACAATATTTACCATATAGTATGGTGCGTAGCACAAGTGATCACGGTAATATATGAATGCAATGCAAATGAATATGCATGAATAACAACGGAATACCTTAAATTTATACCTTTGGTTCACATTGGAAACATTAATATTTTTTCCCATAATGCCTTAATAAGGACTTAAAACTAGACTTAGACATGCTTTTAGCATAGGATTCAATAATATGAATATCCTTAACTTCTACGAGTAGAGTATGTTATGGAGTAACATGACGATTACGTTCTGTACACAGAATTATGCCAAAAGAAATGAATGAATTGCCTTCACATACCTTATCGTCGAAAATATTCTACTTTCCACGGATCCTTGTAAGCTCTATGAATGATTATCTACACCCTAAGAATGATTGAACCACAAAAACGAATTAATATACCAATAACAGATTTGTTAGGACATTCTAGCGAACACTTGTATGCGTAGAATCTATTTTCTTCCATATCGAAGCCTACGAATGTAGAAAAACACCCAATTCTTTGTAATCCTTCTCCTTACTTCCACCATACCCAAAATAGTTCAGTAATTTCACATGCAATCCCAAATCTTTACAATTACAGGCAGTCACGACAACACCGAACCCAAATTTAGCATTTTCGATAATCGTTTTAGAACTAATAGCGAGAATCATGTTTTATAATTTGTATAACCCAAAGAATAGGAAGAATTACCTCTGTTAGAAGTAGCAACCAGAGTTATTGGAAATCTTGCGTCGGTATCGAACTTCGACGAGCAGCAAGTAGTACCCAAAGATCAATTTAAACACCTCCTTAATATTCCAAGATTCAATTCGACTTATAGGTTCTGATTGTGGTTGAAATCGAAGCCCCAAATTCCATGAATCTCTCCCTCTTTGGTCGAGCAGAACTTACAGCAAAATTCCCAATTTTATCGAGAGTTCAGAGAGCTCACCCGTTGGAAATTTATCCCTAATTGAAGTGTAATAGTTACTGTCCTATAGAAGGATTTCTTTAGGAACTTCAAAGGTTGAAGAAGAAACTTTAAATATTGAAGAATGATCTTGAAGAAGGATGGCTCTGTATATGGAGAAGAGAAAATCGTGAAGCTGCCCAGGTTTAAAGCCTAGTCATTGCCACAATACACTTTTAAAGCTACACGTGGAATTACACTTGGCTTTGTCCCCACATATAATTAATTAATTATACACACAAATAATTCCCGATCCCAATTCACTTAAATCCCGACGACTTGTAAAATCTCTGTGTACTCAATGTCACAATTCTCATAATATGACACTAGTTCGTAACCTCTTTGGGGATATAAAATCGTTATTATAAATCCCCGTCGTCGCACTTGTTAAATCCAAAATTATTTTGGGATCACGTCCTTTAATACACTAATTTTCTTATTAGGGTACGCAGGTACAACATAATTTCCCCAGGGTTCGGGTCTATTTGTCGACGTTTATGGGTTCAAACCATTACCCGGAATTTCGAGGTGTTACAGTATAAATAAATCCTCATTCATCACAAACACTCAAAATCATATATCCATTTTACACAAGTAGAAATTAACACTTAAAGAAAAGGGTTGTTGTTGTGCATTATAGGAAAATTATAGTCGATGGGACTGCTGAGAAGGCGAGTTGAAGAGTACTAATATGGTTGAATCTCATTCATTTTTTTCTATAAATCCAAGAGGTGTTTTGTTAATTTTCAGAGTTTCGATTTGAAATTAAAATTGCTGGTTTGACTATTGTTGGTTCCATTTATTTTTCATTTGTTATTTGTTAACTATACTGGTTTGACTATTGTTGGTTATGTTGCTGTTGCACTTGGGGTTATTTCACTTGCACCATTTGTGTTAAAGTCATTGATATGGTTGGCGGGTACAGGTGAGTATTAGCGGGTGGCGGATATCCACTTGAGTGGTGGAGCGGGGAGGGGGTACCCGCATCCGCCTCACCCAATTGTCATCCCTAGGCCCAACAGTCCTACTTTTCCAGCGCCTTCAGCCCACGATAATTGGGCCCAATTTCAGCCATACTTTCGGCCCGACCATTCTGGCCCAGTTCCGGTACAGCAATACAGTGGGGTTCCGGGTCAGCAGGGAGGCAGGCATGTGCCTCACCATGCCCATCATACATCGGACCCCACTCCTACCGATATTGAAGTCGCGATACACACACTTGGAATAAATCACTCAGACCCAAATTGGTACATGGACACCGGTTCCACTACTCACATAATGTCTGACTCAGATACTATCTCGTCTTATTTCAATTTGAGCAACAACCGTGGTATAATTATTGGTAATAGAAATTAAATTCCAATTCGTGGTTACGACCATAAAACTTTATCTCCCCCCATCCAGCTCTTATTTTGAAAATACCCTTCATTCCCCTAAATTGATTAAAAATTTGGTGTATGTCCGTAAATTCACCAATGATGATTCTGTTTCTGTTGAATTTGATCCTTTTGGACTTTTGTGAAGGATTTCAAGATGGAGATTCCTCTAATGAGGAGTGATAGTAGAGAAGATCTTTATCCTATCACACCATGTTCTGGTCTCTAGAGTCCATCCTTGCCATCAACATTTGTAGCCCTTGCTCCTTCCTTGTGGCATGCTCGTCTAGGTCATCCGGGATCGTCTATTTTGTCTTCCTTAGATAAAAAGAATTTTATTTCTTGTAAGGGTACGCGTAGTACTCCAAACTGTCAATCTTGTTCTTTAGAAAAAATTGTTAGATTGCCGTTTGTAGACTCCAATTCTCATACTTTAATGTCATTTGATATTATTCATAGCGATTTATGAACATTTCTTGTTCTCAATTCTTTGGGTCATCGTTATTATGTTCTATTTCTCAATGATTATTCTAATTCTTTATGTATTTTTTCAATAGCGAAAAAATCTCAAGTTTTTCCACTTTTTAAAATTTAGAGCATTTATTAGAACCCAATTCGAACGGGAAATAAAAAATATTCATTGTGATAATAACAAAGAATATGATAATAGGGTGTTTTGGAAATTATGTGCTAATATGAGATTAATTTTTATTTTTCTTGTCCTCATACGTCTTCACAAAATGGGAAAGCCGAACGCAAAATTCGTACCATTAATAACATTATCCGAACTTTATTGATTCATGCTTTCGTACCCCCTTCTTTTTGGCATCATGCTCTACAAATGACTACATATCTCCTTAACATACTTCCTAAAAAACGATTGATGTATTCATCCCATCTTCATATCTTATATAATAAGACTCATTCTTACTCTCATCTTAGGGTCTTTGGGTTCTTGTGTTATCCAATCTTCTCGTCCACCACAATTAACAAACTTTAGGCTCGGTCTACCCCTTGTGTGTTTTTGGGTTATCCGTAGAATCATCGTGGTTACAAATGCTTTGATTTATCGTCTAACAAAATCATCATTAGTCGTCATATTATTTTTTATGAGTACCAATTTCCGTTTGATAAAGTGAGTAGTCTTGTGCCTAGTTCGTATAATTTTTTGATGACAGAGTCTCCTCATATATTATCCACCACTTCTCGGATGTGTCCCGCACCCACTCCACCGGTGGGCCCACTGCCCACTGGACCATCAGTTCCTCATAACTGCCCCACATTTGGAAACAACTCACTCACATCGCTGCCCGATCGCTGGGCGATTGCGAACGGTCGTCAATTCCACTGCTCGATTCGGTACGCCCACGATATGCCTGACCACTAATTCTTCCCGAGTCACTACCACTGTAGTCAATAGGGGTATTTTTAAACAAAAATGACATTTTAATTAAATTATAATGTTCTTAAATCACCCTTACCCCGTAATCATGTGTCTGCTTTAAATGACTCGAATTGGAAAATTGTTATGACCTACGAATATAATACTCTTATTGATAATAAGACGTGGGAGTTGGTGCCCCGTCCGTCTATTATTAATATTATTTGGTCTATGTGGATTTTTGTTCATAAGGACAATTCTGACGATTCTTTTGCGAGGTATAAGGCTCGTCTTGTAGGTGATGGTAAGACTCAGCAGGTTGGTGTGGATTATGGTGAGACATTTAGTCTGGTGGTCAAGTCGACTATCATTCGCATTGTGCTCAGTTTGGCTCTTTCGAAACCATGGACCATTCATCAGTTAGATGTGAATAATGTTTTCTTACATGGTGATCTCAAAGAGACAATTTATATGCATCAGCCCTTGGGGTTTAGGGATCTCAAATATTCACATCATGTATGTTTGTTGAAGAATTCCTTGTATGAGCTTAAGCAGTCTCCACGAGCTTGGTATAAGAGGTTTGCAGACTATGTTTCGACTATTGGATTCTCTTACAGCAGGTCTGATAATTCATTTTTCATATATCGTCATGGTTCTTCCTTGGCTTATATACTATTATATGTGGATTATATTACCTGGACTGCCTCTTTTGATGCATTACGTCAGTCTATCATGACAATGCTCAGTTCTGAGTTTGCTATGAAAGACTTGGGGCCTTTGAGTTACTTTTTGGGGATTGATGTCACTCGTCATGCAGGTGGGTTGTTCTTATCCCAGATGAAGTATGCAGCTAAGATCATTGAGAGGGTTGGGATGTCATCCTGTAAGTCCATCTCCACTCCAGTCGATACTGAACCCAAATTGGGTGTTGCGGCTGGCTCCCCTTACGAGGATCCGACACACTATCGTAGTCTTGCAGGGGCTCTTCAGTATCTTACATTCGTGAGACCAGACATTATGTATGTCGTATAGCATGTGTGTTTGTTTATGCATGATCCCAAGGTTGAGCACATGAATGCGCTAAAATGTATTATTTGGTATATCCAGAGGACATTTGACTTTGGCTTACATTTATATCCATCATCGACGTCTACACTTGTCTCATATATAAATGTTGATTGGGGTGGATGTCCGGACACCAGACGCTCTACGTCTGGCTATTGTATGTTTCTTGATAATAACTTGGTCTCATGGTCTGCGAAACGTCAGTCGACTTTGTCCCGCTCCAGTGTAGAGACCGAGTATCAAGGGGTAGCCAATGTGGTCTTTGAATCATGTTGGTTACGTAATCTTCTTTTAGACCTTCATTGTCCTATCTAGAAAGCGGTCTTGGTTTATTGTGATAATGTTGATGCCATCTACCTTTCTGGTAATCTGGTTCATCACCAGCACACTAAACATATCGAGATGGACATTCACTTTGTTCGCGAAAAATTCGTTTGTGGACAAGTACGCTCTGTCATGTCCCTTCCAGGTATCAAATTACAGACATCTTTACAAAGGGTCTTCCCTTGGTCCTTTTTGAATATTTTAGAGACAGTCTCAGCGTACGAAGACTGTCCTCTATGACTGCGGGTGTGTGTTAAATATACATATGATATATCGTGTATATCATAGGTATAATTGGTCGCGGATTGTGTAGATATTCATTGTAAAGACCCGTGATATACACTTTCCATATATCGTGTATATCACGGGTTATAGGAACGAATTTGGACCATAATTAGTGTAAATATTTGTATTGTACACTTACTATAATTGTAAAAGTCTTGTACTACTAGAATATAGTTTTGGGTTTAGAATAGGAATAGGTTTTCTATTATGAAAAATTGTAAATTGTATATATATTATTTCATTAATAAAAATAATAAAGAGATTATTTCTTTCATTTACATATAACATTATATACGACATTAGATTATCAGAAACTCCTCTCTACCTCACAAGATAAGGATAAGATTTGTGTATACTCTACTTTTCAAGACCTCATTTATGGAATTGAGATTACACTGAATATATTATTATTGACGTTAGATTATCAAAATTATATACATATATGTTGTACAAATTATAATATGAATATACCAACGTTGTATAATTTATATAAAAAATTATACGGAGTAAAAGATAAAATAAGTAATATTATATTTATTTTTTCAATATATAAGCAATACGTGAAAAGCATCTAAAGATGAAACTGCCCTGACAATAGGCATGTCTGAAAAATAATCCACGTATTAATTATTTTCGATATAAGAATTCTCAAATTATTTATTCTTTACATAAAATTATCATTTATAATTCTTGTATAACTAATTTATATATTACAATTGTTGATATTGGATAGGATGTTGTGTCAACATCTGCGAAAGCACAGGACAACATCTTCAGGATGTTGCCTGTAATGTTTTCTGCCAACATCTCTGTAATTGTTTTGTCTATTCTTCCGGCCTAAGAAGTTGAAGTTAATGCGAGTAAAAATGACCTAGCCAAGCATACCAGATTGTTGTGTTTAAAACGTGGTGAAATACAAAGTCAGAACGTGGAGAGAAAGCAGCGAATGACCAAGTCCAGATCGTTGAGGATTTCCAGGAGGAAGACTCGGTCCAAGCTGCTGCCATCTTTTGCTCAACCTCCGCAACCATCAGTGAGGAATTCAAGGGAAGCTCAACACTATAAATAGAGGAGAGCTTCGCAAGTATCGATATCCAGATTTAGAGAATAAGAACTTTCAAGAGAGCTCTCGAATTTTACCTTAGAAAACTGGATCAATATTTTAGCCTAAAGTTGTTTTAACAACATCTTGTCCCACATTGCAATCGATATCTCTATTCTAGATTAAGCTGATTGTTCAAGTGATTGTAATGAAGATGTTGTCTTTTATCTTTTAAATTTTGTAACTTTAGGCGAAGTCAACTGCGACTTCATTTTGTTTGTAATTTCTTTTTCGTTTGTAACGCTCAATTTATAAAAGAAATTCTTTGTAATTGTATATAATTTATACAATTCTTTTGGTCATCGACCAACAAGGGATATATTTATATATACCCTTGAAAATATAAATCTTATGTCTCTTTACTCTTTCCGCTGCACATACTCTACAAGGTTTATTCTGTTTTATTACAATGTTGCCTCAGATATTGACCCAACATTGAAGGCAACATCCAGGGACTGTTTTTGTTGTTCTTAGTTTTTGCGTTTTTAATCTTACGTTTTACGAATTCGTAGCCCACGGGACCCAACAAGTGGTATGAGAGTCTTCACTTGATATAATAAGTGTTTGATTTTGAATATTACGGCTATGGACTCAGCTTCACAAAACGTTGGTAGACTTTCGATACTTGACGGATCTAACTACGCCTATTGGAAAATTTGACTACGTTCGCACATCAAATCCATTGATGTTCGAGCCTGGAGATCAGTATCTGAAGGCTATGTAATCCCCAAGTACCCAGCAGACGAGGATGGTGATATTCTCACTAAACCCGAGTCTGAATGGACCCAGGAAGAAATCAACTCGGCAAGCTTTAACGAAAAGACCCTAAATGCAATATTTGGATGGGTAAATCTCTATATTTTCAAGCTTATCCAGAATTGTACAATGGCCAAGGATTCTTGGGAAACCTTACAAACCCATTGTGAGGGAACCCCAAGTGTTCGACGTACAAAGCTTCGCATGATCTTGAGTCAATACGAGCGCTACTCGTATTTTTTAGTTCTTGGCCTCTATTCACACTTAAACATCATATGCTTGTGTGGATATCTACTGAAAGGGTTTATAGCACGACGAAGCTTTGCGACTATGCCATTCTTGGCGACGGTAAGGATGGAGTCTGACGACATAAAATCCTATTTTGATAAGTTGATTAACATTGCTAATCAGTGTCAAGTGCTTGGGTCTCCATTAACCAACATACAACTTGTGGATAAAGCTCTCAGATCTCTTCCTGAAAGATTTAATACAAGATTTGGGCTATTGAAGACGCCCATAATCTTGCTACTATGGATCATCACACTCTAATGAGCATCTTTCAAACAAATAAGATGAACATGAAGAGCCAAAGAGATATATATAAAGACAAGACTTCGGCACTCCAAGGACAAACCTCCGAATCTGAAATGGAAAACGAGGAAGAAAACCTAGAGGAACTGGGCAGTGATGCAACTTTTGCCTTACTCACTCGTAGATTCAATTCTATGGTGAGAAAGATCAACATTGATCATAACAAAGCAAACTATAATAAGCATCAGAACCCTCTCTTCAATAAGCAGCCAGTTAGGTCACTTTTCGAGTAGAGAAACCGCAACCCACTGAGGAAATCCAACTCTGATAAAACCAACTACAATCCCAAACAACTCGAGGGAGTGCAGTGTCATGTATGCTCGGGTTGGGGACACTACGCTAATGAGTGTGCAAACACGCTTAGGAAAATTGGTAAGGTCATGTGGGTAACCCTCAGTGATGATGAGAATGAAGAAGAAGATCAAGAAGAAGAACAACCACATGCAATGTTTGCAGCCATGTTTGAACACTCACTATCCGACGATGAAGATGGTGTTGACAATGTTGACCCAACATCTGAAACAACATCGGAGGGCACATCCGAAATGTCTGCATCATCAGAGAGGTATGTATACTTTGATTATTCTGATGTAAATTGTTTTAGTGAATTTATTTCTTCAACTAAGGTTGTTGATTTGGATCTAGTTGACTCGAAAGACGAAACGATAAAGGAATTACAAAATCTTTGTAAAACCTTAATCACTACATCTGAGCAACTGGACTCCAAAGTAAAATCATTGGCTCATGAGAATTGCAATTTGAAAGGCACAATCAACCGATTGAATGTGACACTTACCAAGGAGGATCTTGAGCTTGGTAAGATTCGTGCACGATTGTATATAGCTGAGACCACGTTTCAAAGGCTAAACATGGGAACCTCCAAACTGGATGAAATTTTGAACTTCAGCAATCCCACAAGGACTGGGCTTGGTTATCATTCTCCCAGAAAAAACGATACTTCCAGGATCCATAGTCCAACTGAGAGGATAAAATTTGTCAAAGGAAATACTTGTAACCCTCAGAGAACTATGATTGGATCGGAGTTTGTATGTAGCTTCTGTAAAAAGTCAGGACATCTTATGGCTTACTGCTACAAGCTTCAAAACTCTGCACTCAGTCTATTGTCTAAAGTGTTGCCACCAATGTTGCCCAACATCACTGACAACATTCAAAGCAACAAGCCTTAAAGAAGAAGGAAGAAAAGGTTTGAAAAGGAGTGGGTACCCAAACTTAATCTGAAATGTAATGTGTGCATAACTGTCTTACGTACTAACATTACAGGTTCTTGGTACTTCGATAGTGGTTGCTCACGTCATATGACAGGTACTAAAAGTCTCTTGAAGGAGTATGAAGCATTCAATGGATGGTACGTGACCTTTGGAGGAAGAAGTAAGAGTAAGATTATTGGTAGATGAACTCTTAATGTTCCGAATGTACCAGCCTTGAAGAATGTGCTTCATGTAGAAGGTTTAGTTGCTAATCTCTTTAGCATAAGCCAACTATGTGATGACGATCTAGAGGTGAAATTCAATAAACTTGGATGCAAAGTAACAGATTCTGCAAACAAGTGTGTCATGTTAGGAACCCGAACCGGAGATAACTGCTATCTAGTAGGTAGAGAAGAAGTTTGCAACTCCGCAAAGGTAGGTGACTTGACACTTTGGCACCAAAAGTTGGGACATGTCAACTACGGCACATTGGACAACGAAGTATACGTTGAACAACCAAAAGGATTTGAAGACCCTCACCATCCACAACATGTATACAAGCTCAAGAAAGCTTTGTATGGTCTAAAACAGGCACCACGTGCATGGTATGGTCGTTTAACTAACTTTCTTATTAATTTTGATTTTATCCATGGAGAAGCTGATAGAACTCTATTTATTAAGAGACACGGAGTAGATGTAATCATAGCTCAAATCTATGTTGATGATATCGTCTTTGTCTCGACTAAAGAATCCCTCTTAAAGTCATTTGTCAAAGTGATGTCTACAACATTTGAAATGAGCATGATTGGAGAACTAACATTTTTCTTAGGCTTGCAGATTAAACAGATGGAAGAAGGGATTTTTGTATTCCAGAGCAAGTATGCCAAAAATCTTGTTAGGAAGTTTGGTCTGGAAAACGCTAAACACATGAAGACTCCAATGGGCTCTACGCAGCAAGTAAGTAAAGACGATATTGGACAAGATGTTGACCCAACATTGTACCGATCTATGATAGGTAGTCTCTTATATAGCCGACGCCTCTCTGTTCTCCTTTCTTTACGAAAGGAGCTGAAAGCAACTCTCTTGACTATATTACTCCAGTCGCCCGGATATCATGTTTAGTGTGTGGGTTTGCGCCAGGTTCCAAGCCAGTCCCAAGGTATCCCATCTTAATGTCGTGAAACGTATCATACGATATATTGCCGGTACAAGTGACTTGGGAATTTGGTACTCTAGAGACACTAATCCTAATCTAATAGGGTATAGTAACTCACATTGGCCGGTGATGTCAACGATAGGAAAAGCACTAGTGGTGGTTGTTTTTATCTTGGAAACAATCTAGTCTCATGGTACAGTCGTAAACAAAATTGTGTGTCACTCTCGACTGCCGAATTCAAATATGTGGCAGTCGGAAGTTGTTGTGCTCAACTGATTGGTTACGACGTATGCTTGATGACTATGGAATTTCTAATAACTCTATGATTTTGTCCTGTGATAATCTGAGTGCTATTAATATTTCCAAAAATTCTGTTCAGCATTCCCGTACAAAACACATTGACATAAGACATCATTTTTTAAGAGACTTAGTGGAAAAACAGCTAGTTCAAATCGAACATGTTGATACTCTTTCTCAACTAGCTGATATTTTTACCAAACCCTTAGATCACGAGAGATGTTCTAGCTTGAAAAAATCTCTTGGTCTCTGTTTTCTCTGAAAATAAGACAGGCAAGGTAGATGTTGACCTAACATTCTGGGTAACATTTACCATTTGGGTCAGTGTACAAGATATAGGTTGTAAGTAATGTTGGTGCTCAACTGATTGGTTACGACGTATGCTTGATGACTATGGAATTTCTAATAACTCTATGATTTTGTCCTGTGATAATCTGAGTGCTATTAATATTTCCAAAAATCCTGTTCAGCATTCCCGTACAAAACACATTGACATAAGACATCATTTTTTAAGAGACTTAGTGGAAAAACAGCTAGTTCAAATCGAACATGTTGATACTCTTTCTCAACCAGCTGATATTTTTACCAAACCCTTAGATCATGAGAGATGTTCTAGCTTGAAAAAATCTCTTGGTCTCTGTTTTCTCTGAAAATAAAACAGGCAAGGTAGATGTTGACCTAACATTCTGGGTAACATTTACCATTTGGGTCAGTGTACAAGATATAGGTTGTAAGTAATGTTGCACAATTTTTTCTTTCTCAAAGAAATCAAGATTGACTTCACAAGGACAAGGTTTGAATGTGATGCCGTTCTCTGCGATGATGCATAGCATAAAAAAGGAGTATCATAAGAAGGCGAAACCTCAACTAAAGATTTGGTTTTATACAAAAAGAGCAAAGCTCTAAGTTTGGTACCGTTCCTATTTTATAGGAGTATCATGTGCTTCAAGAAGGTTGAAAATTTCTTAATATTTATTTTATTATCCATATGTGTTCAACTAAGTTGATTAAGGACAATGGTAAAATGTCACATTCATCCTGCGATCAGTCTCATATGGAATATATACGGAAAACCATTTGCCAAATCAGAAAATCCTTGAAGTCTCAAAATGCTAGTTGAACTTTGAAATGTTGTCAACATCACTCGCAACATCGTGTTTCAGTACATTGGTCGATCTTGTTTATCTTATTTTTTACGGGGTTCTAATATGTAACAAGTCTCTATAAATAACGAAAATCCAAAAATAAGGAGGACCGTTTATATTTTGAAGATGCTTTGTGTCATGTAAAAACCATTGTTTTGGGTATGTGAAGAGTTCAAATATTTTTCACTACCTAAATTTAAGGAAAAGAGTTTAAGTGTAAATTGAAGATTGCCATGATTAAAATCCCCATTATTTCATATGTCTTGTCACATCAGTCAGCCATCAAATCGAACCATCAAATGGCAGCCCAAACATCACCGCCAGTTTTTCAAAACTTTTTAAATACGCCCTACTCTTCAAAACCCTCTCCCATGTCCATATCCCTCAAATCTTTCCAATCTTTCAAATCAAAAGAGCATTCTCCTATGTCAACAAGTCTACCAAATAGCCACAAAATATACAAGCATTATAAAGCCATCAATGATCAAAAATCTTATGAGAAAGACGCAAGTTTAGCTTTGATATTTCTGGGTTCTAATGAGCCATTAAATGTGTGTTACCCTGGAGATTCGGAGAACCCAATAGATGTTAATACAACATCTGATTTTACAAACATTGCGTCAACAGGATCACAGCCAATAATGCCGACGAGAAGGTCTAAAAGGGTTTTTGAAAGCAGATTTGGTGAAGATCAAACTGCCAAAAGGACCAGGGCAAAGTAGATTTCCCATGTTAAAGAGTCGTTTTTCCATGTTGAGTCCACCACCAACACTGATTCCGACTTCAATCTACCCAAAAGTCCGACAGCTTCAACCACCACTCCAACCACTCCAACCGAAGCCGAGAAGGAAGTAGAAGAGGAAATGTCTGACGATACTCCGCTAAGGAACTTCATGCCCAAGAGAGTGCGAAGAACATACTGGAACCTAGGTTCAAATGTTGCCTCAACATCGAAGGCAACAGAGAAAAAAAGAAGTTGATCTTGACTATGTTGCCCCAACATCCGAGACAATACCAGAACCCACCTCATCAGGACAGGAGCACACAGAATCTGAAACAGATTATGAGGTAATGCCTTATTCACCCTTGTTTGTAAATATATCATGTTCTAGTAGATGGAATTGGTTCAAAAATAGAGGAGTCAGAGGTGAAAAGGTGATTGATCACTCTTCATTTTTCACCAATAACTTAGTCAAGTTTTTGAGTAGTCGCAAAGTTTTAAGCTCTATGTTTGGAAAGAGTCCGTACTGTGAGAAGGTAATTAGGATTTTCTACGTTAATCTGCAACTTGTTATGAGGGACACCAACTCAAATAAATTCAAGAAATTGTATCTTTACAACAAAACCTACAACTTTACACCCGATATTATCAAATCCACCCTTGGGATATGCATTAATGAAAGAAAGTCTCAACAAAACCCCACTGTCGACGAGCTCAATACGATGATCAAATACCTCACGGAAAATCTGATCATTGTTTGGGCCCCTCGCAGTCCTGTCTCTAAGCTCACTACCCTATTTTCCATCATGCACAAACTGTCCATATACAATTGGCTACCCTCTCTCAATGAGATATTTGTAACCCTTGACCAAGCATCACTGCTTTACAAACTTGGAAGGAACCAACAGGTTGACTTAGGAACCATAATTTTCAACCATGTTGCCAATATGGCAGAAAAACAAAATAACTCTGCCCTTATTTACCCTTCCTTAATCTTCCAAATCCTGCTCAACCAAGGCTTTAAGACTCCAAAAGGAGAGAAACTGAGTCCAACTTAGATGTCTACTCAGTACCGAGAGCAGTTATAAACAACAGAGACAAGGTGATTGATCTGCCCTGGAAGAAAGAAGAATGGGATAGGCAAATTCAAAAACTTGTGCGAGCCAAAAGTTATTATGAGGACATACTTTCTTCACAAAAAGGGGGAGATGATGTTGATGATGATAATGTTGCTGATGATGATAATGCTGCTGGAAGCAGACAACCAGGGAGGGCAACTGAGGGTGCTGGACCAAGCTATGTTGCAGGGGGAGAGGAGTTGAGATGATGTTGACTACTGACTAGCGTGGAGATGAAGATGTGGATAGCTGCTGTTGATCTAGATTTAGGTACAGGTGATCCATGGATGATTTGTTGAAGGCTGAAAATGTGTACTCAGTTTTGTTATTTTTAGTTTGGTTTTAACTGACATTTGTATACTATTTTTTTTGGTTTGTAATATTTAACTATGAGATATTTAGGTGTCACGACCCGACCACCCGACCCGGGTCGCGGATCGGTGCCTACCGGCACCCTATCAGTACACATCGAGAATAGCGGAACATACACAACTCATAAACATGTTTAGACAATAAACATCACAGGCTAACCGACAAGACCGCCTTCCATAGAATATACTTAACCAAAAGTAAAACAGTACAACTTTGTTCTTACAGCCCAAACCACAAACGTGACTACAGACCTCTAGGAATAACAACTTTGGCGGGACAGGGCCCCGCCATACCCCTGAATGTACATAATATCTACAACATCAGGGAAAAACCGTACCAACAAAACAAGCCTCCGAAGAAATGGAGCCTCTGACACCAGATCAGTGATCCTAGGAATGAGGATCGACCACCGCTACTCCTTACCATGCAGATTGAACGCAGCCCGAGGAAGGGTCGATACAATATGTACTAAGTATGCGAAACTGGAAAATACTGAAAATACCTCATAAGTCTAAAATAACTGGAGAAATGTATGATAATCAAGTTACGGTACACTGTTCCTTACTAATAATGAGAATATCAAGCATATACTTTACTGCATGAAAATAGGAGGCTCATGATCAAAGCAGGGTCACCCGCCCGCAGTATCATTAAGCAATCCTACTCCTGGGACTATTTCACCCGCATGGGTCGTGTGGACCCGCATGAGGTCATCCGCCTCGCATGAAACTATTTCACCCGCATGGGACTATTTAACCCGCATGGGCCCGGTGGGCCCGCAATGAGTACAAACGCCGCACTCGCATCATGGGTAGCAAATCCATGGAATAAGTAGTAATCCAGGGGTTTACCCCGCAAGAATAACTTAAACTAGCACAACCGGCTATCATACATAACATAAGCGCTACCGGCTATCATACATAACATAAGCGCTACCGGCTTATCATAATATATAAGCAAGTTAAGAAATCTCCTAACCTCTTATTAACATCATTATTATACCCTCTCATTTTAGTTTACTTAAGGCACTAACATGTCTTTATGAATCCGGGAATTTAACCCAAAGTACTACGTACTTCTACTCTTTTACAAATGACTTTTTTTTCATATAAAACTTCCAAGATACTAATAACCGTAGTATCAAGTCATATCTACTTTTCAAGATAAGTCACATTACCTTTTTAGAAATACATTTAGGCGTCTAAATCAAGTGACTTCTTTCTTTTAAAACCTTAAGCAATTGATGCCTTAAAATCAATTTGTCTTTCATTAATACAAGTCATTTATCCTTACTTATTTTACTTAGAGTAAATCTCTCTTTTTAACTTTCCATAAGGCTAATATAACCAACTTCCCATAAAGTCGTTATATTAACTTTATACTATTGGTAAATTACATTTTCCTATATCCAAGGGACTTATACGTTTAAAACGAGACAAGTATCATATACTTTAAAACACTTCAAGTCCCTTAACTTTGAAAACCAAGACATCCTTACTACTTTGAAACAAGTGAGTAAACCCCCTAACTCCACCGACTTGGAAACTCTTACAACGAGTAAAGGATACCAAAGTCTTGTACGTCTACTGTACTATATAGGTAAAACTATTCATGCTCAAGAGATAGGAAAGTTCCACATACCTCTTCGGGTCAATCCACTCGCAAGTCCAATATACCGCACGTAGTATGTTAACCATAATGACCATAATACGTTCATTAGCTTCTAGCTTCAACGTAGAACATTAATTGAAAAGCCCCTTATTCTACAGAAAATTGGACAGCACTTCCTTTGTTTCTACATACTTTTCCACCTTTTTAAGGTCCGAATTCAACATCCAAACGCCACTTTTAAGGCCCAACAATCCAATCAATACAAAGGGGATTACACGCCTAAACTTGGACGTGTAAAATTCTGCCCCACAATACATAACAACTAATTCAATAAGTTTAAGGTAGTATCTTGGCTATAACATGTTCACAAATTATCCTTATCCAATCCTTTCAAATCCAAGTCATACATCTTACATGCAATATACTTAAAAGCAACATTGACAACTACAAGTCTTTTCTTCCTCACATGCAACACAATTTACTAGCAAAAGAGAAAGGATTGTTACCTTAGAGTTTACCCAAATTAGTCCAACAATTTCACTTGCCTTCTTCCCACAATCTCTCCACAAACCTCCTACAAGCTTGTCAACATGTTTCCTTCTTGCCACCCTTTTGAATTTTCTCTAAGCCTTGGTTTCTTCTTGAATTTCTAGAGAGAAGGGAGAGGGATTTTTTTTCTTTTTTAGAGAGAAGAAAGAGGAAAATTTTGTAGTGAGAAGAAGGTTTTTGGAAGAATGACCAAGTCTTCAAGACTTGGTCAAATAAATAGCATTTCCACTAACTCAGATGGGAGGGATACTTGTCACCCTCACATGGCCTTTTAAAAAGAAAATATCTGATTTTCCCCCCAGATTTCGCAAAAATCCCGCCTCGGCGCCGCGGCCCTGCAGCCGGTGCCGCGTCGCAGAAACCTCTGAGAATTTTCAGCACTTCCGGCGCGCTGCACTTCAGTGGAATTCTCAAGATATCCGGCAGCCGCGCGTGGCCCGACCGAAATTGCTCTTCCGCCGATCACAAGACCGAACTTGTAACTTCCATAATTTTCTACTCCGATGTCCTATCGACGAACGGTTCGTTGCGTTGGAAACTAGACTCAACGAACTACATATTAGGCCTTTGAAACACCTAGGAACTCCTAATGCAACTGGACATAAACCGCCTCAAAGTTGACTAAAAACCCGTCCGAAACATTTCGTCAACCCAACATTCTAAAATTTAAGTCTCAACTCCTTTCATACGTTCTCAAAAGCATGACCTGAATTATGGGGTGTAACATTCTCCCCCCCTTAGAAACATTCGTCCCGAATGTTCCTACAATGCTTACTCAAACCACAATATCGACATAGACCCTCTTAACTAATCTTCTTGCAAAAAGGACGCTCTACACGGTCACAACAATACTTAAGCAAAATTGCCAAATTAAACTAACAAGCAGGAAAGTGGGTTACCTGGAGGTGTAGGAAACAAGTGAGGATACTTCTTCATCATGTCCTCTTCTGCTTCCCATGTCATTTCCTCTATGTTCACATTCCGCCATAAGACCTTGACGGAAGCCACATCCTTTGTCCGCAGCCGCCTAACCTGACGATCGAGTATCGCTATGGGACTCTCCTCATACGATAACCTCTCTGTCACCTGGACATCACAAATCGGGTGCACTCTAGATGGATCTCCAATACACTTTCGCAACATAGACACATGAAAAAACTGGATGTACTGTCTCCAGGTCGGACGGCAGATCCAACTCATAGGCAACCTTGCCTACCATACGGACAATCTGGTAAGGCCCAATGTACCTGGGGCTAAGTTTCCCTTTCTTCCCAAATCTCATCACGCCCTTCATGGGTGATACTTTCAGGAAAACCCAATCATCCACCTCAAACTCCAAGTGTCGACGCCGATGATCTGCATACGACTTCTGTCGACTCTAAGCTGACAATAACCTCTCCTGGATAAGCTTCACCTTATCCATCGCCTGCTGAATCAAGTCCGGCCCGACTAACTGAACTTCTCCCACATCAAACCAGCCTATCGGTGACCTGCACTTCCTCCCGTATAAGGACTCATAAGGCGCCATCTGGATACTAGAATGGTAGTTGATGTTATATGCAAACTCTACAAGAGGTAAATGATCCTCCCAGCTACCCCTGAAATCAATAACACAGGCCCGTTGCATATCCTCAAGTGTCTGGATAGTACGTTCGGCCTGTCCGTCGGTCTGATGATAAAACGCAGTACTGAGACTCACATGTGTCCCTAATCCCTTCTGGAAAGACCTCTAGAAGTTAGCCGTGAACTGGGCTCCTCTGTCTGAAATAATCGATACAGGAACTCCGTGCAATCTCACAATCTCTCTGATATACAATCTAGCATAATCCTCGGCCGAAAAAGTCGTCCTGACTGAAAGAAAGTGGGCTGATTTTGTCAGCTTGTCGACAATAACCCAGATGGAATCATGCTTCCTCGGAGTGTGAGGTAACCCTGTAATAAAGTCCATATTGATCATCTCTCACTTCCATGTCGGAATCTCTATCATCTGTAACAACCCACCAGGCTTCTGGTGCTCCACCTTGACCTGCTGACAATTCGGACACTGAGCAACAAACTCTGCAACGTCCCTCTTCAGGCCATCCCACCAATATATACATCTGAGGTCGTGGTACATCTTAGTCGACCCCGGATGAATGAGTAACGAGCACTGTGTGCCTCTCCTAGAATCTGCTGACGAAGTCCTGCTATATCGGGAACACACAACCTGCCCTCAAATCTTAGCACCCTATCAGGTGCTACCTCAAATAGACTCTTCTCCTCTCGAAGAGTCGTATCTCGATACCGTATTATAATAAGATCCTCATATTGTCGCCTCTTCACCTCCTCGACGATGGACGACTCGGCAATCTCTCGAATCCGAACCCCATTACTACCAGAACCAACCAAACGAACCCCAAGGTTCGCTAGCTGATGTAACTCGCAGACCATACCCCTTTTCTCTGGCTGCACATCTGACAGACTACCCATCGATCTGCGACTAAGGGCATCTGCAACTACATTGGCCTTCCCTGGGTGGTATAGAATATCGACATCATAATCCTTAAGTAGCTCTAACCACCGTCTCTGCCGCAAGTTCACTCCTCCGTCAAGATATACTGGAGGCTCTTGTGGTCTGTGTAAATATCCACATGAACTCCATATAAATAATGTCTCCAGATCTTCAAGGCATGAATCACTGCTGCCAATTCTAAGTCATGTGTGGGGTAGTTCTTCTCATGCTTCGAAATGCCGAGATGCGTAGCTATAACTCTCTGCCGTCTTTGCATCAAGACGCACCAAGCCCGACACCGACGCATCACAATATAAACCACATATCCGTCAAACCTGCGGAAGAGTAAGAATGGGACGGTCGTCAATTTCTCCTTCGATGTGGAAGCTCTCCTCACAAGCATCCGCCCACCAAACATACCGCTCGGGTCAGCCTAGTCAAAGGTGCTGAAATGGAAGCAAACTTCTCCACAAATCTCCGATAATAACCCGCAAGGCCCAAAAAGATGTGCACCTCAGTCGGTGTAGTGGGTCTAGGCCAAGTCTTGACTGCCTCAATCTTTGCTATATCAACCCGAATACCATCGGCCCCGATAACATGCCCTAAGAAAGCCACTGAAGCCAACCAAAACTCACATTTCGAGAACTTGGCATACAACTGCTGGTCCCGGAGGACTCCCAGTACCGTCCTCAAATTATTTGCATGGTTCTGTTCTGTGCGCGAGTAAACCAGGATATCATCAATGAATACTATAACGAACATATCCAAGAATGGCTTGAACACCCGGTTCATCAAATCCATGAATACGGCTGGGGCGTTGGTCAACCCGAAAGACATCACCCTGAACTCATAGTGCCCATATCGGGTCCTGAATGCAGTCTTTGGGATATCTGTCTCTCTAACTCGCACCTGATGATAACCAGATCGCAGGTCTATCTTGGAAAAACACCTCGCACCCTGCAACTGGTCAAACAAATCATCAATCCTGGGGAGGGGGTATCTGTTCTTGATAGTTACCTTATTCAAATTTCTCGTAATCCACACATACGCAGCGTCCCATCCTTCTTCTTTACAAATAAAACCGGCGCTCCCCAGGGAGAAACACTAGGCCTGATAAAGCCTTTTTCCAGCAAATCCTTCAGCTGGTCTTTCAACTCAGCAGGTCCCATCCTGTATGGTGGAATAGATATAGGTCGAGTGTGTGGCGACATATCAATGCAAAACTCAATCTCCCTCTCAGGAGGGATACCCGGGAGGTCGTCTGGGAATACGTCTGGAAACTCTCTAACAACCTAATCGATCAAGGTCCGTATCTCGCCTCGATGTCGAATACCCGAACCATATGGTAGATATACCCCTTCCGCACCATCTTCCTAGCCTTGAGGTAAGAAATAAACCTACCGCCGACGCAAAGATTCCCTTCCACTCGATAACCGCTCCAGAAACCGAACCGTACCAATTTATCTCTACAATCCACATTGGCATAGCAGGACGCTAGCCAATCCATACCCATAATCACATCAAAGTCCGTCATATCCAACTCTATCAAGTCGGCTAGGGTCTGACGATCAGATATAGTCCGGGCAAGCCTTATATACCCGCTCCGCTACCACCGAATCACCTACTGGTGTAGCCACCTCAAAAGGTTTTATGGACTCGGGCTCTATCCCTACTCTACCAGCAATATGAGGAGATATATAGGACAAGGTAGAACCTGGATCTATCAAAGCATATACATCACAACATGAAACCAACAATGTACTGTGGCGACATCCGTGACGCCCGGTCCGACGGCCGACATAGCATAAATGCGGTTACGAGGACCGTGAATCGGGACCCACCACGACCCTGCCGCGGCTGCTGGTCCGTAAACACCTCGCCTCGGGCGCATAACCGAAGACGAAGATCCAAAGAATCGACCACTGTCGGTGAACCATAACACTCCGCCGCCTGCTCGGACGATCTCTCTTCAAATGGCCCGCTGCCACAAGAGTAACAAGCTCTCGGAGGAACACGACACCACGATGGTAATCACCACATCGACCACACCGAGGCATAGGTGGCCTCGCTCGACGGAACCCCGTTCCTCGGGAACCCAAGCCCGGAGCCCTGTCGCCTCGAATATCTGAACGCCGGAAGACGCGGTGGAGCGCTCAACCGGTGAGGTGTAAATCGATCTGCTGAGGTCGTTCGCCTCGAAAACTACCAGAGGACCTGCTGTCCCGGCCTTCTTGGCGATATCTATCAATCCGCTGGCCCTACGTTCCTCACACCCAAGCGCATAAGCCTGCATGCGGGCAATGTCCATGCCCGGCTGAAGAGCTACTCCCGAGCAACCCTCTGCTAAGTAATCATCGAGCCCTGTGACATAGCGGTGTACTTTGTCCTCCATGTCGGCCACTAAAGCGGGGACATACCGAGCCAACGAGTCAAACTCTACGTTGTACTCCCGGACCGTCCGCCCGCTCTGTCTCAACGCGTCAATCTATCGGCGAAGCTCTCATCTCGCGGAGGCAAGAAATGGCTAAGAAATGCCTAAGAAATGCCTCTGAGAACTCGTCCCAAACAGCTGGAAGCGTATGCTCCCCCCGGGACAGTTCCCACGAATCAAACTACCAACCGCAGATCACGCGTGCGATGTGAACCCAATATTACCGACTCTGTCTCCGAGGCCTTAATCACTCTCATGATCCGCAATCGTTTGATAAACTCCCGAGGATCATCCTCGCCTCGACCCATAGAACTCACGGTGAACTCAAAAAGTCCCAAGTCTCAAGCTCGATCGGGAACTACGGTACAACCGAACCGCCGTCTCCGTCGTCTCTCCCGCCTTTCCACGATCTCGCTAATAATCGGGCCTTCTCAGAGCCCATATCCTCCTGCTCGGTCGTAATCTGAGGCTCGGTACCGAGGACTAAGCGCTCTAATACCACTTTTGTCACGACCCGACCACCCGACCGGGCGCGGTCGTGCCCTACCGGCACCCATTCAGTACACATCGAGAATAGCAATGAACATACACAACTCATAAACATGTTTAGACAATAAACATCACAGGCTAGCCGACAAGGCCGTCTTCCATCGAATATACCTAACCAAAAGTAAAACAGTACAACTTTGTTCTTACAGCCCAAACCACAAACGTGACTACAGACCTCTAGGAATAACAACTGTGGCGGGACAGGGCCCCGCCATACCCCTGAATGTACATAATATCTACAACATCAGGGAAAAACCATACCAACAAAACAAGCCTCCGAAGAAATGGAGCCTCTGACACCAGACCAGTGATCCTAGGAATGAGGATCCACCACCTGCTTACCCTTACGTGCGGCATAAACGCATCCCCCGAGGAAGGGGGTCAGTACACAATATGTACTAAGTATGCGAAACTGGAAAATACTGAAAATACCTCATAAGTCTAAAATAACTGGAGACATGTATGATAATCAAGTTATGGTACACTGTGCCTTACTAATAATGTTATACCCCGTATTTCCAGAGTATGTACGTCAGGGCGTACGTATAAAAATTTGAGCCTTAAAGTAGGCATAGGTTCGAATTTGGGCACAAGTGCCGAAAGGAGTCGTTTTTCGACGAAACGTTTTACTAAACTTGCGAAGGGAAAATTCCGGCTATGTCATTTCTAATTTTTGCAGATTTTTCCGAGAGACGAAACATTTTGGACCAACGGGAGGGTGACAAGTGTCACCCTCACATTGGAAGGAAGGGGCGGCAAAGTGGACGAAAGGTGGCATTGTAGTTGGTAGGATATTTTGTGCAAGTTAGTGTGGTAGATGGATAAGGTGCACATGGCTTAATCCAAGCCCTACACTTGCCTAACACTTGGAAGAATCTTGGCCATTGGTTGGCCATTTCTTGACCTATAAATACCCCTTGTTGAAGAGTTATTTCATCCAAACTTGAGCAATCTTTCTAAGTCTCACAATACTCCTCCTCTTGATATTTCGCCCAAGAGCACCTCCCCTCCCATCTTTTCAAGCCTCGCCGAGAGCCTCCCCTCTTTGAGAAGCTTCGCCGAGAGGGTCCCCTAGCCTAGTTGTTTTCATATAATACCCTTGTGGTATAGAAATACTCTCCTAGTATTGTTATAATGCCCAAATACTCGCCCAAATACCTTGTAGTATTCCCAAGGTTACACTTATACAAAAGCCCGAAAATACTATATACTTTCTTTAGCCACTAAACTAAACCCTAAGGAAAACCTTCATAGTCGGTTGAAGTGTTAAGTAGAAGTTGCGTAGAACTTCTAAGGGTTGTTTGAAGCGGGTTCGAGCACTCGGAGTAGAGCTTAACGTTGCTCGTGAGCGACATTATACTTGGATAATTTTGGGCTCATCGAGGTAAATACTATTGTCCTTCTATTGTAATTGGAAATTACATCGTAGTAGTATAGAAATGAATATAAGATTCATAGAAGAGATTTGAACTGTAATGAAGGATATTACGTAAAAGTTGAATCAAATCACTTAAGATTATAAGTAGAAGTTAAATCATTTACATAGGATCAGTATTACGAGATCGATAACCTTTATTGGTTGAATGTTTTGCAAGTAGCATGTGCTACTTAGAAGGTGGACAAGGCTAGCCGTTATAGCGAGTGAGCGTTTTGCTTATAGTCGATAATCGTCGCGAGGTATGTGATTCTTCCTATACTCTTGAGCATGATATTTTAAAGGAAGATATATATAGTACGGCAATGTCTTTTGACTTAAGCCTGAATAATATATAGTACGGTAGACGTACGTGTGCTAATTGAACGTAGTTGTACGGCAATGTCTTTTGACTTAAGCCTGAATAATAAGAAACTTGAAGTATGTCACAAGAGTTAATAAACCATTTTTGAAAGAAAAGTAACACTTGGTTTTAAAGGTTTTTAAAAAGAGTTATACTAGCTTTATGGGGAGTTAGGTATAACGTCTTAAGAGGGGTAAAGAAAATGGTTTACTGATTTTAGAAGTTAAGAGACTTGATCTTATAAGATAAGAGACTTAACTTAAATGAATTAATATGAGTTTTGTGTGAAACCTCATTCGTGAGTAATGAGTACGTGGTTTTTAAAAGGAATAATGTTTTACTGATTTCGGAAATCAGAATGTGTATCGACAAACCACTGCAGCGTTAATAAAGGGAAATGTATTGAATAATAAAGTATTATTAAAACCAGTAGAAACTTCCATCTGCATAGAAGCTAAGATGAGACAAAATGACATTACATTTCCTAGATCATGGCTGCTTAATAAGATTGATTATGAACAAGAATAACCTACTCGCCTATGGCATATGTTACTCAATTGTTTTAAAAAGAGATTAAGACATTGAACTATGAAACTTTTCTAAAAAGAGACTTGCGTAATTGAAATTAGGCAAACTGGAACTTTAGGGAAAAGAAGGGCATTGTGTTGTCTTAAAATGGTTTAAAACATAAAATGTTATAACAAGCTTTGTGGGAAGTTGGTTATAACGACTTTATGAAAACAAAAGAAGGGTTTTATCATTGGTTTTAATGTGGTAACTTGACTTTAAAAAGAGAAGTATTTTGGTCTAAAAAGAAGGCATGGTATTGCCTTAATTGGTTTTAAAAGGAAAGTATGGAAGTTGTTTTGGTTTACTTAAAAGATGTAAGTCACTCTATTTTTATACTACTGCATCGGGTGACTTTTATAAAAGGAATGGATCTCTTTAAAAGGAATTTAACGTCGTAGTACTTTAGGTTAAAACCGGACTTTGATATAAAATGAAAGTACTTAGAGTTATGTATAACTTGCCTATGCTTGTTGTTGAGTAACTTGCCTATGCTTGTTGTTGTGTAACTTGCCTATGCTTGTTGTTGTGTAACTTGCCTATGCTTATTGAGATAGTCTTTGTTGTGCAAGAATTGTGTTTCTATTCTACCGCGTCTCTCGATGGAGGGTCGGTTGACTTGTTGAGAACTTACTTGGACGCATCTGCAGCCGACGGGAGATTCCACTGTATGCTTCCATTAGCATTGGTACACGGGCATGTCTACACCGCTGATGGATTCGTGGACACGTGACCATTTTTGGTTATGGCGAAGATCGTGACTTACGGTTGTGATTGGGTGCGTAGCTTACTTGCCCCGCCGCCTACGTGGCGCAGTGGATGCATGCGGTGTTGCACTTACCACGTGTCGCCTTCAGCGAAGTATCGTGACTTACGGTTGTGATCGGGTCGTAGCCAGATACTTGCCCCGCCGCCACGTGGTGCAGGTGGATCGGGTATAGGTTATTGCACTTGCCACGTGTCAGCTTCGCGAGTCAGTATAGTGACGAGGTCTCGTGGTACGGCTTTGGCATCAGATAGGACTTGGTGTTCAGGTGTACTCCTTGGTGTTGTTATATCATGTATGCCAGCGATGAGGAAGAATTCCACGCACGAGTGATGATTTGGAGGCGTGAGTCCCGACTTGATATGATCGCTTATATGTTGGGTCGTAGTTTGGTTATCATACATGTCTCCGCTTTATATAGATCGCTATGATTTCATTTATAGTACTTTACGCTTTCACATACTTGGTACTGTTATCGACCTCCTTGGTGCGTTCATGCCGCAGTAGTACATCGGCTGTCGATCCCCGCTTTTAGGATCACCTTTCAGCGTATTGGGAAGCTCCGTTCCTTCGGAGGCTTATCTTTGGTATGTTACCCTGAGTCTGTAAGTTCTTGTACATTCAGGGGTATGGCGGGGCCCTGTCCCGCCATAGTTGTTGTAAAAATCTTAGAGGTCCAGGCAGCCATTTGTGGGCGTGGTTGTAAGGATTATGAATCGCTCAAATGTTTATATATATATTGAAAGGCAACCATTTTGGTTGGCCTGTTTTCTTTCATCTTGATCCATGTCTATTTGCATGTTTAAGTTTTTATTTCCGCTGATTTTCTCTGATGTTGTATCACTAGGGTGCCCGGGGTAAGGCACCAGTCACGGGCCCGGGTTCGGGTCGTGACAAATAATGAGAATATCAAGCATATACTTTACTGCATGAAAATAGGAGGCTCATGATCAAAGCAGGGTCACCCGCCCGCAGTATCATTAAGCAATCCTACTCCTGGGACTATTTCACCCGCATGGGTCGTGTGGACCCGCATGAGGTCATCCGCCTCGCATGGGACTATTTCACCCGCATGGGCCCGGTGGGCCCGCAATGAGTAAAAACGTCACACTCGCATCATGGGTAGCAAATCCATGGAATAAGTAGTAACCCGGGGGTTTACCCCGCAAGAATAACTTAAACTAGCACAACCGGCTATCATACATAACATAAGTGCTACCGGCTTATATAATATATAAGCAAGTTAAGAAATCCCCTAACCTCTTATTAACATCATTATTATACCCTCTCATTTTAGTTTACTTAAGGCACTAACATGTCTTTATGAATCCGGGAATTTAACCCAAAGTACTACGTACTTCTACTCTTTTACAAATGATTTGTTTTTCATATAAAACTTCCAAGATACTAATAACCGTAGTATCAAGTCATATCTACTTTTCAAGATAAGTCACATTACCTTTTTAGAAATACATTTAGGCGTCTAAATCAAGTGACTTCTTTCTTTTAAAACCTTAAGCAATTGATGCCTTAAAATCAATTTGTCTTTCATTAATACAAGTCATTTATCCTTACTTATTTTACTTAGAGTAAATCTATCTTTTTAACTTTCCATAAGGCTAATATAATCAATTTCCCATAAAGTCGTTATATTAACTTTATACTATAGGTAAATTACATTTTCCTATATCCAATGGACTTATACGTTTAAAACGAGACAAGTATCATATACTTAAAACACTTCAAGTCCCTTAACTTTGAAAACCAAGACATCCTTACTACTTTGAAACAAGTGAGTAAATACCCTAACTCCACCGACTTGGACACTCTTAAAACGAGTAAAGGATACCAAAGTCTTGTACGTCTACCGTACTATATAGGTAAAACTATTCATGCTCAAGAGATAGGAAAGTTTCACATACCTCTTCGGGTCAATCCACTCGCAAGTCCAATATACCGCACGTAGTATGTTAACCTATAATGACCATAATACGTTCATTAGCTTCTAGCTTCAACGTAGAATATTAATTGAAAAGCCCCTTATTCTATGGAAAATTGGACAACACTTCCTTTGTTTCTACATACTTTTCCACCTTTTTAAGGTCCGAATTCAACATCCAAACGCCACTTTTAAGGCCCAACAATCCAATCAATACAAAGGGGATTACACGTCTAAACTTGGACGTGTAAAATTCTGCCCCACAATACATAACAACTAATTCAATAAGTTTAAGGTAGTATCTTGGCTATAACATGTTCACAAATTATCCTTATCCAATCCTTTCAAATCCAAGTCATATATCTTACATGCAATATACTTAAAAGCAACATTGACAACTACAAGTCCTTTCTTCCTCACATGCAACACAATTTACTAGCAAAAGAGAAAGGATTGTTACCTTAGAGTTTACCCAAATTAGTCCAACAATTTCACTTGCCTTCTTCCCACAATCACCTCCACAAACCTCCTACAAGCTTGTCAACATGTTTCCTTCTTGCCACCCTTTTGAATTTTCTCTAAGCCTTGGTTTCTTCTTGAATTTCTAGAGAGAAGGGAGAGGGATTTTTTTTTCTTTTTTAGAGAGAAGGAAGAGGAAAATTTTGTAGTGAGAAGAAAGTTTTTGGAAGAATGACCAAGTCTTCAAGACTTGGTCAAATAAATAGCATTTCCACTAACTCAGATGGGAGGGATACTTGTCACCCTCCCATGGCCTTTTAAAAAGAAAATATCTGATTTTTCTCCCAGATTTCGCAAAAATCCCGCCTCGGCGCCGCGGCGCTGAAACCTCCGAGAATTTTCAGTACTTTCGGCGCCGCGGCGCTGTAACTTCAGGGAATTCTCAGCATATCCGGCGCCGCGATGTTGTGGCCCCTGACCGAAATTGCTCTTCTGCTCGACTGCGCACTGAACTTGTAACTTCCATAATTTTCTACTCCGATGTCCTATCGATGAACGGTTCGTTGTGTTTGGAACTAGACTCAACGAACTACATACTAGGCCTTTGAAACATCTAGGAACTCCTAATGCAACTAGACATAAACCGCCTCAAAGTTGACTAAAAACCCGTCCGAAACATTTCGTCAACCCAACATTCTAAAATTTAAGTCCCAATTCCTTTCATACGTTCTCAAAAGCATGACCTGAATTACGGGGTGTAACATTAGTGCATGCGTTGCTCGCGTATATATGGTTGTGATTACTTTCTAAATTATATATATATATATATATATATATATATATATATGTCTGTCTGACATGGATGGTTATAGTCGTAGATACCACATTGCTTAAAATTTTGTAAGTAAGTCACGACGGATATAACATAAACTCCTAACTAACCATAACATCGATACCACATTGCTTAAAATTTTGTAACTGTAGGTTAAGGGGGAGCACGACACTAATCTTACTGTTTCTTAGATTATCGAGGACTACATCAAGATTCAGTATCCTAGTCATTTTCACATCGTATGGAGTTTTGTGAAGAAAGACAAAAAGGGGGAGATTGTTGATGTTGGATAGGATATTGTGACAACATCTGCGAAAGCACAAGACAACATCTGCGATGTTGCGATAACATTTCTGCCAACATCTCTGTAACTATTTTGCCTATTCTTCTGGCCTAAGCAGTTGAAGTTACTGCGACTAAAAATGACCTTGGCAAGCTTACCAGATTGATGTGTTTAAAACGTGGTGAAAGACAAAGTCAGAACGTGGAGAGAAAGCAATGAATGACCAAGTCCAGATCGTTGAGGATTTTCAGGAGGAAGACTCGGTCCAAGCTGCTGCCATCTTTTGCTCAACCTCCGCAACCATCAGTGAGGAATTCAAGGGAAGTTCAACACTATAAATAGAGGAGAGCTTCACAAGTATCGATATCCATATTTAGAGAAGAAGAACTTCCAAGAGAGCTCCCGGATTTTACCTTAGAAAACGGGATCAATATTTTAGCCTAAAGTTGTTTTAACAACATCTTGTCCCACATTGCAATCGCTATCTCTATTCTAGATTAAGATGATTGTTCAAGTGATTGTAATGAAGATGTTGTCTTTTATCTTTTAGATTTGTAACTTTAGGCGAAGTCATCTGCGACTTCATTTTGTTTGTAATTTCTTTTTCGTTTGTAACGCTCAATTTGTAAAAAGAAATTCTTTGTAATTGTATATAATTTATACAATTCTTTTGGTCATCGACCATCAAGGGATATATGTATATATACCCTTGAAAATATAAACATTGTGTCTCTTTACTCTTTCCGCTCCACATACTCTACAAGGTTTATTTTGTTTTATTACAATGTTGTCTGAGATGTTGATCCAACATTGAAGGCAACATCCAGGGATTGTTTTTGTTGTTCTTAGTTTTTGCGTTTTTAATCTTACGTTTTACGAATCCGTAGCTCACGGGACCCAACAACAATTATTGTATAACTAATTCATCAAACCAAACAACCCCTAAAAGTTATGAGCTAGATTCGATTTAATATTTATTAATTATTTAATTTATATCTACATCTAATACCCTAAACGAATCATGATCTTCAGTACTGTACCCCCTTGATAGCAGGGGAGGGAATAAAATAGCGGTATTAGATTCATCTGAATTCAATATTTTTATTGTGAAACATGAATTCATATATAAAAGTTTATTAATATTATAATAGATGATAAATTTGAATTCATAATTCAAAAAATAAAATGAGTTCAAGATAAAAATCTTCAACTTACAAAATTTTAAATTCTAAATGTGTCAATAGTGATAGTGTAAATACTCACTTGCACCGGGTATTTATATCAAATTAATGAATGTATGACATGTGTGTGAATATGTACAATTCTACAACTTAACCATGATTAACTGTTTTTTGGATCATTGTTATTCATCGTTTCATAATGTATTGTATTGTATTGTATTGTATTATATTGGGTTGTTTTATAGATATAATGTTTGGATAGACTATATCGGTTGGTGTTGTTTAATAACGCTTTTATTATTTAGTTTAATTGTATCGTACTATATTGTAACTGGTAAGCTTACTAAAATGTCTTAAACTATTATAAATATTAAATTTATCAATAATCACTAAAAAATATTTAACACAAATTCTTTATGTTAATTTGTCACAAATTATGTCTTGCAAATATATTAAGTTGTTAAATTCATGTAATTTTTAACAAAATTAATGAAAACCCGGTTATTACTATTAAAAAATAATAAGTATATTTTTTCATTAGAAGTTCCTTATAAATCCAATCTAGAAGCAAAAGTATGTGCACTCGTCCAATGTTAGATTGCAATGCTTGCATAAACGAACAAAATAGCACTTGAGAATTATTAGAGTCCATATAAGGAGTTTTGGGTCTAACTCAACTCCAAAAGTTAGCTTGTAGGGTGAGGATTATTCAAATTTATAAAAAGAGTTCAGGTTCTCATTCTATATCTGATGTGAGACTCTTAACACTCTCTCGCACGTTCAGACCTTATTAACTGGAGCGTGGATAATATAATTTGGGGGTCCAACAATTGGTGAATACATAATTGAAATGGGGCTGACTCTGATACTTTGTAAAGAATGGATCTTGGGCCTAACCCAACTTCAAAAGCTAGCTTGTAGGGTAAGAATTGTCCAAATTCATATAAAGAGTACATGTTCTCATTACATATCCGATGTGGGACTCTTAACAAGAACAATATTTGATAATTAATAATTAACTGAAATTAGTAAAACGTTTTAAACCAAAATGCAGGAGACAAAATAACGAAGAAAAGGAGAGCAGGCAAAAATCTAAACCTAGAATGAGACATAAGAATAAAGAAGACATATGGTAGGATATTGAGTTAAAAAATATAGGGTAAATGGTAAAATAGGATTATGAAATATTAAGTGAAAGTATATGTATGTTCTAGAGATAATCAGTATTAGGACAAATGTACTTTATACACATTCATATTTATATATTGATGATGATTAATATTATGACATTTGCATTTGTTGAATTATTAGTTGATTGTTTATAATATTCTATAATTGCATCCCTAGAGGTTACGTAGTTATTAATGGAGTGAGAATTAATATCATAGTGTGACGCTCTTAAACCGTCTCGACTAATGATCATCGAGATTGGGATATCAGTGATATGTTATACGTCGACATGTGATCTGCATCATATCTTTTGGGATGTAGTATGTCTCACTTTCTACGAGTTATGAAAACTCGTGATGGACACATGGATACTTGTTGGAGTATTGGTATACTCTGCTGATGTATTGTTTTGTTATATGTTTATAATGTCATCAGTGTGTGGGAGATAATAATCTTTTGACTTGAGGTCGATATCACCTTATTCACGGAGTAATGTACTTTGATCTTGTCCTAAGCTCAAATGCCTTATAGGTTGAGACGCGTCTTGTTTTGGGTACGTTACGAAGTGGATTAAAGGTGGGTATTGAGCCACGATTAGAATTCATTCCACGAATGTATCTTCGAGAGAGCACTCAGATTATCATAAGATATTAGGTTGACTAAGTCGTTGGCCAATGCAGTAGACATGTCTTTGATATGATCCTGTTGTCAACTGATATAGATACGTTATTATGATCAAGCCATTTGGATAGACACTTGACAAATCCTAAGTTTGATTGAGTGTGTCGTGAATGAAAGAATTTTATCTTCCCACATAGAGGTTCAGTTCACATGTTTCGTGTAGCTAAACTTTACATATTGATGTTCGTCTTCTGGCGTAGTCTAGGAGTTCCGTGAAGATCCTAATGATATTAGTGTCAATATGTAGAGGTCTGAAGGGTAAACACTAAGTCCAATGTTCCGTTGATTGAAGGATGTAACTGAAGAGATAATATGTATATTCGGTTGATAACCAGGACATTAGAAATGAAAAAGGGTGCAGAAAATTGGACAGGACCGCGGTACCTTGATTTAGGACCGCGGTGCCAGAAGCACGTGGAGGCACTGCGGTGCCACCTCATGGAACCGCGGTGCCGACGCGTGCTCAGGTAGTCCGGACTTGACCCAGTCTGATTCTCTAATGGGCCCAGCCCACGGAAACCCTAAAGCTCTTATTTATCTCTATAAATAAGTGGCTTCCCTTCCCATTTCACTACACCACATCTAAGAGAGATTATCTCTTCTAAAACGATGCAGAAATCCCTAGCATTTCTAAAGTTCGTAAATTACATCAAAGTTCTAAAAACTTAGAACTTGCAAATCAACGGACTTTTGAGTGTGCACCCCGGACTACACAAAGCTTGAAGGTTTAACTGCTTGGCTGATTACTTCTAATATATAAGTCTTCCGATCGAGGTATTACATATTACTTTGTGTTTGATTTACATTCATATCACACTTCAGTTTGACCGTCGTCGGATTTGAAACATAAATTTTCAAATTTCGCTGCGTGTACGAACCCGACGAAAACGCCTACTGTTGTATCAAAGCCTGGGCTGTTTCGTGTGATATATAGTGAATGTTAATGATAATATGAGTTAGGATTTGTTTATATATGTATTTTATGTTGTTAAAAGCTTTAAAATCCTAAATCTTTAGAACACATGGTCCTTGTACCCAGATCTGTTAAATACAATAATGTATTCGAGGAAGTTTATCCAATAAATAACTCTTCTAAGTGGATATGCGTTATCTGGCTTAAAGCATGGTGCATTGAAACGAAGAACGAGAAGAAAATTAGATTAGATGGTCGATGAACATATTGTGTTAATGGTGATGGAGATACAAATGATACATCTGAAAATCTAACCCTAAACCAGTTTTAGGTGTTTGGATTTTCAGGATTTGTGTTTCTGGAGGAAAGGCGTCGCGGTTCCATGATGGAGCACCGCGGTGTCTGCTAGGTTTTTGGCGGCGGAATCGCGGTTCCATGATGGAGCACCGCGATGCTGCCTAGATGAAGCCAGAGGCATCGAGGTCCTGTTCATGGGAGACGCGGTGTTGTTCATCCAGAATCTTAAAAACTAATTTTCGGACTCACTGCCTTCGAGGCACCGCGGTGCCACCTGTTAGGATCGCGTTGCCTGTGACGGTAATTACGGAACTGCGGTGCCACCGGTTAGGAACCGCAATGCAAATTAATTTTGCAGAATCCGTGACACACTGCCTCGAAGGAACCGCGGTGCCACCAGTTGAAACCGCGGTGCCGACAACGATATATATAAAAATAAAACAAAATTCGAAAATCAGAAACAGAAATTTAAAAGTTTCAGATTCCAAATCTGAAGTTTTAGAAATTTCAGTTTCTGAAAATAAATTTAAAGTTGAACAGATTTGGTCCTTTCGGGCAAATCTGTAATTAAATAAAGGTTTCTGAAAATTGGTTTTAAGTTTTAGAAAATTGCAAACATGTCCCAGAAGTTTGAAAACATTTTCTGAAGTTTAGAATTGGATTTTATGAATTTATAGGGGTTCAGAAGTGAATTTTAAATTCTTAAGGGACAAAAGTGTAAATTCTGGAAATTTACAGAAATCCCGAAAACCAGAATTTTAAAATCAGAAAATGTTTAGGGACTGTTTGGCATTGACATAGATTATAGAGTTTAAACAAATATACACATGATTATCATTAATGATATATTATTATATAATATACAAATGTGCTAAGTGTTAAATGTGATACATTTAAATTATTAGCATAGCGTCCGCAATTTTTGTCTGGGTAGGCGGCGCCCAGTAATTATTTAAATTTTAATGACCGCGATAACTGTCTGGATAGACGACATCCAGTACTTGATTAAAACCATCTTATATCATGCATATTGGGTTTGATGGTTTCTCATCTAAATATGTTTAGAAATTGCATGATAGGATGTCATATGATATATGGCATATTGATCTTGATTGAAATCCCCGAAAACTAAAAATGTTCCCCAAACATTAAATACAAGTCTAATTATAATATGTCGTTCATTATAATTGTTAGGGTGCTAAAATCCTTTTCGGCGATAAAAATATTTATGCCAAAATATTTGCTCTAAGTCTAAGAGGACCGATGCCCTTTCATAGATGTGTTAAAATGAAAGTAGATAATAAATTTTGTAGGTATTTACACCAAAGTGTTTGTTTGCAAAGGCTAAATTTACTTAGGCATTTAAACGCGGTCGTGTAATGGAGTTGGCTTGTTTAGATGAATCTTGGCGCCAAAGTGTCAGACTAGTTTAAAGACGCATGATTAAAATGAAAGATATTTAATAAAACCAAGAGTTGCAAATTTAGTTTTGTAATTGGTTGATAACCTACCAAAATGTGCTATTGAAGTTATCAGCCAAAGCAAACGCGGATATAGCATATGTTTGGATCTTGGCCCACTATGACATAAAACGATTTAGGTTCGTATTCTACTATGGGGTCGTAGAAGTATGCAAAATAGTGGGAGCTAATTAAATAAAAGACCATGTTTAATTAGTCTATAATTAATGTGTATAAATTGGAAGAATGAATTGTTGATTGCATTTTCCCTATTCGATCTATATCTTCAGATCTTCAAAAATGTCAATTTTTTCGTTGAAAATGCTCATGGAGTCAAACAGACTCACTGGACCCAACTTCATTGACTGACTTAGAAATATTAGAATTGTTCTAAGACAGGAACAGATTGAGTACGCCTTGGATCAGGTATTCCCCACCGCACCGACAGAGGATTCTGCAGAGTATGCGACTTTCGACAAGGCCGCGTACGAGAAACATTATAAGGATGCCACCTCTGCTCAATGTCTGATGTTGTCTTCTATGTCTCCACAATTGCAAAGACAGCAAGAAACTATGGGGCCCAACGAAATGTTATCCCATTTGAAGAGTCTCTATGATTCGCAGTCTCAGTCTCTCAGACAATGGAGTATGACATGCTTATAGAACTCTTCAAGTGTAGGCTAAATGAATGGGGCCAAGTTTCTCCTCATGTGTTGAGGATGATTGAGTTGATTGAGAGGCTGGCCTCTATTGATATAAAGTTTCACGACAGAGTCTCCACTACCTTTATTCTCCACTCTCTTCCACGGTCGTTCGAAAGTTTCATCGTCAACTACAACATGAATGGAACTAAGGCGACATTGCCAGAACTTCACAACATGCTAAAGATCGAGTCTCAGACCTCCAGGGGCAAAGCTGTCCTTATGATAGGGTCTTCTTCTCAGCCCAAACCGAAAGGTAAGGGACAAAAGAGGAAGAAGGGAAAAACTGTTGTTGCGCCCACAGTAATGAAGCCCCGGGGAGGGGCAAAGAAGAAAAAGAAGTTCTCGGCACAGGATGTTTGCATGACATGCAACAGGAAGGGACACTGGAAGAAGGACTGCACGGCTCCAGGAGGAGGTAGAGCACCTGGTGTTGTTGCTCTTGTTGGGCAAGGTATGTTTGTAATTGAAATTAATCTATCTATTAATGATTCTCACTCCTGGGTACTTGATACCGCTTGTGGCTCACATATTTGTATAAATGTGCAGGGTCTAACTGATAGCAGGGAGGTCGGGCCTCGAGAGGTGGACCTGCGCGTTGGAAATGGAGCATGAGTTGCTGCTGAGCGCGTGGGAACTTATAGGATAGATTTACCTTCTAGCATAATTTTGATGTTAAACAATTGTTATTATGTTTCTTCTTTGACAAGGAACATTATTTTCATTCCTATACTTGATTCAGAGAGTTTTCCTCAAACACGTCTAATGGCAATATGGTTTTGACTTTAGATAATGTTGTGTATGGAATTGCGCCTCTTCTGAATGGATTATATACATTAAACTGCCGCAGGAAAATTTTCAATGTACAAAATAAAAGAGCTAAGTTAAATGAAAGAAATTCTACCTACTTGTGGCATTGTAGACTTGGTCATATCAATCAAACAAGGATAGAACAGTTGAAAAAATTAAATTACCTCGAACCATTTGACTTACAATCTTATGGTAACTGTGAATCCTGTTTGAAAGGTAAGATGACCATTAAACCTCTTTCTGAAAAGGGGATCTGTGCCAAGGAGGTGCTTGAGTTGGTACATACGGACGTATGTGGACCATTTTCAACTCAAGCTAGAGAAGGTTTCTCGTACTTCATCACTTTCACAGACGACTTATCAAGGTATGGATATGTGTATCTTATGAGACATAAATCTGAGGCCTTCGAGAAGTTGAGCGAGTTTAAGTGTGAAGTTGAGAAACAACTCTTAAAGAGTATCAAGACTCTCCGATCTGATCGAGGGGGTGAATACTTGAGTAAAGAATTTCATGACTACTTAATTTCGAAAGGACACCTCCTGGAACACCACAGATGAATGGTGTTGCCGAGAGGAGAAACCGAACCTTACTTGATATGGTTCGTTCCATGATGAGTTTTTCAGCTCTTTCTACATACCTTTGGGGATACGCTATACAAACCTCGATATATGTTCTGAACAGAGTTCCATCTAAATCAGTCAAAAAGATACCATATGAATTATGGTGTGGCAAGATGTCATCACTTAGACACATGAGGCCCTGGGTGTGTCCTGCATATGTCAAGAAGTTGATCACTGATAAGTTGGAGTCTAGAAGTGAGAAATGTTACTTTGTTGGGTATCCAAACGTAACTAAGGGATACTACTTCTATCTTCCTGGATAACATAAGATAATTGTTTCCAGGAACGCAATTTTCCTTGAAGAAGAATATGTCTACAAGGAAGAGGATTGCACAGAGGTAGAACTTGAAGAAATTCAAGAACAAAGTAACATAGAGGTTGAAAACTTGTCGAGTGAACAAAGCAAGGCTTCAGTGGGAGCTTATGGCAAAGATTGGGTATTTTGGATACGCTCTTCGGCCAGTGGGAGTGCTACGAGGAATGATGCAGAAATGCAAGATCCTCCGGCACAGAACTTGGAAGCAAGTGAAGGGACTGCACCTCCTCTCATTCAGGAAAGACATGAAAATGATATTCCTGAAAGCTCTAATGTTGGTGGATCAACCAAGACACATGAACCTTCTCACAGTCAGAACATACCTGAACCTGGACTGCAAGACACGCAACTCCGTAGGTCTACTAGGACTCATCGTATTCCGGAAAGACTAAATCTGCTTGTGGAAACACAAAATGAGTTAGATATTCCAGATGACAATGAACCTACAACCTATAACGAAGCAATGTTATACATTGATTCGAAGAGATGGCAAGAAGCCATGAAATCCAAAATGGAATCTATGTATATCAATCAAGTGTGGAACTTGGTTGATTTGCCAAGTGGGGTTAAGCCCATAGGATGCAAATGGGTCTTCAAGAAGAAGATTGATGCATCCGGCAAGGTTCAGACTTATAAAGCTAGACTAGTGGCTAAATGATTTACTCAGCATCCCGGAGTGGATTATGATGAGACCTTCTCACCTGTTGCTAAAATTAAGTCTATTCAGATTTTGGTTGTGATAGCTGCACATTATGACTATGACATTTGGCAGATGAACGTCAAGACTGCATTCCTCAGTGATGATCTAATTGAGAAAGTGTATATGAAACAATTCAAGGGTTTTTCATGTGAGTCCAGACCAAATATTGTGTGCAGGCTACAGAAGTCCATTTATGGACTTAAGCAATCCTCTAGGAGTTGGAACATTTGCTTTGACAAGGCTATCAATTCATTTGATTTCGTCAGAAGCAAATAGGATCCTTATGTTTATTTCAAACGCAAGGATGATGGCATTGTCTTCATTAGGGCCCTTATGCAGTCAGTTATGTCACGACCAACCGGGCAGTGACGTGCCTTACCCGCACCCAGTAGACATACATCGAGTAATCGGAATATAAAACAAGACATGAAATAATGTGAAGTGAGAAACAGCTTTATCGAGAAAAGTTGCCTTTCGTATATATAAATATAAAAACTTGAATCCGACGATTACATCCCTTTACAACTCGACCACAGCGATTACTGCACTCTAAGAATGATATGACAACAATGGCGGGACGGGGCCCGCCATACCCTGAATGTAAGTACCTACAACGACAGGGACTATACCATCGATAAGCCTCCGAGAAACGGAGCTCCCAAACGCAATCACTGACCACATGGCGAGGATCAACAATCGTGTACTCTACCTGCGGCGTAACGCAGCCCCGAAGGAGGTCGATAACAGTACCAAGTATGTGAAATCAAAAATCAGAAATGAAATCATAGTAGTCTATATAAAGCAGAGACATATATGATAACCAAACTACATTTCACAATAAATAAGCGATCATGTCAAGTCGTGACTCACGCCTCAAAGTCATCACTCAAATATAACTATGGGTCTCACGCCCACAACATCAATCATGCGTGGAATACCTTCCTCACCGCGATCATGATATAAAAGCACCAAGGAATACACATGAACACCGTGTCCCTGTGTCATAATAAAACCGTGCGGGGTAAGTGCGAAGGCATAGCCGACTACTAAAACCACGGTGCAACAAAGTCATAAATCGTATCACGAGGTCTGCTCTGCAGCCACATGATCGGCCGCCACTCGCGCGCGTATCAAATGTGTCGTCTAATCCTCGAACTTCCGCGACTCGCGTAGGCCACACATAGGCGCGTGAGGTATTCCGCGTCGGTAGCTACTCCGGCGTCGTCCTGGACTCGCGATCCGCGTAGCGCATAGACGCGTGGCCATATAGACCGCACACTAACACCGGAACTCTCGTAGCTCGCATAGGTCCCCTGGACCCGCGTAGGTATTCTCGAATCATAGTCCTGCATCGCTCGAGGTATACCGCGTCGGAGGCGAGCAACCCCAGATCATGTCAAGAGGTGAGTGGTACAATACTATCATAACGGCTTATCGTTAAACAACATAAGCACAATCAAGGGAAACCCCTTTACACAAACATCACAAGATACTAACACATGTAGCATCCTAAACATGTTTACTTATCAAATCAACAAGAAAGTATTACAAGGCTATCACAAACCAACACAATCAAGTTATTCACACAAGGTACTTTCTACTTTATGTTAACAAGTTCGGGTTTTTATCCCCAAAGTACTTCATACATTAACTCTTTAAAAGATCCATTTCTTTCACAAAAGTCACACAATACCCGTAGTATAAAAATAGAGTGACTATCTTTTTAAGTAAACCAAAACACTTCCCTTTGTAAAATCAAGTAACAACATTCTTTTCCAAACGTTCAAGTTTGTCTAATTTCAAATGCTCAAGTTTCTTATTTTCGAAAGGTTTCGTAGTTCATAGTCTTAATCACTTAATAAGATAATTTTCTTTTAAAACAATTTGAGAAACATATGCCTTATGTGTGAGTAGGTTATTCTTGTTCATAACAATCTTATTAAAGCAGCCATGATCTAGGAAATGTAATATCATTTTGTCTAATCTTAGCTTCTATGCAGATGGAGGTTTCTACTGGTTTTAATAATACTTAATTAGTCAATACATTTCCCTTTATTAGCGCTGCAGTGGTTTGTTCGATACTTATTCTCATTTCCGAAATCAATACAATGCGTTTATAAACAATTAAGTAAACCGTTCCTTTTATCTCTCTTAAGTCGTTATATCTAACTTCCCATAAAGCTAGTATAACTCTTAAGCTTTCAAAACCAAGTATTACTCTTCTTTCAAAAACGGTTCTTAATTCTTTTGAAATACTTCAAGATTCTTATTATTTAGACTCAAGTCAAAAGACATCGCAGTAAAACCACGTTCAGTTAACACACGTACGTCTACCGTACTATATATATTCTTTAAAATATCATGCTCAAGAGGATAGGAAGAATCACATACCTCGCGATGATTATCGACAATTAGCAAAACGCTCCACGGCTATAACCCGGCTAGCCTTGTCCACCTTTCAAGTAGAACATGCTACTCGCAGAACTTTCAACCTATAAAGGCCATATACGTCTATCAACGTCTAGACTACTCAGAGAATATTCTAAGCGAGAGGTTCTCTATTCTACGGAAAATCGGGCAAAGACTTCCCTACACAAACTACAAGTCTCATCAAATACAATCTATGTAAAATCAGTTCAATCTTCTTCTTTAATATTCTTCTGACGTGATTTCAGTTTAATTCTATTCTGTAATATCCTTCTATGTATCTTATATTCATTTCTATACTACTACAGTATGTAATTTTCAATTACAATAGAAGGACAATAGTAATTACCTCGATAAGCCCAAAATTATCCAAGTTTTAATGTCGATCCTGAGCAACGTTTAGCTCCTACTCTGGGTGCTCCAACCCGTTCCAAACAACCCTTAGAAGTTCTACGCAGCTTCTTCTTAGTACTTCAACCGGCTATGAAGATTTTCCTTAGGGTTTCGTTTTTGTGACTGAAGGGAAGTATAATAGTATTTCTGGGCTTTTAGTATAGAGGTAACCTTGGAATACTACAAGGTATTTGGGCAAAGGTATTTTGGAAGAGTAACAATACTTGGAGAATACTTTTCTACCAAGGGGGGTATTTTACGAGAACAACTCTCAAGAGGGGGGGATGTTTCGGCCAAGGGCCTTCTCAAGGGGGAGGAGTGCTCTTGGACGAGAGCAACTGAAGGGGAGGATTTTCAAGACTTAGAAAATGTTTTTGGGATGAAGAAGTCTTCAACTCAAGAGGGGTATTTATAGGGAAATCATTGGCCAAGATTAAGACAAGTGGTGGGCAAGTGGAGGGTGAGGATTTGCACAAGTGCACCCTAGCCATCTACTCCACAAATCACTCCAAACATTGACCCTTGTTTTAGGCCTCAAAATCGTGCCAAGAAACGTCCCACAATCCGCCAACTTGAGGGTGACACATGTCGCCCTCTCGTTGGTCCAAAATATTTCATCTCTCGAAAAAATCCGCAAAAATAATAAATGTCGCAACCGTATTTTTCCCTTCGCAAAGTTTGGAAAACGTTTCGTCGGAAAACAATTCTTTTCGGGGGTTGTGCACAAATTTCGTCCTTTGCCTAACTTAAGGCTTAAACTTTTAAACGTACGCCCTCACGTACATACTCTGGAAATACGGGGTATAACGAGTTAAAGATTGGTTGTCCAAGACCTTCATGATGAAGGATTTAGGTGAAGCCTGCTACATTCTGGGAATTAGGATCTATAGAGATAGACCTAATAGATTGTTGGGGTTGTCACAATCAATCTACATAGACAAAGTGCTTAGACGCATTTCAATGGAGAATTCCAAGAAATGCGGTCTTCCGATGAGTCAAGGCATCAAGTTATCAAAGAAAGGTTGCCCTTCTAATGATGTAGAACTTGAGCGCATGAAAAGGATCTCATATGCTTCGGCTATAGAATCGATCATGTATGCCATGACCTGTACTAGGCCAGATGTGGCTTTTGCACTTATTATGACTTGCAAGTTCCAGCAGAATCCTGGTGAGGAACACTGGAAGGCAGTCAAGAGTATTCTCAAGTACCTCAGGCATACTAAAGATTACTTCTTAGTCTATGGTGGAGTTGATGAGCTGGTTGTCACTGGGTATACCGATGCTAGTTTTCAAACATATATTGATGATTTCAAATCTCAGTCTGGTTACACGTTTTTTTCAACGGAGGAGCAGTGAGCTGGAAGAGTTCCAAACAGGCTACTACTGCAGACTCGACTACTGAAGCGGAGTACATTGCTGGAGCGGAAGCTACTAAGGAAGTTGTCGCGATTTCTGAGTTCCTGAATGAGCTAGGGGTTGTTCCGAGTGCTAGTTGTCCAATAACCATTTATTGTAACAACACTGGTGCCATTGCACATGCAAAGAAACCAAGATCAACGAACAGAAATAAACATGTACCGAGAAAGTACCACATCCTGAGAGAGATGGTGGAAGCTGAAGAATTAAGATAGATTATATTCCCACAGACAATAATCTTGCAGACCCGTTTACTAAACCATTAAGCTTGGTTAAGCATAATGGTCATTTTGAAAACATGGGTATTAGATATTTGGTGATTGGCTCTAGGCCAAGTGGGAGATTGAAAGTATATGTATGTCCTAGAGACAATCAGTATTAGGACACATGTACTTTATACACATTCATATTTATATATTGATGATGATTAATATTATGGCATTTGCATTTGTTGAATTATTAGTTGATTGTTTATAATATTCTATAAATGCATCCCTAGAGGTTACGTGGTTATTAATGGAATGAGAATTAATATCATAGCGTGACGCTATTAAACTGTCTCGACTAATGATCATCGAGATTGGGATATAGGTGATATATTATACGTCGACATGTGGTCTGCATCATATCTTTTGGGATGTAGTATGTCTCACTTGCTACGAGTTATGGCAACTCGTGATGGACACATGGATACTTGTTGGAGATTGGTATACCCTGCTGATGTATTGTTTTGTTATATGTCTATAATATCATCAGTGTGTGGGAGATAGTAGTCATTTGACTTGAGGTCGATATCACCTTATTCACGGAGTAATGTACTTTGATCCTGTCCTAAGCTCAAATGTCTTATAGGTTGAGACGCGACTTATTTTGGGTACGTTACGAAGTGGATTAAAGGTGGGTATTAAGCCAATATTAGAATTCATTCCTTGAATGCATCTTCGAGAGAGCACTCAGATTCTCATAAGATATTAGGTTGACTAAGTCGTTGGCCAACGCAGTGGACATGTCTTTGATATGGTCCTGTTGTCAACTGATATAGATGAGTTATTATAATCAAGTAATTTGGATAGACACTTGACAAATCCTAAGCTTGATTGAGTGTGTCGTGAATGAAAGAATTTTATCTTCCCACATAGAGGTTCAATTCAAATGTTTCGTGTAGCTAAACTTTACATATTGAGGTTCGTCTTCCGGCGCAGTCTAGGAGTTCTGTGAAGATCCTAATTATATTAGTGTCAATATGTAGAGGCCTGAAGGGTAAATACTAAGTCAAATATTTCGTTGATTTAAGGATGTAATTGAAGAGATAATATGTATGTTCAGTTGATAACCGGGACAATAGAAATGGAAAAGGGTGCAGAAAATTGGACAGGATTGCGGTGCCTTGATTTAGGACCGCGGTGCCAGAAGCACGGGAGGCACCGCAGTGCCACCTCATGGAACGGCGGGCCGACGTGTGTTCTGGCAGTCCGGACTTAACCCAGTTCGATTCTCTGCTGGACCCACCTCACGGAAATCCTAAAGCTCTTATTTATCCCTATAAATAAGAGGCTTCCCTTCCCATTTCACTACACCACATCTAAGAGAGATTATCTCTTCTAAAACGCTGCAGAAATCCCTAGCATTTCTAAAGTTAGTAAATTACATCAAAGTTCTAAGAACTTAGAACTTGCAAATCAAGGGACTTTTGAGTGTGCACCCCGAACTACACAAAGTTTGAAGGTTCAACTGCTTGGTTGATTACTTCTAATATGTAAGTCTTCCGATCGAGGTATTACATATTACTTTGTGTTTGATTTACATTACATATCACACTTCAGTTTGACCGTCGTCGGGTTTGAAACATAAATTTTCAAATTCCGCTGCGTGTACGAACCCGACGCAAACGCCTACATTAAGGACATAATGGGAAAGAGAAATTAGATGAGAATTGGATAACACCAAATTGGTTGTTACGTAAAATAGGCTGAGCGTAACAATACGATACAATACATTTTAAATAACAATCAAAACAAATATTGTAATTGTGGAACGATAAAATACAATACAATGACTAACAATGCTCCAAACCAAGTTGTAAATAATAAATATATTTACTTCATTAAATCATTTAATCATGATAAATTATTAATTTGATACAATTATTATGTGTAAATAAGTATTTATCGGTATGGTACACTAGTGATCAAAGGGTGATAAGTTAGTACCTCCCCCTGTCTCAATTTATGCTATACATTTTTCTTTATAATCCGTCAAAAAAGAATGATATATTGTCTTATTCTGTAACAATTTAACTTTAACATTTATTTTTTACGCTTAATGAGATGATCTATAACCATACAAATATATTTGACTTGTTTTAGATCACACGATTCAAAAATCTTCCTTTGTTTCTTTAACTTCGTACAAAGTTAAATTATATCACATAAATTGAGATCGAAGTATCTCTCTTCCAAGTTGAGTTTGATGATGCAATAAACAACCCTATGACATCAGTAACACCTTATTCGCTCTTACATGCATCTTGGGATCAGCATTATCCTATTTCTTTTTACATTTACATTATCACATAGCTTGATTCTGACATAATTGATTTATGTTTGGATGTAACAATGTAAAAGTGATTGTTATAATTAATTTATGTTTGGATAGTTTTGACCAAAATTGTTTTTGAATGTATAATTACCAAAATGGACATTTAGTCAATATATATAAATAATAATTACTAAAAAAGGAAGTATGTAAATAAAAATTAAAAATAGATAATAGAATTTAAAGTGCAATATAGTACTTAAATCTAAATATTAAATATTAGAATGCCATAATTATTTTGAAACTCATAATAAGAATTCATTATTAACACGCTAAATTTAACATAACAATAAAAACTACCCCTCAATTCTAAATAAATAGGGAAAAACTATATTAATCCTCACTTATAAATAAAAGAAATGAATTAATATTATCATAAAAATATATATGAATTAATGTTGATTCATTAATTACGGTAATATTTTTCATTATTTAAAGTATAACTTATATAAAAGTTGATATTTAATAATTTAATGTTGATTCCTGCAATTATATTTTATTAAAATGAAGATAAGATATATTTTTTAAAGAAGGTGTATTACCAAACGAGGGAAGTAGATTAAGGAGAATTATTTAGTTTTCCACCATCACGGACCACCTTCAAGAGCCATGTCCCGATGTTTTTCCCTTGATGACGATTAATTCCTAATGATGAATTGTGACGCTAATTCTATGATTCATGTTGCTTGTCTCAAACCTCGTCGAGGTAATTGCAATTCCGAATGGGTAATATTTCATTTTTTTAGTAATTATTTATAGATATTTAAAAAGGGTAATGAAAGTTGTATATTTGAATTTTTTTTTAGTAATTATTTCTAGATATTTAAAGAGAGTAATGAAAGTGGATAGAGTTGTTGATGAAAATTAAAGAGGATGATAAAGAAAAGGGTAAAATTCAAATTAAAATAAATGGCAAAATCAATTCTGGAGAGCGAAATTAATTTTGACCAGCCAAACATGTCAATTTTCTGATTTTCACGAAAGTAGGTACCCAGAATTGATTCTGGGTACCCAAAAGCTAATCCAAACATGCACTAAACTGACTTGGAAGGAACATCTTCGCGTTGGAAAGATCTAGATCGTTGACAGGGCCGTTTTTTTGCTCGTGCGAGCTGCGCTACAGCACAGGCCCCCCAAAAAATGAAAAATTTTAAGGGTTCATTTTTTCATCTTTTATTAAGTAGTATTAGCCAGAATTTACTGTAAAGATCCATAATTCACAAGTCTTAGCCCAATCAAAGTAGGGGTTGATTAATTTAAAGTTATATTGAGTTGTTATTTACAATTTAAAATAATTTCTAATTATTGAAATCATATATTTACTTATGTTAAGGGTCCACTTTTACGAATTAAAACAAGACCTCCAAAATGTTTAACACGGCCCTCACCGTTGTTTTTCATCAGGCCTAGCTGTAATTATCGTGCTGTTTAGTGGAAGGTCTGAAGAACAAGATGAGAAAATGAAAAGATTTAATTAGGGGGTTGAAATAAATTAATGAAATAAATTATTGGAGATTTTCAGAGATGTTTTAGAAAAAAACTGTTAGAGAAGAAGAATGACATTATGGGTGTATTTCCGGTTGGTTCAGGGGTGATTAACAAGAAGCGAGTTCGAGCGCAGCGGTAGTAGTGTGGGAGTTCATTTTCTCCTTTGTGAGGATGACTCCTTGGCAAGACGTGACATCTGGTCTCCCACAGTGGGCGATTACCTGTGATTTACCTCCTCCACCAATCTGGTCGGCCGAATTCGGGGGTGCAATGGCGAGTGATTTACTTTTGCTCCCAAGAAAAGAAGAATTAATTATTTTTACACGAATCCCTATGATAGAAATTTAAATATTAATGCGGAGGAATCGGGCTGTAAAAGCTTGGACCATAGTGGCACGAGTAGCAGCGACAAACCTGCTAGATCGGTTCCTTCGGAGTTTAATTTTAACTCTAATTTTCCTGTTTAATTAATTTACTAATTACCAATTTCATAAATTTTCATCAGTAATTTCCTATATTACCCTTTTTAACTTTTTTTTCTTGTAGAAAGTTGTAAATGACATTGCTTTGAGAAACAAAATGTACTTGATTTTGCAAGTGTTGGTACGTGCAGTTATAATTGTTGTACAAAGTGTAATTATTACCCTCATGATCAGCTTCAAGTGGACAAAAGGTCAATATAGTCTGATAGGGAATTATTCTGGGATAACAACGAATAGGATCTGGACCGGATCCTACTAGATATAGATTCAGATTTGCTTTTCATATCTGTATTCAGATTCGAATTCAGATCCACCGGGTCTATAAAATCATATTCAAATCCAGATTCACGGATCAGATCTGAATCCACGTATAAAAAAAATTGTCTTAATAATGTTCCAACATTCAACCTAGAATATTTACTTATCCAATGAATTCAGTTTCCAATTTTAAAATTGAGATAATGAAAAATTCTTTTTCTACAACAATCACAAGAATGACACCATGGTTATTACATGGTTAAATCATTAAATCCTCTCCTTCCGTCATGTTTATTACATGGTTAACTAAAAAAGAAATGCAATAAAAGAAAAATATCTTGGAAACTGAGTTTCATGATCTTAATGTTTTGCAAGGATACTATTCTCAAGAATTAGAATTACGGATGAATTACTACGTCTGAGAGGGAATATAGTCTCGACTTAATAGTAGTAAGTCAAAAGGTCACCGTTTTAAAAGGCGGATGGTGAGACGGGGTGTTTCGATATAAGTCCTGAGGCACGGTATGTAAATTTCATTGGTATTTAATTTTTAATATTTTATAAAATAATATAATTATAATATATATTTTTAAATATGTAATATAAAAAATAAAATTGAAATTATAAATATATATATATGTATATAATTTTAAAAGTATAAACAATACAATAAAATAAAAGTTATTATAAAACGCAAATCAACTCTAACATATTAACTTTCAAACAATGAAAAAATCACAATTTCTTAAAATAATATTAATATCATACTATTCATTTTGTCTCCCTATAAGCAAATAATCAATAAACTTTATCAGTATTATAATTAAGACCTAACTCCTTCATGAATAAAAATAAAAATATTTTCGAATAGCGAAATAATAAAATATGACAATTTTGATACATAAGACAAAAGACCAATGAAAATTGAAAATGTACAATTCGGCTAGGGGTGCCAATGGTTTTTTAAAAACCGACTGAACCGAACCGATTATTAAGTTTCTTTTACTAAAATCGACAATTTTTATATAAATTTATAACTGTACCGAATAATTAGGTTAATTTTTAATTTAAAAAAATAAATCAAACAAATATCGAATCGATATCTAATACATTCATGTGTGTAAAATACATTTTATATATTAAATTTGAAAATAATGAAACATTAAAATTTTCGCCTTGGTTGATGTAAATGACTACAAATCGGCAACAAGTAATTAACACTCAAAGTCCAGCCTCTAAAACCAACTATGTTACTCCTATTAAAACTAGATTAGTTCTAGAATCTAGAGTAGTAATCATTAAGCGAAAGGTATTCCACGATCTTGAGTAGCAAACTACAAGATATTATATATTTTTCCTCTCGTATGATTCAAATTTCTTTTATTGGATATGTGATCTTTATAGACCCAGTTCTTGAGTCCCAACTTGATTGATTTCTTCTCCCCCGTGTGATCTAATTTTTTTATCTTTGCTTAACATTATTTCACACTATAGTAAAATAGTGGGATGAATTTATTCTTGTCGTGTTTTATGTTTTATTAATTCATCACCTTTCAACAATAAACATGTCTAGAGGGTTTTTGCCATAGTTCTATAAACGTATGCATGATATGATGTTCTAACTTTTACATGTAACTTTTACATGATATTTTAAAAATAAATATCGAAAATTAACCGAACCGTATCAATACCGAAGAAAAATCGAAATGATGAGACGGTTTTAAAAAGTCCAATTTTGATTATACGAAATAAAATAATCGAAAATTAATATGTTATAATTTTTACAAAATAACCGCGAAATGTACCATTGAACCCCCTAGTCCTTACGTACCCTATATCCCATGAGGTACTTTTTGCAGTGAATCTTCCTAACAAGAGAAAAGGGCTTAATTTGGTGGTGAAGGAGCTAAAGATGACCTAGTTCTTAAGTAAAGACCATCGCCACAGTCCCATATTCATTATTAACATTATATTACACTACACCTCCCGTGTGGTCCACCAATGGAACTAACAATCCATGCCCTAAATATTATTTATTCCGAATAAAAAAAAGTGTTCATTTAGCTATTTGAATACCTCTTAAAAAATATTAATTTTTAAATAAAAATAAATAATTTATTTAAAATAATTCCTAATTAAATAGGTATTGAGATTTGATTATATAATATTTAATAAATATAAATTTAAAAAAGCAAAGTTAATTCTCTTGATTTAATAAATGTACACTCTTTTTAATCGTTGAGTACTGCATTATATTTTTCTTCACACAAATTAATATCACTCAAGGACTATCATGTAAATTCACAACCCAAATTTACCCATTTTTCTTCTATTTAGCATAAAGACACTTGTTATTTAATGTAAAGAACTAATCAAATACCTAGCTTTTTTTAAAGCCATAATTTATCCTCATCAACATCCAAAATTTCAGCTGTTTACTTGTCCCCTTCAAACGCAAATAAACCCCCTCCTTTCTCTTCTTCTTCAAACCCTCTCTCTTTCCTCTCACACCAAAAACACACACTCTTTTCACACATTTCTCTTTTAGCTTCTTTTGCATAATTTCTAGTTAACCCTATGGAAACACCTGAATTCTTCCAAGCAAGTTACTACAACTCCCATTCAGAAGCCAAAAACGGTGACCATTTCATCGTTGAGGACCTTTTGGACTTGCCTAACGATGACGGAATGGTCACCGATGGCACGTTGGACGCTACGTTCACCGGAAATTCCACGGATTGTTCCGTTGTTAATAATTCATGCAACTCTTCATTTTCCGGAAGCAATCACAACCCGCAATTACCCGATGACAATATCGGATACCGGAATTTCCCCGACGGACAGTTCTCATTCTCCGTGCCGGTAACCACAATTTTCATGCACACTTAAATAAATATACAACTTTTTTTACGTGCTTTTGTTTTTAGTAAAATTAATTCACTTAAGTAAATAATTAGTTTAACGTGAAAATAATTGTTATAATATTTCCTATATTTGCAATTCAAATTCTTAGCGATTGTTCCCAAATGAGACCACACCATAATTCGAACCATTATGTGAAATATTTGTTACTAATTAAGTTTTTTTTTTTTTACAGTATGATGATTTGGTTGAGCTGGAATGGCTATCGAATTTTGTGGAAGAATCATTCTCAAGTAACGAAATGCAGAAATTACAGTTAATTCAAGAAATGAAGAGTACTCGAACTGATTCGGAGATTCACCAATTCATTCCTGACCCCAATGGAGCATCCGCAAATAACCAAATCGGGTTCAAGCCGGAAATGTCCGTCCCAGCTAAAGCACGTAGCAAGCGGTCGCGCATGGCTCCAGACAACTGGGCGTCCCGCTTGCTAGTCGTGTCTCCTAACTCTCCCAACACTATAACTCCGGGCTCCCCGATGGAGACGTCATCAGTGCAAGACATGTCATCGTCATCAGAGTCCGGGATAATCCTGAGCTCGAGCTCGAGCTCTGGAAAGAAGACCGTGAAGTATTCTGCTCCGAAAAAGAAAGAGAGTACTACTCATCATGTTCCAAATATGGCTAGCAATAGTGAAGGAAGGAAGTGTCATCATTGTGCTACCGATAAGACCCCACAATGGAGGACAGGACCAATAGGTCCAAAAACGCTTTGCAACGCGTGTGGTGTAAGGTACAAGTCTGGACGTCTTGTTCCTGAGTATCGACCAGCTGCTAGCCCGACTTTTGTGCTTACTAAGCACTCGAACTCTCATCGTAAAGTGCTTGAGATTCGGAGGCAAAAGGAACTTACTCGAGCTGATCAACACCACCAATTCCTTCCTCAGAACATGATGTTCGATGTATCCAGTGCCGATGATTACTTGATTCATCAACATATTGGGCCCGATTTTCGACAGCTAATCTAGTGATCAATGGTACCGGTGTAGGAATTTGCTTTCTGAGGTTGAGTTTCTCTTCTTAGAGAGTTGAATTTTTCATAATTTTTCTCTAGATTAATTTAATAGGAAACTTGGCAATTTCATCGAAACAATTTTTCCTGATATACAAATTGCTATTTCTCTGTTTTATTCTACTCTTTTTCTCTTGTTTTTGTTCTAATTTACTTTTAACATGCCAAATATAAATCTTCACTGGCTTAATTTTCTATTAGCCCACAAGGAAAATAAGGGGAAAAATAAAAAGAAGCAATCTTATAATCCTAACTTCATGGAAATGACTTCTAAATTGCATGGTTTGTTAATTTAGTGCAAGAAAACGTCAAATTGTAGTTTTTGAATTTTTTATTTTCTTTCTGTATTTAGTTCAACTAGAATTTATTTGGTTTCAGCTCACTGTAATTGTAAAGAATGAATCTTGGGTCTAACTCAACCCAAAATCTAGCTTATAGGGTGAGGATTGTCCATGTCCATATACAGGGTCGTCTCAAATATTTTGAGGCCCTCTTATAATTCGTAAAAGTGGATCCTTAATTAGGCTAAGATCTGCGAATTACGGGTCTTTACAGTAAATTCTGGCTAATACTACTTAATAAAAAAATGAAAAAGGGGCCCTACAATTTTTCGTTTTTCGGAAGGCGCTGTGCGATAGCACATTTCGCACGGATCCAAAGACGACCCTGTCCATATAGAGTCCATGTTCTCATTCCATATAAGAGTAATGTTGTAGTATATGAAACGAATTCCTTTTTTCTCTTATTCTTTTATGAGCTAAGGCAGATATCATTCCCCTCTCTTTTAACCAATCTAATGAGGTTACTCATAATTGATTTAGTATGCAATACGATAAAAGAGTTAGTTTCAGTGTGTAGAATTTTCCAATCAGTGGTCATGACTTCCATTTATGGTGCATTTTTGTTCTATACCTTGTATGCTTCTATTGTGTAGTTATGTACGACTCGTGGCACATGTATCCTATTTGTTCAAGGGGAATAACGTGAGTTCAGATACAATCAGGGTATTCAATCCATCCAAACATGACTAATCTTAAATAGAATTAGCACTAATTTTATTGTTTAGGAAGTGCATTTATTCATTTACCTAAAAATAATAAAAATCAAATAAAATGAAAAGTTAAAGCCATTAATATAATACTACTACTAATTTCAGTGTATAGTGGCATGAAAATTGTAAAGTTTGGCTACTTTAAAAGTGAAGTCAAAGTAGTCCGTGAAACCCTTTTATTTTCATTGGGATTGTAAAAGAACATGAATTTCAGCAAAGAAGATGATTATTAGAAATCCAATGAGATGAATGAAGCAGAATTATACAGAGAATGTTAGAGGAAAAGCACATCAGCCCACAACATATATGATGAAACCCCAAGTTCATATTGTCATAATTTAAACCCATAGATAGATTGGAGGTTCTTTGTCTTAAGCCGATCTCTCGAAAACAGTCGCTCTACCTACTAAGGTAAAAGTGGGTTCTGTGTATAATCTATCCTCTTCAGATCCACGTTGTGGGATTTTCACTTGGTATGTTATAATCTACTAAGGTGGAAGTGGGATTTCCACAGAAAATTCGTTAAACATATATTTTCAATCCAAGAGACATGAGAAGTAAAAAATTTAAATAAGTTTGGAAAAAAAGATACTAATAAATATTTAGACGGACGTGCCTACTTTCATGCACACCATGTGAGATTCTTTAATTTACTGTTTTTTTAAAAACAAAATGACGGAATTAGGTCATTGTGCCAAACCTAATTAATCTTCGTTAGAGAAATTATGAATTGTGATTTCTTAACTAGAAAATCAACAATTCAAGAAATAAGAAGTACGGAAACGTATGGTATATTCACCCGTATTCCTCCAAATAAGTTACTCAAATCTAATTTTGAGAGAATTGGAGGAAAAATGATTAGTAACGGAGCTATAATTTTCACTAAGAGGATTCGAAATACGAAAAAGTAAATATATCTAACATATGTATTTAAAAAATAATTTTAAATTTGTGTATATAGTATAATTTTTCCACGAAAATACTCTAGGTAAGCCATGGAGGTAACTTTCCGATACTAGGAGCCTAGAAGTACAAGTTTCGGTTTTTAGTGCACCCTTCTCTTTCTCGTTCATGCTACTCGAAGTTAATTCTCAAGCTCCCTCCAAAAAAAAAAGGAAAATTCGAACTTTGAAAAAATTAATTAAAGTGATCTTATTGTTGGATATAAATATAAAATTACAAGGAAATGGGGAAGTAACAACAACAACAAATATGTTGAAAAATGGAAATGAACAAAGTAACTTGTCTTGCTGAGTCGATTGAATGGACAATCTATCTTTAAGATAATATTGCCCCGTAATTCCTTTTCCGGTGGTATGGCAACTTATCTCCCAAGATAAAACAGCAATCAAACTAATGAGCAAAGGAGACTCAAGAGTTCGCTATAGGAAGAAAGATCTTTAAGTGTTTGATTGCAAGAGGGAAGAACAATTTTCAGAAAATTGTTAAAGTGTAGAATGTCAAGTGTAATGTATTTTTGAAAATGAGCCAAAGGCTTCATTTTATAGTGTTGAGAAGATGACCTTCCATTAGCCTAATAATGGTCTTGAATGACTATGTAAGGGCCTTGAATATGGAGTTACAATTCAGCCAAATAATGGCTGAATTCATGAGCAAAATAATTGAGTTTTAATGCTCCAAAGTCAGCTCAAAAGTCACCTTTAATTCTCTTCCAACGTTACAGCCCATCGCGATGCCACGACCTGCGCGAGTTGGCGCGGCCAGAAACTTCAGAAAGTTACGGGCGCCGCGACGCTGTGGTGGTGGCGTCGCGGCGCCGATATAGTCTCGAGGCGTCGCGGCCCTTTTTCCCACTTGTTTCGACATTCACACTTTGTACACTTCTTCCTTATCTCGAGGCGTGAAACCAACGTCTTTTGGCCAATAACCATCTATTATCTTATGTCTCAAACAATTCGTATGCGTACCAATATCTCTTCCATTTAAGGAAATTATGATCATTGGCACTATATGTGCACGTGTGTGGAAACAACGTTTCCGACGTGCGGGGCCCCAATTATTCGATTCATAATTAATAGGATCAACTTTATTTCACGTTTAATAAATATTTTCAACAATCCCCTCTTGGAAGAGATTTTGGCGCACGACATGGTGCATTTCTAGCAATCATCTGGCGGATCGATGTTGCATCTGAAGAGGTAGCCGTAGCCTTGAACCTTCCATAGTAGAATACCATCGGACATATTTACTGCGCGGTGAACGTGATGTCTTGAACCGTCAGTGTTTAATATATGCCAAGACAATGATATCAACACAACATCTTTCCTACTCAATCTTTCTAGTGTTTTGTCCATCGTGGTCGTTGACACCATTGGATTCTTCAGTGCGTTCATTTGAGGCGGCATGTCCTCGCACTTAAATAGGTGGTCTCCTACAAGATATCCTGCAATACCCCGTTGCACGAGCGTTAGGAACCATTAAAAGTTTCCCCAACCTAACCTCAATTATTGAGAATCATTAAAGGTTTGAAAACTTATCATTTACCCCTCTACAAGTAGCACTTTTTGTCTATCACGGGAATGACATTGGATTATGTTTCTTAAGAAGAAATCATTATCCGAAGTGCTCTTGCATCCACCGAAGCGTTCAATTTAACCTTTACAGTTTAGTTTTCCCATTGAACCTTATCCCTGGGATCTCCAGTCCGTAAGGTTGGGTGTCCACTATATTGATTCTTATTGATTGGGTTTTAAGCCCATTCCCCTAGACAGGCAGTACATCTGATCTCTGGTCATTCCCTTCGTCAAGGGATCTGCGATGTTTTCCTTAGATTTTACGTAATCAATAGAAATAACACCCGAGGTGATCAACTTCCTAACGGATTCATGTCTCCGTCGAATATGACGAGACTTACCGTTATATATAGAACTTTGTGCCCTTTCTAGAGCCGACTAACTATCGCAGTAGATCATTACAGAAGATACGGGTTTATCCCAACATGGGACATCCTCTAGAAAACATGAAGTCATTCAGTTTCTTCTCCCGCTTTGTCCAAAGCGATAAATTCCTACTCCATTGTGGATCGGGAAATAAGGGTTTGCCTAGAAGATTTCCAAGACACAGCTCCACCACCGATTGTAAAAATATATTCGTTGGTGGACTTGATGTCGTCACTATCAGATATCCAGTTTGCATTGATGTACCCCTCTAGTACCGCTGGATATCTCGAATTGTGTAACCTGAAATTTAGCGTGAACTTTAGGAACCGTAGTACCCTATTCAACGCTTTCCAGTGATCCTCACTTGGATTTTGAGTGAACCTAGCCAATTTATTGACTGCATAAGCGATATCAAGTCGAGTGCAGTTTGTGATATACATCAGACTACCAATCACCTGCGCATATCGCTCCTGGTGCATAGGTACACCAAAATGTTTGTCAATCTTTTGACTTCTATCCAATGGTGTCCTTACTGGTGAACTGTCAAACATCTCAAATTTCTTTAGCACATCTTCGATGTAGTGAAATTGAGACAAGACCAGTCCATTTGATGTCTTAGAGATCTTGATCCCTAAGATGACATCTGTGACCCCATATCTTTCATGTCGAAACATTGTTTTAACATGTTCTTAGTCTCTAGAATTATCCGAGGACTGCTACCAGTGATCAACAAGTCATCTACATAAAGGCATATCATGACGAACGAATCGGCATTTCCTTTCATGTAAACACATTTGTCACATTTATTAATGGCGAACCCTTTTGATAGTAGAGTACTATCAAATTTCTCGTGCCATTGTTTAGGGGCCTGTTTCAGCCCGTATAACGATTTGACAAGCCGACACACTTTTGTCTCTTGTCCTGGAACCACATACCCCTCGGGTTGGTCTATATATATTTCTTCTTCCAAAACACCATTTAGGAAGGCAGTCTTAACATCTATTTGATGTATTTCAAGATCCCGCAAGGTGGCGATAGCTATGAACACACGTATGGATGCCATTCTAGACACCGGAGCATATGTGTCGAAGTAATCAAGGTCCTCCTTTTGGCGATAGCCCTTGACTAATAACCTAGCTTTGTACTTGTCGATAGATCCATCTGCCTTTAACTTCTGTTTAATGATCCACTTACAACCCAACGGTTTGTGTCCCGGGGGAAGTTCAGCCAACTCCCAGGTGTGGTTATGCAAGATGGATTCTATCTCACTTTCTAAAGCTTCCTTCCAGGGTGGAGCTTCTGGAGTTGACAATGCTTCGGCGATTGTCCGTGGTTCATCTTGAACCAAATAAGCTTCAAAGTCTGAACCTAAGGACTTGTCCTTCCGGGCCCTTTTGCTTCTCCTTGGTTTCATATCTGAATCTTCCAAGTCCTGAGAATATGGAATACTGAAATCTGGACAATCAGCTACTTCCGAATTCACTAGATCTGAACCGTTTGGATATAGGTAGTCATCGACTCCTTGATCCTCAGAGTTTTGATCATAACTTCATTTGCAAGAGGTTATGTTGTTTTCTTTATATGGAAACGTGTCTTCAACAAACTATATGTTCCTTGATTCCATTATCGTACCTTCATAAATGTCTGGTACATCCGACTTATGCACTATGAAGCGATAAGCACTACTATTATTGGCATATCCGATGAATATGCAATCCACAATCTTAGATCAAATCTTGACCTGCTTTGGCATAGGTACTTTTACCTTGGCCAGACAACCCCATATCTTCAAGTACTTGTAGGTAAGTTTCTTTCCTTTCCATAATTCGTATGGAGTCTTTCCATTACCTTTGTGTGGGACTCTATTAAGAATCTTATTTGTGGTAAGAACAGCTTCTTCCCACATATGATGGGGAAGACCTGAATTGATGAGTAAACCATTCATCATTTCCTTTAGTGTTCTGTTCTTGCGTTCATCCACACCGTTTGATTGAGGTGAGTAAGGAGTCGTTGTTTGATGAACTATACCCGATTGGGTACAAAATTCTCCAAAAGGCGCTACATATTCTCCCCATCTATCGCTACAGATTGTTTGAATCCATCCGCTTAGTTGGTTCTCAACTTCTGCTTTGTAGCGTTTAAACGCTTCAAAGGCTTTATCTTTACTTTTTAGTAAGTAAAGGTAACAAAACCTTGTGCCATCATTTATGAAAGTCACAAAGTACTTGTTCCCCCCTCTAGTTTGAGCGAACTTCAAATCACATATATCAGTGTGTATAAGTTCTAGAGGAGCGGATTCCCTTTCGACGGATCTAAAGGGACTCTTGGAAAGTTTTGCCTCTACGCACACCTTAAACTTACGTTGAGGTTTTATGTCGATAAAAGGCAATAATTATAGCTTTACCAATATTTGGATAGATTGATAGTTAACATGTTGTTAGGTCGATTTCCAATTGCTCACGCAAGTGTACGTATCGTTATAAGTAATATAGTCTGGCAAGACCGAATATCGTCCTCGGAGACTGGTTTCTAATTACCGAACATTTATTCTAGGTTATCTATTTGGCAAACGATAAATTGATTTGGTTTTTATCTAACACTAGTAGAGTAATTGCAAGAATTAAACTAAATTATTGATGTTTAATCAGTTATGAAGGAATTAGGGCTTTCAATATCCTCAACTATACACTCTTTTCAATCCTTAATGCAACTAGAATGACTTCTTCTTCTACGTTAAGATAGCGGTTAACTAGACTGTCTTAGATTCCGGTTAGAATATATAATCACTCAACCCCAGTGCAGAAACCTTCTATATTTATATGATAGGTTTTACCACATAGGAGGATTAAGAACAATAACCTATAATGCTACACAAGTACCGGGGTACTTTTGTCCGCGATTTTAACATATGTCTATTAAATTACAACATATCTAAATCTCTCCTCTCGGTTCTTGATTCGAAACCATATAGATTATGATAATTAGTGATCAATTAACTATCAATCATTCATACCAATATTGAATAAATCTTAATCAAGTGAAAAAGAAATCAAACTAATTCATTAATTCATGAAATAGTGTTTCAAGCGATTCAATAGGAAAGCCCCAATAAAGTGTTTAGCTCCTAGCCATAGACATGTTAAGAACTAATACAAAATTTCAACATGAACTGAATTGAAAACTAAAGAAAGAAAAAAACTAGGTCTCCAATTGTAGCCTCCAAATTTTCCTGTGTTGTCTTTTGTTGTGGAAATCCCCCTTTCTGTAGAATAATCCATAGGGCTTAAGTATGTTGCTATTTTCGTGCCCTCTGGACCCTATTTGCCCCTGGACAATTTGTCCTCGGATCTGCAAAATTTCGCGTCGCCGCGATCTCAGATCAGCGGCGCCTAAACTTCGTGTGAGCGCCGATCTTAGGCCGCGCCCTGCTGCTAGGCACCACAGCGCTGTTTTGCCTTCGTCCGAATCTCCAATTTTCAACCTTTTTGACTCGGGACCCCTCCTTTTATGCCCGTTTTTTGCTCCTTTTCGCCATTTTGCTTTTTTGAACCGATGTGACTCAAAAGAAAGAAAAATGACCCTAACACTACACTTATTTAAACGAAAATGGGGAAAATACTAACTAAAAATGACTCAAAAAGTGTATACAAAATACGCCTAACAAATATCCCCAAACTTAACATCTGTTCTCCCTCGAGCAAAGATCTAAACAAAATCAAAGAAACAAAAACAAAACGACTCAAAGACTCAAATCAAGCAGCTGCACAAGGTTACTTATAAAAGCATGAACGTCAGTTGGGATAATATGCTGGAACATATATAGCATGAATATAGCAATCTAGGATTTCAATCCAGATATTTCGCAAATTCATTTCAATCACACTCAATGGAAACATGAACATTAACCTATGCATATCAATTTCATTTAGTTATATGGGCTTGTTTACTTGTTATTCTCCACTAATCATAGACATACTGTTGGCGATTTTCCACGTGCTCACGTAAGTGTACGTATCGTTCACAAGTAGTATAGTCTGATAAGACTGAATATCGTCCTCAGAGACTGATTTCTAATTACCGTTCATCTATTTTATGTTATCTATTTAAGAATCGATAATAGAGTTGGGTTTTTTTTGTTTAACTACTAGAATAATTGCAATAATTAACTAAACTATTGAAGTTGTAATTAGTTATAAAGTAATTAAGGCTTCCAAAATCCTCGACTATTCATTCTATTCAATCCTTAATGCAACTAGAATGACTTCTTCTTCTACGTTAAGATAGCGGTTAACTAGACTGTATTATATTCCGATTAGGATATATAATCGCTCAACCCCAGTGCAGAACCCTTCTATATTTTTATGATAGGATTTACCACATAGGAGGATTAAGAACAGTAACCTATAATGCTACACAAGTATCGGGGTACTTTCATCCACGATTTTAACCTATGTCTATTCAATTACAACATATCCAAATCTCCCCTCTCGGCTCTTGATTCGAAATCATATAGATTATGATAATTAGTGATCAATTAACTATCAAACATTCATACCAATTATTGAATAAATCTTAATCAAGTGAAGAAGAAATCAACTAATGCATTAAGTCATGAAATAGAGTTTCAAGCGATTCAAAATAAAAGCCCTAATAAAGTGTTTAGCTCCTAGCTATAGTCACGCTAAAAACTAATACAATTCCAAACATAAACTGAATTAAAAAGAAAGAAAGAAAAGTACTGCGAACTAAAGTCTCCAATTGTAGCTTCCAATCCTTGCCCTGTGATGTGCTGTGTGTTAGAATGACCCCCCCTATTATCCTAGAATAATCCCTAGGGCTTTTAGTATGTTGCAATTTCATGCCCTATGGACCCTTCTACCCCTGATAAAATTAACCTCGAATTCTCGATTGCACGGCCATGTTCGATCAGCCGGCGCTACCAAAGTTCTGTGGCTTCTCTGATGTTCCGACGCCGCGGTGCTGCCTGGCTTTCGTTCGAGTCTTCAATTTCTGTCTTTTTCAGCCTCAGATTCCTCCTTTTATGCTTATTTTTCGTTCCTTTTCGCCATTTTGCCGTTTTGAACCGCTGTGACTCAAAAGAAAGAAAGAAAAACCTAATATTACACTAAACACAACAAAAACAAGTAAAATACTAACTAAAAATGACTCAAAAAGCGTATATAAAATACGCTTAATAAATACCCCCCAAACTTAACCTTTGTTCGCCCTCGAGCAAAGTTCAAAGCAAAAACAAAGAACAAAAATAAAAGACTCAAATCACGCAACTGCACAAGATTACTTAGAAACACATGAACATCAGTTGTGATAATATGTAGGAACAAATGTAGCATGAATTTAGCAATCTAGAATTTCAAGTCAGATATTTCGCAAATTCATTTCAGTAACAATCAATGGAAGCATGAATACCCAACATATGCATGTCAATTTTATTTTCATTTTTTCTCAAAGTTCCATTGGTCTGTTTACTTGTTATTCTCCACTAATCATGGACGTACATACTAGAGATCTTCAGGACTTTTCAGGGTTGTAATGTAGGCTTAGACAGGGGTAGATAAAAGTTGGCATTTAGGCTCAAATTACGTACCATAAGCGTTTTTCTCATTCAACCATTTTGTCCTTCTTTTTGGTATTCTTTTTAGTTCATACCTATCATTCCCCTCTTCTCTTTTTTAGAGCATGAAACACATTCACATAGGCACCCCCAAACTTAAACTTTTACATTTTTTTACTCGGGTGCATCAATTTTTCACTCTCTTTTCGTATTTCCCTTTTTACTATTTTCATCCCTACTTTAATTACTGCTTATGGTACACAAGGGGACATGGGGTGTCAAAGAAATAACTTCTGTTTTAGGCTCAAATGGACTGACTAGGGATACAATTTATTGTCAGGGTAGGTAATGAATGGTAAGAAGGGTTAACAAAGAAATGTCTGAATCATTTCCCTAACATGTACATCATAACTATTTCGCATCAAATAACAAGCAGCAGACATCACAGATGTTTTTCACAATTGACAATACACAGGCTAAGCACAGAATACTCCAAATAATCATGTTTTCATGAATCTTTGGCATATCTATCTTAAGCACACAAATTTTAGCTTCTCATTCCATTACATTATCCCACTTAATTTATTAGGCGTTCCAAGTAAACACAACATGCATGATCATAAAAAAATGACTCATATAAAACACACAAAAAAGACTCAAAAATAGACACACAAAAATAAAATAAAATAAAATAAAATAACAACCCCCCCCCCCCCCCCCAAACTTAAACGACACATTGTCCCAAATGTGTAAGATTCAAAAATAAAAGGGACGACTTACAGACAATAGCGGTTCAAAATGGTGGTGGTGGCGGCGGATACTGCATTGACCACTGGTTGAATCTGGTGCTCAAATCATTGACGCGCTAGCTCAGGTCCTGATGCCCTTGCATCATCTGTTGCTGATTTAAAAGCATCTGTTCATAGTTTCGCAGCATCTGTTGTTGATTTAGGAGCATCTGCTCTATGATTGGCACTGGAGGCTCCAAAGCTAAGGGAGGCTGGTGGCTGTTTTGGCCGGGCTCATGCTGTGTGGCTGCCTCTAGCTCCTCTTGCTCCATTGCGGTTGCGCCTGCTCCGCCTGCTTCTTGACCTCGTCTCTTATCCGCTGAGTTTGCAGGGTCAGGGTATGAATGGACCAGACTGTATGTTATAGGTGGCAGAGTCTTCTCAAGAATGTATGTGGCGAATGTTGGGACTCTGTGCCTAGCACATAATGCAGTGATGAATGAACCATGTCCCAAACCGCCAGTAGTAGTAAATCTGCTGGTTTCCCCAATACTCTACACTGTCTTCATTCCAATATCAATAGTCAGGCCCCTCATGATGCCAAAGATAAGCTTGATTCTGTCTGCTGGTACATTGGTGAAATTAGTTGACGGAATCAAGCGAGCACTCAGGAAATATAGTCAAGCCTTGGATACTCTGTTGAATTGGCACCGGGCAAGTCCTCTGCCCCCACTGCGGGAATAACGAAACAGTGCTCCTGGGTAGCATAAGGCCTCAGCAACTACATCCAATGGTATGTGGTTGACATTCCTTGACCAGGTTCTGAAATGGTTTGGATGGTGGCCCTGGTCCCTAACATCAGATGTCCCAAAAATAGCATTCACTGCTTCAGCACTAACGGGTACATAACGCCCTCTTACAAAGCATCTCCCAATGTTTTGTTCTGGGTAGTTGGCGTAGAATTCTCTCACAAGGCTGTCATTTTTGTTGTGGAATAGCCTCATGATCGACGAACCTCTCCCAACCATTGACTTCAATCGCGGCTCTAATGGGCTCATAAACATCATCCTCATCGAGTGGGTCGGCCTGATAGTCCATTCCTCGCTCTTATATTACTGCCCTACCACTTATCATGTTGTACTTATCCTCTGCATCCCTGTTGGTGAACCGGGTCACATCATGATCTGGGACTGATGAAGATGAGGTGGTTCGGGCCGTTCGTTTCCTTGAAGTCATTATGAAGGTTGTTGGGAAAATTTCATCAGCGTTTCTTTTGTTTCTTTGAGGTTTCCCAACAACTTTCACTCCACACCGCAACCATAACCAACCACAATTCAAACACAACAACAATTACACCACAATACACACAATGACGACAAAGAACACACATCACACACCACGCAACCCCCAATCACACATCATACAATACCAAAATAGCTCGTACACTACCTAATTCTTGAAGCTACTTTCACCACTAACCAAGAAATTTTCAATAGAATTGATGAAGATTACCTTTTTGAAGAGTTTTTCTTCATAAATTTCTTGACCCAAGTGAAAGAATGGTGATGGTGAAAGCTATGAGGGTTTATAATGGTAGTGGTGTGTAGGAATTTTTTGAAGAATTTGGGGAAGATTGTGCAAGATTTTTTGTGTGAGATAGAGAGGATTTTTGGAGTTTTTAGATAGAGGAAGGGTTTGGGTTTATGTGGGGAGGGATGTGGGTGTTGAGGGCATTTTATTTTCTGAATTCTCGTCCCGGGCCGCGATCCTGTTGTTTGGCGTCGCGGAGCCCAAACTCCTGCACCTCTCTGAACATTCGGCGCCGCGGCGCTGCACCGATTTCCTATTTCCAGCGTTTTTCCGTGCTTTATGTCCCATTCATTCACATGTCATCACAACACAACAAAAATACCAAAAGTGAGACTGTTCTAACAAAACTAAATTGCATAATTTAAACTTTGGGTTGTCTCTCAAGTAGCGTTGTCTTTAACGTCTTGTAGCCGGACGCATGTTCCTTATCAAATCATTAGGGTAAATCAACCCCACAACCTATCCACTTTTCATTTTCCTCTTCCTCACTCTATTTTTTTTCACATCATTGGGTTCCGTAAGATTTACCTGTTTGTCAGCTTTCAAGTCATGAACTTTTGTTGCACCTTTCAAACTAGCATGTGGGTTCACAGCTGTAGGAATGATCTCCCTAGTTTTGGTCTGTGCTTGCCGAACTGCTGTGTCAGTTGTGCTTACTGCGAAGCACTTGTTGCTGGCCTGGGACTCAATTGTTGATTTGAACACCTTGAATACCATCTCTTCTTCCTGAACCCGTAGTCTCAATTCTCTCTTCTCCACGTCGATTAGGGCTCTACCCGTTGCAAGGAATGGTCTCCCCAAAATAATGGTATTTCATCATCTTCCTCCATATCAAGAATGAGGAAGTCTGCTGGAAAGAAGAACTTTCCCACCTTGACAATCATATCTTTCACTATGCCTCTGGGTGCACCACGGTTGGGTCAGCCAGCTGCAGGTTTAGCTTCCCCCAAACCCAATCTCTTGAACACATACAAAGGCATGAGATTGATACTAGCCCCTAAGTCACAAAGTGCCCTGTTGCATGTTACTTTGCCAATAGTGCAGGGCAGAGTGAAGCTTCCTGGATCTTTCAACTTAGGAGGAAGTTTCTTTTATAAGATGGCGCTGCACTCCTCTGTCAGCACTACTGTCTCATATTCCGCCAACCTTCTCGTTTTCCCAAGTATCTCCTTCATGAATTTGAAGTAAGCAGGCATTTGTTCTAACGCCACAATGAAGGGGATATTGATGTGAAACTTCTTAAATACCTCCAAGAAATTAGAGAACTGCTTGTCTATGGCCTTCTTTTGGAGCCTCTGAGGGTAAGGAATTCTATCAGTGTATTCCCTCAAAGGTGCTGATGGAGCTTTCTCAACTGTAGTGTGGTCCTCAGTGACCCCCTTCTTTCCTTCCTCAACAGCTTTCTCACCCTCTTTCTCATAAAACACTGCGGGTTGAGGAGCAACCTGCTCCAACTGCTTTCCACTCCTTAACAACACTGTCTGACACTGCTCTCTTGGATTGACCTATGTATTGCTTGGGAGAGTACCCTGCGGCCTGTTGGTTACCATCTTTGCCAGTTACCCAACCTATGTTTCCAGGTTCCTGAGAGAGGACCTGGTTTCAGACATGAACTGATTCTGCGAATTGGTGAGTGTAAGAAATGCGACCTCACTCTTCAAAGCTTCTATTGTGCGGTGGTCTAAATCGCCGATGAGGTAGTCGATTACTGCTTCTTGCACGTTCTAGTAATTACATTGATATGGTTGATGCTGGGCCTGGTCGTTCCTCCACGAAAAGTTAGGGTGATTTCTCCACCCTGAATTGTATGTGTTGGAATTATAAGGCCGCTGAAAGTTCCCAACTGCCTGAACCTGCTCCATTGGCACATTATTAGGGTCAACCGCTGTGCATCTGTCAAAGGAGTGCGGTCCACCACAAATCTCACAATTTACTGACATCTAGATGGCATTCACAGACATAGTGTTCTCGCGCTTGCTTGCCGTCGGCCACTGTGCATTCAGGGCAGTGATGGCATCTAATTCATGTATGCCCATAGTCTTCCTGCTATTCACTGACCTGTCATCTGCCCCTTGATGATTGTTGGCAGCCATGTCTTCTAGCAACTCATGTATCTCATTGGCACTCTTCCTCATGAACTCTCCCCCTGCTGCAGCATCAATGATGGTACGAATAGTATCACTCAACCCATTATAAAAAATATGGACCAACATCCACTTCTCTATGTCATGATGTGGGCATTTTCTCTACAAATCCTTGAATCTCTCCCATGCATCATATAACGACTCTCCATCTACCTTATAGTAATTATTCAACTCTCCCCTTAACTTTACAACCTTTGAAGGAATGAAGAATTTTGCAAGAAACTTTTGGGCTAAATCCTGCCATGTGGTGACGGAGTTGGCAGGCAGCGAGTTCAACCAGCTCTTGGCTCTGTCCCTAAGTGAGAATGGGAAGAGCCTCAATCTAATGGCGGCGTCAGTAACGCCATTGTACTTTAAGGTGGCACACAGCTCCAGAAAATTGACAATGTGCATGTGGGGGTCTTCAGACGGCAATCCCCTAAACTGTATTGTGTTCTGGACCATGCTCAGGATGGATGGCTTGATCTCAAAGTTATTTGCCCCTATTGCTGGGAGCCTGATGCATGTCTGTGCACCTGTAACCGTGGGCAGAACGTAGTCCCCCAAACTTCTCTCTGTTGGAACCTATATCGGCTCCCCTACATTTTCAGGAACCTCATTGTTCGCTTCATTCTGATTCGGTTGGTTTTCCATGGTCACTGAATCAGATATCCTCTTATTTTGCATATTTTGCTTGCAAGTTTTCTCAATTTCATAGTTAAAAGGAACAAATGTATATGCTCCTCTTCTTCTTCGCATAAACTAAGTCCCTGAAATCGATCAAAATAACAAATAAATCAAGGCAACAGGGTTCTAAAAATAAAAAAATATATAAAAACCAAAGTAGAAATAAGAATAAATGGTTCGATATTAGAAGTACGTCAGTCCCCGGCAACGGCGCCAAAAACTTGTTAGGCCGATTTCCAATTGCTCACGCAAGTGTACGTATCGTTACAAGTAATATAGTCTGGTAAGACCAAATATCGTCCTCAGAGACTGGTTTCTAATTGCCGAACATCTATTCTAGGTTATCTATTTGTCAAACGATAAGTTGATTTGGTTTTTATCTAACACTAGTAGAGTAATTGCAAAAATTAAACTAAATTATTGAGTTTTAATCAGTTATGAAGGAATTAGGGCTTCCAATATCCTCAACTATCCACTCTTTTCAATTCTTAATGCAACTAGAATGACTTCTTCTTCTACGTTAAGATAGCGGTTAACTAGACAGTCTTATATTCCGGTTATGATATATAATCGCTCAACCCCAGTGCAGAAACCTTCTATATTTTTATGATAGGTTTTACCAGATAGGAGGATTAAGAACAATAACCTATAATGCTACCCAAGTATCGGGGTACTTTCGTTCGCGATTTTAACCTATGTCTATTCAATTACAGCATATTCAAATATCTCATCTCGGTTCTTGATTCGAAATCATATAGATTATGATAATTAGTGATCAATTAACTATCAAACATTCATACCAATATTGAATAAATCTTAATCAAGTGAAGAAGAAATCAAACTAATGCATTAAATAATGAAATAGAGTTTCAAGCGATTCAATAGGAAAGCCACAATAAAGTGTTTAGCTCCTAGCCATATACATGCTAAGAACTAATACAAAATCCCAACATGAACTGAATTGAAAACTAAAGAAAGAAAAATTACTTAGAACTAGGTCTTCAATTGTAGCCTCCAAATTTTCCTGTATTGTCTTCTGTTGTGAAAATCCCCCTTTCTGTAGAATAATCTCTAGGACTTAAGTATGCTGCTATTTTTGTGCCCTCTGAACCATATTTGCCCCTGGCCAATTTGTCCTCGGATCTGCAAATTCAGCGTCGTGCCACGCGATCTCAGATCAGCCATGGCGCTAAACTTCAAAGCGAGCATCGATCTTCTCGCGCGTGGTCCTGCTGCTAAGCGCTGCTTTGCCTTCGTCCAAATCTCCAATTTTCAACCTTTTATGCCCATTTTTCGCTCCTTTTCGCCATTTTACCTTTTTGAACCGATGTGACTCAAAAGAAAGAAAAACGACCCTAACACTATACTTATTTAAACGAAAATGGGGGAAATACTAACTAAAAATGACTCAAAAAGCGTATACAAAATACGCCTAACACATGTCCTAATCTTTGATGCCATAAATTAGATGACTCAATCAGGTATGTAGAAGCCTCAATTTTATTGATAGTTGAAACATAAGGCATTACAATTATAGCATTAACCTTAAAGAGGCCTTCACAGACGAAGCTCCTACCTACAAAAGTTTCATTTTTCGTGATTACAAACTTGTTAGCCTCGAATACTAGCCTAAACCAGTATTGACCAACACAGGTCCATAAATTAAATTTCTTCGAATTTTCGGGGCATGCATCACTTCCTTTAGAGTCAGCTCATTTTCGGACGTCATCTTGAGGACTACCTTTCCTACCTCCAGCACATTGGAAGAAGAATTATTTCCAATGAACAACTTTCTATCTATAACTGGGGTATACATGGAGAAGGCATCTTTGTTGGAACAAATATGGCGAGTAGAACCTGTATCCAGCAACCATTCGGTTGGATTCTCAACGAGGTTGGCCTCTATCACAACAGTTGAGAATTCTTCAATCATATCGTCTAAGAACGTGTCTTTGATGATGTTTGCCTTAGTATTTCTTTTGGTCTTATCTTGTTTGAGCTTGCAGCAGTCTTTGGCAATGTGACCAATTTTACCACAGTGGTTACATGCCTCATAAACCACCTTCATGTCGTCAGAGACATGGATACCTCGGCCCCCTCCCGCCATATCATTTGGCTGAGGGTCCGCATCTTCTCCAACCAGTGGAGGGTGTTTGGTTAGAAAACGTGGCATTCCCATGATTTTCAGGAGAAACATTACCTTTTGATGCCATTGATTGAATAGGGCACCCATGAAATTCTCAGAAAGTTCATGGTGAAAGCCAGCCGGAGTTGAAGCAGTGGTGCTTCCTTGGGCAGGAGCAAAGATGTTTGGAACGTCTTGAGCAGCAGTATTAGCACTCGTGGTGCCAAAAACAGTGGTGTTTGAGGCAGTGGTATTGTCTTGAGTAGTAGGATTGACACTAGTAGTGCCAAAACAGTGGAGTTGAAAGCATTGGAATTGCCTTGAGTGGTGTTCGAATTTCCAGCGTTGATTTGATCTTCAGCAGACATTATTGTTGTTGTAACAACGAATATTATCTTAAACTTGTTGGCTATAAATATAAAATTACAAGAAAATGGGAAAGCAACAACAACAACAACAAATATGTTGAAAAATGGAAATGAACAAAGTAACTTGTCTTGCTGAATCAATTGAATGGACAGTCTATCTTTAAAATAATATTTTCCCGTAATTCCTTTTTCCGGTGGTATATCAACTTATCTTCCAAGATAAAATAGCAATCAAACTAATGAGCAAAGGAGACTCAAGAGTTCGCTATAGTAAGAAAGATCTTTGAGTCTTTGATTGCAAGAGAGGAAGAACAATTTTCAGAAAATTGTTAAGTGTAGAATGTCAAGTGTAATGTATTTTTGCAAATGAGTCAAAGGCCTCATTTTATAGTGTTGAGAAGATGATCTTCCATTAGCCTAATAATGGCCTTGAATATGGAGTTACAATTCAGCCAAATAATGGCTGAATTCATGAGCAAAATAATGGAGTTTTAATGCTCCAAAGTCAGCCCAAATGTCACCTTTAATTCTCTTCCAACGTTCTGAAACTGTCGCAGCGCCGCGGCCCTGCATGTTGGCGCCGCGGTACCGAAACTTCAGAAAGTTCCAGGCCGCGGCGCCGAGATAGTCTCAACTATCTCGGCGCCGCGCCCCTTTTTCCCACTTGTTTCGACATTCACACTTTGTACACTTCTTCCTTCATTTACCAATGTGAAACCAACGTCATTTGGCCAATAACCTTCTATTAACTTATGTCTCAAACAATTCGTATACGTACCAATATCTCTTCCATTTAAGAAAATTATGATCCTTGACACTATATGTGCACGTGTGTGGAAATAACGTTTCCGACGTGCGGGACCCCAATTGTTCGATTCATAATTAATATGATCAATTTTATTTCACGTTTAATAAATATTTTCAACACTTATTACTTGGAGTACATGAAATTTAGAATTCATTTATATATTTAAGTATTTTCTCGTGGGGAAAGAGAGAGAAAAAAAAGGAATCATTGTATAGTTTAAGATGCTAGAAATATTGTATGTGTGATCCTAGGCCTAGCTAATCCATAGGAATCAAACCATATAGGGAAAAGGGGCATATTTGCCCTCAAACTTAAGAAAAAAGGGCATATTTGCCCTCCGTCAAAGTTTGGAGACAAATATACCCCTCCCGTTAATAATCTTCTATCATTTGCCCAAAATTAACCCATTTTCCCAGGTGGACGCCACATGGATGCCACCTGTGCGCCACCTGGAACAACTGACACAATAAATGTTATCTTACTTTACTAGGTTCCAAGCATTAAAGTTTAATTATTGAGTTCTCTTGTATGTTCGACTGCTTTAGCATCCAACTTTCTGCATATCTTAAGCTTGATTGAGAATCTAAGCTTTCACAGGCTCATCATCGTCTTCAATATCCCAACTCAAATCCTCATCATCCTCTTCAACACTAAGCCTCTTCCTCAAATCAGCTCTATTGGAGCTTGCAACATGAGAAGTAGGTTTTTTGTCATCATTACCTTCAACGTCTTCAATCTCAGCCCAATCCAGATCGTCCTCATCAGCCCCCATCTTTTGACTTGAAGCAATAGGGACATTTCCATCTTTTCCAGATTCATCCTTATCGCCTTTCCCCTCCGAACCTTTAACGACCCATTCCTCCTTTTTACCCACAGAAGTAACTTCAGTGTTTTCTTTCTTACTATCTTTGACACCACCATCTTCATACTGTTTCTCTTCTTTCCTATCAATAGGAGCTGAACTTAAAGTTTGTGATTCATCACTATGAGTGACCTGTTTTACATCATTAAGCAAAACCTCCTTGCTCAGTTCACTTTTATTAGTAGGCACTTCCTTTGCAACGTTGGTCGAATCTTGCTTGCTTGGTTCATTTTTATTAGTAGGCATTTCCTTTGCAATATTGCTCGAATCTTGCTTGCTTGGTCCACTTTTATCAGTAGGCACTTCCTTTGCAACGTTGGTCGAATCTTGGTTAACAGAGTCATTCTCATCAAAAGCAGATTTCTTTCTATCATTAACCGAGCTTTTTTCATTAAAAGAACCCTCTTTTCCCTTCTCATCAACTTTTGATGATTTGGCATTTCTCTCTAGTTCATCATCATCATCGACATCCCACGATAATTCTTCACCATCATCTATAGATATTGCTCTCTTCACAAGTTTAGCTCTTACACTCTCTTGTTGCTTAAGCTTATACACTTTATAAAAATAACGACACCAAAAAGTCTCATAATCAACCTCATTAGGCACAACCCTTTTATATATACCTTCCAAAGATTCATTTTTTCCAATCAAAATGTCAACTTCCTTACCCTTCTCTTTCAAATCAAACTCAGATTTCCACTTGTTGTACTCCTCCAAATCCTCAGGGTCCACAGAGAATGTATTCGGGTCACTTTGGATATTCATCAATTGAGATTCTAACCGACTGTAACTATCCGAATTCAAGATCCGCCCCGCGTCTGGGGTAACATCAGATGATGGTAAAAGGGTATCTTTACCTTGTGTGGCGTCCACCTGGGCAAATGGGTTAATTTTGGGCAAATGATAGAAGATTATTAACGGGAGGGGTATATTTGTCCCCAAACTTTGACGGAGGACAAATAAGGCCCTTTTTCTTAAGTTTGAGGGCAAATATGCCCTTTTTCCCAACCATATATTCTCAACTAAAGTACTAATATCAAGGAGAGACGTGTCAAATATTTTGGGAGTTCTCTTCTAATTCGTAAAAGTGACCTTTAATTGGATTAAGACTTGCGAATTATGGGACTTTACAGTAAATTATGGCTAATACTACTTAATAAAAAATGAAAAAAGAGGCCCTAAAATTTTTCGTTTTTCGGGAGGCCTTGTGCGGTAGCATACCTCGCACGGGTCCAAAGACGATGGTCAAATAATAATTTAAGTGTAATTATTTTAAATAAATTGCCTGCCAAACCTCAGTGATGTTTTTTACCCTGTATCTCATTATGGTGTCAAGAATTAAATTAAATTATGTCAAATAAAAACACAAGAAATTCTCATTTGTTTAAGATTATTAGCAGCTGTGAAACAACTAATCAAATTAAACAACTGTTTTCCCTTTTATCTTCTAATGTCATTTTAATCAGTAGTCACATGCCTCTCTTGTGCCTCATCCTGCACTTTTATTATTTTTATTCTTTCTATTCAATTAATTGACTTCTCTTTTCTACCCTTTCGTCCCAATTTATATGATGTAGTTTGACTGAACACAACATTTTATGGTCTAAAATAAGTCAAAAAATTTGTGTGGTTATAGATTATCTCATTAAGCGTAAAAGATAAAGTTTAAAGTTAAATTATGATCAAATAAAAAAAAAAATCATTCTTTATTGAATTAAATAAAAAAAAAGTGTTTCATATAAATTGAAACATAAAAGTACTATTTAGATAATTAGTGCAGCATTTGATACCAGTCTAGGGCTATACCATTAGTTCACCTCAACTCCAAGCAGGCCTCAAGTTTTACACACTTACTGACAGGCATAATCTATAAGGAGGCGTGAAACCCTTAAAAACACTAGGAGGAGAGGTATTAGTATCAGATTAGACATATTATCTTATGAGAAAGATTTCGTGACCTAATTTACAGTAAATATTTACACTATTAGAAGCAGAGGGTTTTTTCACCGATAAATAGTAAAAAATTGTGAAATAAAACATGATTTTTTAATTTTATTCCCACTAAATCAGCTAACTGGAAAAACATATGGTGAAAAACATGTTACTATTGAAACGGTGAGAAACTTTTTAATTTTTCCGTATAAAAACACTATTAGTTTTTTTCTCACTAATTCAATTAAAATATTTGTGGTAATAGTCACTGAACATTTTTCAGTAGAAAAATATTGATATTTTAGTAGTGTTACTTGCATTCGATATTTATATCAAAAATATTTTAAATTATCATGATTAAGTAAATTAATGAAGTAAGAATGCATATTATTTAACACTAATTAAGTGATAAAATTTAATAAGCCAACATATATTTGTATCTATTGAGTTGATATAAACATTGAGTAGGGATAAATTATTTCCCCAAACCAACTAAGTATCACCGTCCAAGAAAAGGATGATGGTGAAGATCGAAGCAATTTAATTGAGGATACCTCGACAATACAAGCAAAGATATTGAAAAATGGTTCACTTAATTAGACTAATTAAGAGCAACAATCACGTAGTGACATTATATCCACCATTATTAGGTAAATCTTCAACGTTACTCTTAAGTAGTTTAATGAAAAAAATAAAAGTAGTTTTAATTAATGCAAAATCCCGAATTGACCACTCACCCCTAGCTAGTGGTGTACCAGTGAGTGACTCAGTGTTTCATATTGGAGAAACAATGCTATTAATGCAAATGGTACAACATACAACGATACTAGGGATATTTTATATAAAATATTTCAAGAATATAAACCCTTCAACTTCGCCCTCGTGTTAGCGTGCTTGTACTATCGCTTCTGTTTTCTGGCTAAGCTTCTTTAAGACAAGCGCTCTTTCCCCTCCACCCTCACGCTGGTCGGAGCTAGGAGGGAAAAAGGAGTTTATATGAACCCCTTAGTTGAAAAATTACACTATATATATAGTAGATGTTAAATCTTTTCACTTTTTTTATTTTGAATTATCTTATTAAAATTTTTGGCTCCGCGACTATGGTTAACCATGAGCTTGTATAGATATATGGGATCCAATGCATGGGGAATATTTTAGCATTGAATTGAAAGAGGGTTTTGTCTTCATTTCAGTACAACCTCTGTAGACAATGACTTGGCTGCTGCTTTTTTTTTCATTTTAAATTCTGCTTTGTTTTCATTTCAGTACAACCTTTATTATTTGGAAATCTGCCAAATTGCTATATTCCAGAGTATTATGGAACCTCTCTCTATCATCCAAGCCAGCACCAAAAACCAATTCATTTCACTTTGCTTCTTTAGATAAGATGTGTTTACATGATTTCACAACAATGCATTGTGTCACACCATAAAGATGGTAGGAAATAAAGGACAACCCAAATTATAAACAAATACAGGACAGTAAAAGGGGGCCCAACTTTTGCCCTTTTCTCCCCCACCCCTTTCTTCCCTAACAAAATAGAGAAAATGCCACAAAGCTAGGGGTGGGGGGGGGGGGGGTGAAGGGATTTTGAGAAGAAAAATCCAGGATGGAAGAGTGTATTGATCATGGAGACAAGATTGCATTGGATAAGGAACCTTTCAGAAGGATAGGAGACACAAATGTCATTAACCATCCCACCCCCTCACATGCACTTCACGTTTTCACAACTACTAAACAAAGATACTATCATTACCAATTCAGCTTCAACAAGGTATTTAGGCCTTTCCATCTAGCCAAAACTTTCATACATAAAGTAGCAAATGGTTTCAGAATCCACGATCAAAGAACTTTAGCTGAAAGGTAAAGTTGTTGTAAAGAAAACCCGATATCTCTCTGTGGTGAAAAGAAAGTATAAAGGCCCTGTAGACATCCCATCGCAACGCAACAAAATGGATATAAGAAGAGTCTAAAAAGCTCATGGTAAGACTGCTTTAACGACGTCAGCTAGAGCAGTATGGCATGAGTACAAACAGTATTACTTCAAAATTTGTTTCAAAACGAATCGACGGACAATTTCTTACAAACTCGAATAAAAATTAGGGCAACTGAGGCAAAATCAAGTTGCACTGTCAATATCATACATGATTAAGAACAGAGGTTTATGGAAGGACATCAGCTGATAAGTTATGATTGTCAATTAAACAACCCTCTTCTTCCTTGAGCAATAGTCTCTTATCGCGGCACTGAGAGTCCTAACTCTGGTAAAAGAGAAGATCATGAGTCAGCAATACCTATTAAACTCGAAAAAGTAAAACATTACATCAAATTAATCCTTAAACAACCCAATTAAGAAGCAGCTCTTCAGGGAGCACTCTGACGTTTATTAGCTAATCAAGTTATCACTTCATGGACATTGTTGCTTTGCTTTTTATGCTCATTAGAAATACTTACACATTGACATGTATAAGACATAAATGGGAACTACATGAATAAGTACCTACCTTGACTTAACTAAAACATTAGAAAATCAAAAGCTTCGGCACACATCATCAACTTAAATCTGATTAGCCACCTTGATTTGTATGCTAAGTAGAAACGAATGGACATTACTTCTTAAGTGTGATGAGCAAATTTAATTCAACTTCCTAAAGTTGCAGGACATGGTTAACATAGGTGATACTCATTGGCCATAACTGTCACAAAGAATCATACATGATTTCGAGGAAACTTGATGGTAAGAAGCATCTAACTTGAGGCCATAGCCAAGCACGGCAGAATGGGAGATAATAGTAACCATGGTTGTCATGCTATTCCAGGAGACAAAAAATTTAGAGTCCATAGTCAAAGATTATATCAAACGCCTTGTAGACCAGAAAAAGAATCATCAGGATACACATTTTTATTTTGTTTTGAGAAGGATGATACACAAAAATTCATAATGACATTTTCATGGTTATCCGTGAATAGATAGCATATGAAGTATGCTAGAACATTTCAAAAATAACACACAACGCGTGCAATACGATGACCATATTTCAAATCATTTAGTGTTGTATCCCGAAGAGCCACATAAAGTTATCCTTTTATTAGTCATAGTGCAATTGCCATCCAAAGCAGAAACCTCAAGGAATAGGTGCTCAAAAGTCTTCAACCATAGCAAGACAGGTAGCCTCTTTTCTTCAAAGAGCGAGATAGGTAGCTATTAAATTCAACTAAGGCTAAAGATACATAAATGGCTGGGCTAGTAGGTTAATTGAAAAGGTATCCAATTGGATAGATTTAAATAAGTTAAAATTAGCTGACAAAAAAATGAAAAGCAGAGAGAGCATCTAAGGTAGCAGCAGCCTTAGCGACAAAGTAGAAGAAAACACCAACTCACCCAGAAGGTTTTTCGTGAAGTAAACTCTAACAATTGAACATTGACTAGATACTTGGAGGAAGACTGGAACAATTCTTACTACGCAGTGTCTAGCATAGCTCAACCAAGACACAAATGGGCAACAAATATTAAATCTACAGAAATCATGCCCAGCATGTTCTGTAAATATGCTCCCACCCTTTAATTACATAGGGGTCGTTTGTAAGTTTAGGAGATATAATCCCCACATAAGAATCAGCATAAATTTATACAATGTTTGGTTGGAATTTTATGAGTTTTAATCTCCACATGAAAATCAGCATTAAATAATACAATGTTTGGTTGCTCCTTTTTGTTTTCCTCACAAATAGTACATGCACAAGTTAATGTGGAAATCTATATATTACTCCCTCACGCTTTCCTTTTTAGTCAGTCCCAAAAAAAAATACATATTTCCTTATTTGGCAATAATTTAACTTTAAACTTTACCTTTTACGCTTAACAAGATTATCTATAACCACAGAAATATCTTTAGCTTATTTAGACCACAAGATTCAAAAGTCTTCCTTTATTTTTTAAACTTCGTGCCCAGTCAAACTACATCATATATATCGGGACGGCGGGAGTATTCTAAATGGGATATAATGTGGGTACAAAAAAGGCAGGCCGGTGCACAAAGCATCCCACGTTAGCAGGTTCCGGGGAATGGCCGCACACCGAGACATGGATAAAAAATGCTAAAATGAAAAAATTGACCCTCGTAATCGTAAGAAAAAATTTATTTTGTTTAAGTAACAAATATTTTAAATTATACATTGTATATTAATATGTAGTACATCATACTAAACATTCGAGAAGAAATAATCCTGCAACACTAATCCTTACATTACAACCTCTTCATTACTAATTCTTGCATAACTTCTCTTAAAACCAAACGACCCCTTACATTATTGTAAGATCGGCATTTCCAGCAATTTTCTTTACAAATCTAAAGACTTCCAGAATTTCTTTAGAAGTCTGTATGTTTTTATAGATAGTAACATAGTCTATAAGTTGTTGGCTTTCCAATGTTTTCTGGTGAACTTCAGCCCCTCCCTTCTCTTGTTCATCAATATACATGAACACATACATGTATTTGATAATCGAGAAATTCCCAAGGTTTGGAACTCGATAGACAATGGGCCACCTCTCTACCAGGCTACTGTATGCGGCACGATTCAAACCTCTAACATGTGCCTAGCCCACTCATCACGCTTTGAGCTCTTTCCACAAGACCGAAGCCTTGAGCGCCCCCCCTCACACACACCACCTTTAGTTACTAATACATCAATTCTCAATACCACTACAAGAACTACTAGTGTCTTCAATGTCATACTAGTTGGGCAGCATATGAATCCAATTCGCTTAATTTCAGACCCTTTCCATTAGAATCTATATCTATATTATTATAAAAGTGGAATGCCCTAAACTAAAAATTGAATTACTAAAATGCCCTTTTTTAATATATAAAAAACTAAAAATTAATTTATATTGTGTCTTCTCTAAATAATTATGTACTTGTGTTATTTCATTAATAAGTAATTACAAAGAAACTATTTGGCCTTTAGGGAAGAATTTCCGAAAGGTTAATTGTTTTATTGAAAGGAGAAAACTCTTTAGACAAGGCACAATATATATTAAAAGGGTATTTTGGACTTTAAACTTTTAGTTTAGGCTGCCACTTTTATAAATATTTTAAAGGGTTAGTTGTTTTATTGAAAGAGCACAACTCTTTGTTAATTAAATTTAAAATATATATTGATTTACATTGTCTTCTCTAAATAGTTGTGCTCTTTCATAAGTAACTAACTCTTAAAGAAATTATTTGGCCATTAGGACAACTCTAAGTAAGAAGATATCAGTTATTTTGAATTAATATGAAACATATATCTATACTATTATTAGTGATTTTTATACATATATATATATTATTAGAGTGATTCTTGCACATATAGTTATATTTAGTAAAATGAGATTTATAATTCTTTTTGGTTATATATTTTTATATATTAGTAAAAAAAATTAGGTAAACTTATCCTTACCATTTTTATATATACATGTGCGTACATATAAATATAAAGATATTTTCTTAGAAGGTTTTTTTTAATAAGGTAAAGGTTTATTAACCGAGTACCAAGAAGGTTGTGTGTACATATAAATATAAAGATATTTTCTTAGAAGGGTTTTTCAATAAGGTAAAGGTTTATTAACCGAGTACCAAGAAGGTTGTGTGTACATATAAATATAAAGATATTTTCTTAGAAGGGTTTTTCCATAAGGTAAAGGTTTATTAACCGAGTACCAAGAAGGTTGTGTGTACATATAAATATAAAGATATTTTCTTAGAAGGTTTTTGTATAAGGTAAAGGTTTATTAACTGAGTACCAAGAAGGTACCAAAAAGGAAAGACTGCCGGGAATATCCGAACAGCCAATTACAACATCTCCCCAGCATATCCCGAAAGTCCATATACTTCTTAGAAGGGTTATTATATTATAGTATATATATAAGCGTTTAATCTAAACAAGGCTACAAAATCATTCTTTATTTGAAACTTTTTCGAAATTACCAAGACTCGCAAATGTCTTACTTATAGTCAGGGAGAGTGTCCTGCAAACTTTACCACCTCCATTAAAACGACACCTATTCACACCTCAAATCAATTTATTTCCTCCCTTCGTGCACTTCTTACACCACAAAAAAGTGTACTACTTATTCCTTCTCCAACATCCAACTGAAATTTTTAGGGTAACTTCTTCAATTGAACTTTTTTGTTGTTTGATGTGAATGATAGACTGAAAGATTAAATGTGAAGAGGAGTGAGACTTTTGTCCGATCTTTATCGTCAAATCCCCAAATGTAATTAATCTTTTTTGTTCATGAGTTTATGTTGTTGATTTGATGCATTGTGCATTAATACGTTATCATATTTTCACTTTGTTTTGTCCATTGTTTGTTCTTTTTGCTTTGTAAGTTAAAGAGAATACCCAGTTATTTTTGTAACACCCTGTACCTTTACATTCATATGCGTCATAGCTAATCTATGTGAACTCAGAGGATAAAGATCATTCATAAGGATATAGATGGTTAAAAACAATGTTAAAGAGGTTTCGTAAGGATTGGAGGTTGAGCGAATCGAAGGGAACGAGTTTCGTTGAAATACGGAATGTTGGCAACATTTATAGACAGTATTTTAGAAATACCCGGTGAGTTTTGATAAATTTTGAAACCATTATATATTATTTTGATATGGAACTTTTGCTAAAGGATTATAGAGTTCATTTTGATAGTCTGACAATTGATTCCTCTCTCCCCCAGCTCACTTCTAACGGTAACAAGCCATCTTCCCATCGCCGACGGTACCATCCCGACGGTACCATCCCGACGACCAGGTAACTCACTCCGTCCGGTGACCAGGTAACGCCATCGGACTACTACGTCGGCGACTTTTTCCGGCATATTCTGTTCTTTACCTCGGTTTCTCTTCTCTTTTCCTCTTCTTTCACTCTACTCTGTTTCTCTCTTCTTTTACTAAGAAGATTCGGCGCCGGCGTTCTCTTCTTTTACTAAGAAGATTCGGCGCCGGCGAGAACAGCAACGCCGGCGCTGAACAATGTCGGTGAATAGTACCCCGGCAGTGAACAAGTCAGATCGCCATCCTCACCTCCCTACCTCGACGGTAACCACCCGGCGACCAGGTAACCCACTCCAGCCGGCGACCAGGTAACACCGCCGGATTACTACACCGGCGACTTGTCCGTCATCCATGAGATCTAAGCCTAGAGCACTATGATTTACTTAAATTTAATTGTAGTCTCATGATCACATACATTACTAGCGATCAATTGACATCCATTAAAATTTTACTAATTGTCAACTGATTTACTTGGCTATATTGTGAACCTGGACAAAGAAAATAACTTCAGCCAGAGGGCATGTTCGTCCAAATATAGATGTACACCAGATTCTAGAGTGAGTTTTCAGTATTCCAAGTAAATCCCCCCATAATCGAAGGATAGTTAACTACCTTAAAAATGATTGAAAGAATTCAGATCCTTCTTCCTACTCATTCTTCACATTTCTCTCCTTTGTTTCCCTCCAAAAGAAACTCAATTGCTCTTTCCCTGATTTCATCTTCATGATGTCATAGTTCTGCTGACCATGGATCCTTCCCTCATTCTACCTCTAGTTTTTCATTCGTTTCCATTATTCATTTAATCTCACCCTACTTGTTCCTTCTACGTTAATCCTCATTCAATCTGGTTTTTTCTTCGTTACAGCGGCTCTTGTTTGGATACCAAGAAAAGATTGAAGAAGATGATCATACACAATAGCTAAGAGTTGACCAAATGAAGCAGCCCTTCAAAATTTTGAATGACTAACTTGAACTAGCTAAAGCTACCTTCGCCATAGATATGTACACCAGATTCTATCAGTATATAATACCAGCTAGACCAGACTACCTAAAACACTAACCACCTTCTCCGCGTCGACCAATACTTAAATATGTCAGACACCACCCACAAGGTAGAATCTGGATACTAACTTAACAAAAAGTAAAACCAGAAGATATATAATCATGAAACAAACAAACAAAAAAAGTGGTATTGCTTACAGATACAGTTTTTAAAATATCAAACTCCAGGGTTGGCACTGCAAATCATACCCTGAGACAACGACCTTGATCCCTTTGAATCAATACCAAGGCAAGATGTCAGTCTAGCTGAAGACACAGCACTGTGTAGCGGCAACAAAGATTGAAGACAACCCATCTGAGGCAATGGCCTGTAACATCAAAATCAATTATCAGATTTCAATCTTTATTCAAGAATTCAAGTGGGATTTGAATCTTTAACTTGCCTTGAGAGTGTTGGAAATGTGCGAGGAATGTAAAAAGAGGAAGTGGGTATGCTTGATTGCTTGTTCATTGTTGATTTGAAAACGTTAATTGCTGGTCTTGACAGTGCACCAAACCGAGACGCCATTGCAGATGTTAGGGTTCGGAAACACAAGATAGACAAGGGTTTTAGTGAGGTTTGATGTATACATTATTATTTCTATTGTACTATACTTTTTTATTAGTATTTAACAATTTATCTGCTATAATATGCATATATTTTAATTTACAACTTGTCCTTTATTTCGATTTTTTGTAACGATATTTTTAATATATTCTTCATTAATCCAAAAAAAACTATAATAAGATTAATTTACCCTTATTATACTTTTTGCTTAATTAATTTGCAAGCATCTATGTTCAGTAGTTCATTTCCACCCTTTAATATTATTATTACTTTGAAATGAATAATTAACCAATTGAGCAATATCAGGATACGTTCGTGTTTGCTTTATCTCAATTAAAAATTAAAACTCCTAAATTAAGCTTAAAATTAATATAATCAAGAGACTCATCAATTTCTACTCCTTAATGCATTCACTTATGTCATCACGAACATTTCTTCTTCCTCTAGGATGTATTCATTAGTGATATTGAATAACTCTCTAACGACTTATTTTTATTTCTGTCGGCAATCTATTAATACAAGAGATTTATCAAATCATGAATGTGAAGGTGATTAGCGGTCAACACTAGTTCAATAGGTCATTGAAGTTACTTTTCACGAATTTGTTGTCGAAATTTTGGAGCAGGATGAAGCTGAATCGTCCTTCACCCTATTTTTTATTGTTCCACATTGAACGACAATCGAGTTTTGAATTCATCGCCATCGAAGAATTTCAATATCAATATTGTTTCTGTTTCTGACGTAGATGATGTCATTGATGATGATGACGTCATTGAATTGATGATAAATTTGAGGGAAATAAAAGCTCTAGAAAAAATTAAAATGACAGTATGTGTTCAGAGAGGAAAGATGGAAGACAGTATGTCACTAGAGTGTAATCATTAGTGATATTTAATATCTTTCTAAAAGCCTCTACCGACTTGTTATTAATTATTTTGGCAATAGACTGTCACAATAGATCCATCATGTCATTAATCATTAATGTGAAGGTAAGTAGCGGCCAATACAAGTTCAACTATTAGGCTACCTTCCACGATTTTCTTGTCAAATATTTTGATTTTTTTTCATTTGATTCAATTTTCTCGGTGTGCTTCTTCATGTACTCGATAATTTTAATTAAGATTTTGATATCAATATTTTGGAACTGGATGACGCTGAAATCGTCCTCCCCCATATTTTTAATTGGTCTGCATTGAACGACGGTCGATTCTTTCATTTCAAATCCGTCGCCATCAGAAGATTTCAATATCAATATTTTTCTGTTCGGTTTCTTATGATGATGATGACGTCATAGATGATAAATTTGGAAGAAATCGCGAGGAATAAAAATGCTAGAAAACTAAAAAAGTATTGTGTGTTAAGAGATGAAAGATGGGGTATTTATAGCGCTTGATTTTATTTTATTTCCTTGTCCTTTTGTAAAAACAAATTCTTCAGGGACAAGGAAAATAATTCACATATTATTTCACACTTCTAATCTAAACTAGAAAAGTACGGAAGTTAGAGAAAATAAAACGTTTGCACTACTACTGTTTTTGGTTTGATTAATATAAGGGCATTAGATATTCACCGTTGAAAAAATATTTTTAAGGTTTCTTTAACGTTATATCAACCTAGTTATTTTTCTATTTTGGTATACTGGTTTTATGTCACGTGCCTCGCACGTGTAACTCTTCATTAACTATATATAACTTAAAAGTAAAAAATATAATGTCACGATCCAAAATTCTATTGTACATGAGGGCACCTACCCTAATCCGTAGGCTAACCTCAATCATTCAGCAGAACAAAATATAAGTAAATGTGAAAAGATAAAGGAATAACAGAAGTATTATCAAGTCTGGAACTTAATACATAAACTTGTAATAAATCCCCAAAATCTAGCAGTCATGAGAACAAAGTTCTAAATAAGAATACAAGTCTGGAAGTGAAATACATAGTGTTGTCCAAAAATACAAAAAACAGAATCATAAATAATCAAAAATGAGTTCCAGTGCCGGGAAGGAAGTTGTGGCTCACCCTGGACACCTCTAGCGATCTTAAAAGGTCCGCTCTCAAGTCGTCCGCTCTGATCCAGCTCAGTACCTGCACATAGAGTATAGCAAGCGTAGAGTGAGTACGGAAAATAAGTGTACTCAACAGCATCGTCGATCGATTCTAACTATAACGGTGGTGAGCCTTGGTACTTTCTGATACTTCTCTACTAATTAGTTAGTTAAGTATAAAAGAGTTTAGTTATCGAAAGCTATCAGTAGATTTTATAGTTCAACAAGGTACAAGAATTATCAACGTTCTCAAGTTTTATCATAGTTTTCAGGCATATACTAAGATTAAGCCCAACAGTTTTACCAAAATCAACCTAAACCCCATTCAGGACATCTAGACCCATCAAGTATGTCAACTCAGCCTCACAACAAGTATAAGTCTTAAAATTAGGATATCATCTATCAAAAGTCATAAGATCATAATGTCTACCAGAAATCAACACCGAGTACATACGACATCAAATACATATCAAGAATATGAATTAATGCAATGCAGATGCAGCTGATATGTATGTATGCAATTGTCATATGTATCTGGTATACACAAGCTCCTATAGTAGGTGTGACGTGACCCATGAGGACTCATGGGGTACATATACCCATCCGATCCCATTGGACCCTAGTTATATGGCTCTAATGTCATCCTCAATCATCATTCTTGTATCATGTATCATATCCAATGAATTGGCTTTCAAGCCCGCTTCAATAGTAGCTCAATAGTTCAAATGGCAATATAATATGTATGAATTATATGGATATGAGTACACCATGCAACAACATAATCAATACAATCGGTACCTTCATTTTTAAGTATTTAGACGAGATGTAGAGTGATGAATGCATGACAAGTCAAATCAAGATAAGATATCAAACATGGCTACAGCTAAATAATCAGCAATCATTCCAAATCTAAGAGGATTTATGCACCGCACTCACGACCCAAAGACTAAACACATAATCTCCATCATGTACAAGATATTAGTTCATTAATTACCCTTTTAGTTCACCGGTATCCGTACAGGTGCTTGTCACCTCACTAGTACGGAACCCGAATTCTCCATTACTCTTATTAATTAACATACATCATACCAACACATAACATTATATTAGAGTCTATTAAGGTTCAACTTGCCTAATACAGAACCGAAGAATCACGCGGTAACTTTCTCCTTCCTTAGAGTCTCCTCACGAGTCCACTCTGATCAATTATATTAACTAAATGAGATTAAAGGTCTAACGACATTCATATTGGTAAATAAGACTAGAATCTCCAAGTCGAACTACATAGGAACTCCACGCCCACCATAACAAAATCCGAACTTTATTACTCGAATAGTGTACTAACATGTTAAGTGGTTATATCCTAAAGTTAATTTGGAAAATAGGCCCTATTTGATCCTCAATGGCAAGTTTGGGCAAAACCTTCCAATTTTTAAACCCTGGAATTATCCCCAATTCAAAAAAGAATTTCTAACATGAAATTAATCAACTAAACATTATCTTCTAACATAAATTAACACCAGATTGCAACATTAACATCAACAATTCAATAACCAATCTCAAAAATCCAATTCTCACCCTCTTATCTTTAATCATAAAACTAAGCCACACTTCCTCAATTAAAAGATTATACTAATACAAGGAACTTAAATACTTAAACCATAATCAAAAGGGTGGAAATATACCTCTAATGAACCCCCTTGAAAACTTCAAGAAAACCCTTACTGATCGAGCTCCAATCTCAAGAAAAGAATGTTTGGGGAATGAGAATATTTTAGGGCATTAAATATATTCAGACTGGACAGCGAGTCCGCTCCAGCAGAATTGACTTCGAGGGTGCGGATGTGTTTAGGCGAAATAAACCCCGAGGCGAGGTCACTTACTATTCCAGATTTGCGATATGGGTGAAAAGAACTCCGCAGAGGCGCACTCGCCTCTACGAGGAAACCGTCCGCAGAAGAGAAACCTCAACTTCGACAGATCTCGTATCTGCGAGTCAAACCTCCGGAGAGGCAGACACGCATAAGCTGACAAGGGTTTGATGGTGCGAACACCAGAAACCAGCAGCAACTAAAAATCATCAAACTCCCTGTCAAACATCTGAAATACTCCCGATCCCGAAACCTCCCAGATACAAACCAAACATATATTCCTAACATAAAACACATTCTAGACCTGCTCGAGCACTCAAAATTCCCGAAAAATGTCTCTAAGGTTCGGGTTTGACCAAAGTCAACTCTTAAGTTCTAATTCCATAATTTCACAATCTATCACCCAAAACACACTCGGTTGCCTCGAAAACCGAATCAAAGGCTCGACTAAGTCATAAACGTTGTTCTGGATCTAACGGAATCGATGAAATTACGAAAGGAGCGCATTTATACAAAATTCAACAATGAGTCAAACCACTCCATTCTCTTAACTTAGGAATTCCCAAACTTACCAAAAAGGATCTGAAACCTTTCCGATCACCTCAGAAACCGTTTCATTCATCTCCGTATGTCACAAACAAGTAAATAAAGACTCGAGAAGGGTGATTTAGGAATTTTTACCTTTTCCACTTTTCCTTCTCTACACGTTCTTTTCCCCTTTTTTCATGGTTCTCCTTTTGACTTTCAAAAGACAAAAGCCCTTTATCACATAGTGCGAAGGTATTTTTATATTTCTGCTCCTTTCTTTTTCTTCATAAAGTGGAAATGTTAGCTGAATGCTTGAAAGTTTGGAATTGATAAAAACTAAAAATTAGGTATTTCCTTTCCTTATAAAGCTGGGAAAATCGTGCCTTCAAATACGTATAAGATATGGAAATATAATGAAACAGTACACTTTGAGTAAATTTTTCTTTGGTGGTGATAATGGCGTGAAAAATCAGTCTCTCCCTTGTTGATTCTTTCAGCCAAAGGTTTGAACCGAGTGTGTGAACAATGGGAGAAGCAGTGCTACTTTCTTTTAAAAAACAAAAAAATTTCAATTCTTAAATAGTTAACTAATAATTGTGATTCTTCTATTAATGAACATGTGATAATGATTAAGTTCTGCTTTAACTATTTTATTTTGATCAAGACTGAATAGAAGTGTGAACATTTAACCCTAAACCCTAACATTGAAATGGATAAATTTCTCATCAAGCTACCAAAACATGATCAAGCAAGTTCTAGGTCTCGTCGGCCATCCGTGAGTTCACAAGTAGCCCCGGAAGTTCAAAGAGAGAAGAATTCTTTTCCACGTTCGAATGTCGATAATGTGCTTGATTTAGAATCTCTTGAAGCGGATCCCAAAGGAAGAATACTTATTTCGCATTATGGTCCTAATATTCGAGATGCGGTGAGGAGATATTATATTCAGAAAAAGCCTTGTCAACCGATTGATCATATCTTCCCTAAAACTAAGTTTGAGGATAAAATATGTCAATTTAATCCAAAATGGTTTAAGGGAAGATCTCGATGGTTGGTATATAGCATAACAGCAGACGTTGCATTTTGTTTGTGTTGTTATTTGTTCAAGAATGAACTTGAAATTGAAAGCGGTGGAAATGTCGGGGATGCATTTACAAGAGATGGTTTTAGGTGTTGGAACAAAGGTTTCAAAAGACTCAGAAGTCATGTCGGTGGAGTAAATAGTATCCACCACAAATGTTTCAATAGGATGCAAGATTTGATAAATCAAAGTCAATCGATTCAGTATTCTTTAGACAAGAAAAACAAAAAGGATAAAAGCGATTATCAAATGCTCTTAAATGCCTCTATTTATGTGGCAAGGTTTCTCTTAAGATCGAGATTTTTATTTCGTGGACATGATGAAAGTGAAGATTTCGAATATAAAGGCGCTTTTTTTGAACTTTTGAAATGGATGGGGATATGCATTTGGATGTGGGAAGATTAATATTAGGTAATGCTCCACAAAATGATATGATGATTTGTCCGACAATTCAAAAAGAGATTGTGGAGGCTTGTGCTAAAGAAACAATTAAGGCTGTCATTGAAGACTTGGATGTTGATTACTTCATAATATTAGTTGACGAATCAAAGAGCGTCTCACATAAGGAGAAAATGGCTGGTATGTCAACAAAAGTGGAATGGTAATAGAACGATTCTTGGGTATTGTCCACGTAAATGATACATTAATCATTAAAGAAAGCAATTTATTCTTTGCTTTTAGATCACTCATTATGTACATCGAAAATACATGGACAAGGTTATGATGGGCTAGTAATATGCAAGGGGAAATAAATGGTGGGAAGTCCTTGATTTTGCAAGATACTTCATCGGCATATTGTATTAACTGTTTTGCTCACTAATTGCAGTTGGAACTTGTATCTTTTTCTAAAAAGAATTCAGATGTGGGTCATTGTTTTTATGTTCTCACTAATATTTGAATACTATTGGAGTTTCATTTAAGCACATGGATTCACTTCGACAACATCAATCAAATAAGTTAGAAGAGTTGCTTAAGTTTGGAGAAGTTCATACAAGGCAAGGATTGAATCAAGAATGTGGTCTTCCACGACCGGGTGATACTCGTTGGTGATCTCATTTCAAAATCTTGGACAATTTTATGATTCTATTTTCCTCAATTGTTAATGTTCTTAAGGATATGAAACGTGATTGTCCATAAAGTATTGATAAATTTGCAACGGGAATTTTTTTAGCATGATACATGGATTTGAGTTTATCTTTATGTTGCACTTGATGTTTATGGTGTTGCTATTGACAAATGAGTTGAACAAAGTTTTACAGAAAAAAGATCAAGACATCATCAATGGTATGGGATTGCTTGAGCTTTCAAAGAAAAGATTGCAAACACTGAGACAAGATGGTTGAGACTCTTTGATGGATGATGTTTGTTCATTTTGTGGTAAACATGATATTCTGATTCCCATAATGGATGAAGACTACTCTAATGGGAAGTCAAAGAGTAAGAGGTTCGGAATTTCATATTTGGATCACTTTCGTGTGGAAGTATTTTATGCGGTCATTGATTTGACACTTCAAGAGCTTAATAGTCACTTTGATGTAGTGACTAATTATGACTTACTCCTTGGTATGGCTAGTTTGAGTCCGGTTGATTCATTTGCTAATTTTCAAAAGAATAGGATAATGAAATTGGCAGAGTATTATCCAAGTGAGTTTGGTGATAAAAAGCTTCGGGAACTCAATTTTGAACACGATTGTTTCATTGTCTATGCTCAAAAGTGTGATAGCAAGTTTCTCAACTTGAAGGGAATTCAAGATCTTGCTAAAGTGATGATAGAGACAAAACTAGATCAAACTCGGTCACTTGTTTATCTACTTGTGAAGCTGACTTTGATTATACATGTTGTTATCGCAAGCGTAGAAAGAGCATTATCATCAATGAAGTACATAAAGAATGATCTACGAAGTAAGATGGATGATAATTTTTTGAATGATTGTTTAGTTTGCTAAATAGAGTGTAGTATATTTAAAATGTAAGTAATGATGATATTATTGACCGTATTCAAGGTATTGTCACTCGCCCATGACAATTGTAAAGTGAATGATGCCTTTTTGCTAATATGGTACTATCTAAAGGTTGTTCATCATCTTATTGTCATCGTAAATCTTATATAATTGGATCAAATATCTCTTTTGAAGATAGTGGTGCTCTCATGGTCTTGAAATTCTGGATACACCTCTGGTAGTTAGCCCACATATCGAAATCAGTCTCCCAAGTAGCTTCCTCCAACGAGCGATTTCTCAATTGCACTTTCACAGAAGTTATCTCTTAGGACCTTAACTTTCGAACATGCTTATACAAAATAACTATAACTAAATTTTGATCAAACATCACCGAATCTCATCTAATCACATGAGAACTACCAACAACATACTTATTCAGCATCAACACATGAAACACAGGGTGTACACTTGACAACCCAGGAGGTAAAGCCAACTCACCAACTCTGTGAACTATCTCAAAAGGGCCAATATATCACATTCTAAGCTTGCCCTTCTTCCCGAACCTCATACACCCTTCATTGGTGAAATCTTCAGCAAAAGCCATTTTCCAACCATGAACTTCAATGCACGGACCTTTCGATCCGCGGAACTCTTCTTTCTACTCTGGACGCTAATCCTGAATCAACTTAACCTTATCCAAAGAATCCCTCAAAAGATTAGTACCCCCAAGGTCGAACATCAAAAGCTTCAAATCATCTAATGTGAGCATGACAACATATTTTGAATAATTTCGTCCAAGTTGCATAATGAACGATTTTCATTTCCAGTTTGACGGAAACATGTGTTTTGATATTTTAGATAGTAAGGGCAGGATGAAAAGATGATTTTGACTCAAACATAGTTGGTTGGGATGAATGATGTCCACTAATGGAGAGATGGAAAATAAAACTCAAGAAAAATGGAAGAAAATTTTCGACCAAAGGGAGGAAGAGGACCGAAAATGGGGGAAAATAATTTTGGATCTTTTTCCTTAACTTCTGATACCATGTAATAATTTGAAAATATTTTCCTCAATTGTATTCTTCAATTAAGGGCATGATATAAACATAATATACAATTAAATGAAACGATGAAATCAAACTTCTAATCTACCTAATCAATACTCAATCCTAATCAATCCCTAATAATCTTCTTCCTAATCAATCATAATCCTAATTATCATTTTACTACTTACCATACAGAAAATGATACTACAATACTAATATTCTAACAATAAGTTTGTACTTTAGATTGTTGATGTATGACATTATGTAATGACGGAAAATGATATAATGTATCTAAACATTGTACTCATAAAAACAATACAATACAATAAAACAACAAACCCAATGTAAACTCACATATGGAAACTGAAGAGGGTGGAGTATATGCAGACCTTGCATCTACCTCGTGAAGGTAGAGATCTCAGTACAACACAATACATTATTGAGCAATAAGTACTCCCATTGTCCCAATTTATTTAACACATTTTTTTAGTCAGTCCCTCAAAGAATGACACATTTCCTTATTTGTCAATAATTTAACTTTAAATTTTTGCTTTTACGCTTAACGATATGATCTATAACCACACAAACTTCTTTGGCTTATTTTACACCACAAGATTTAAACTTAAATTTTATTTTTTAGTCAAACTACATCATATAAATTGGGATGGCGGAGAGAGTAACAAGCTAGTAATGATTTGGAGAGTGCAGAGGAAAGTGTATGCAGACCTTAACTCTACCTCGTGCGATCAGTACTGAAAGAAATAATCCCCTCATTATTCTTATTGAATAATGACAAATATATACAAGTTACATAGGAAAATCTTTTTCCTATTCTACATCTAAATCCCTATTCTATTTGGAGACTAGCTTTACAATTAAGATAATATTATACTACTAATTATGGTACAATACTAAATCTAATATTTACCAAATATACAAGGGAAATTTGGGACCCACTGTTGGACACTGGACGTGCCCCACTGCTGGGATTTACTGAATTGGGTCAATATTCAATATGTTTAACACACCCCGCAGTCATAGCGGGCGGTCTTCGTACGCTGAGACTGTCTCTAAATTCTTCAAAAATGACTGAGGGAAGCCCTTTTTGTAAAGATGTCTGTAATCTGATATCTGGAAGAGACATGGCAGACGTGTACATGTCATTTAGCTACCTTCTCTCGAACAAAGTGAATATCCATCTCTATGTGTTTAGTACGCTAGTGCTGAACTAGATTACCAGAAAGGTAGATGACACTTATATTATCACAATAAACCAATGTAGCCTTTTCCAATAGGACAATTGAGCTCTAACAGTAGATTTCGTAATCAACATGACTCAGAAACCACATTGGCTACCCCTCTATATTTGGCCCCTACACTTGAACGTGAAAGCGTGGATTGATGCTTGGCAGACCATGAGACCAAGTTATTACCTAAAAACATGCAATAGCCAGACGTAGACCGTCTGGTGTCAGGACAACCACCCCAATCAAAGATTCAGATAGAGACTAGTGTAGACGTCGACGAAGGATACAAATGCAAACCATACTCAAGTGTTCCCTTAATGTAACTAAGAATGCGTTTGAGCGCATTCATATGTTCAACTCTGAAATCATGCATAAACAAACATACCTGATGTACGGCATATGTAATATCAGGTCGCGTGAACGGCAGATACTGAAGGGCGCCTGCAAGACTTCGATAGCGGGTCGGATCCTCATATGGAGAGTCAGCTGCAGCACCCAACTTGGGTTTAGTATCAACTGGAGTGGAAGTGGACTTACAGGATGACATCCCAGCCCTCTCAGTGATCTTTGCTGCATACTTTCTCTGTGACAAGAACAATCCACCTGCATGACGAGTTACAGCAATCCCCAAAAAGTAACTCAATGGGACCAAGTCCTTCATGGCAAACTCTGAACTGAGCATTGTCATAATAGACTTTCGCAAAGCATCAGAAGAGACAGTCAAGATAATATCATCAATATATAATAGTATATAAGCCATGGAAGATCCTCGGCGATATCTGAACAATGAATTATCAGACATGCTATGAGAAAAACCCATAGTCGAAAAAAATCAGCAAACCTCTTATACCAAGCCCGTGGAGACTTCTTAAGCTCATACAAGGACTTCTTCAATAGACAGACATGATTAGGATATCTAATATCCCTAAACCCCAAAGTTTGATGCATATACACTGTCTCCTGACGATCACCATGTAGGAAAGCATTCTTCACATCTAGCTGATGAATGGGCCACGATTTTGAAAGATCCAAGTTGAGCACAGTGTGAATGGTAGTTGGCTTGACCACTGGGCTAAATGTCTCACCACAATCCACACCAATCTGCTAAGTCTTACCATCACCTACAAGTCTAGCCTTATGTCTCGCAAATGAACCATCAGAATTTTCCTTATGAACAAAAATCCACATAGATCGAATAATATTAACACCAGATGGACGGGGTACCAACTCTCACATCTTATTATCAATAAGAGCATTATATTCCTCGGTCATGGCAATTTTCTAATTAGGGTCATTTAAGGCAGACACAGGATTACTGGGTAATGGGATTTAAGAACATTAGAATTCAAATTAAAATATCTCTTTGGTTTAAAAATACCTCATTGACTGCGAGTGATTGAACCTTGACTTTGGGCTAGATTTGGGGAATTTTGGGAATTTTTTGAAGTGTTGGAAATTACCGTCGGAAGAGTCGCGGCGCTGGGAGAACTGCAGAGCTCTCTGAAGTTTTGGCACCGCGGCGCTTCCCCAGAGAGTTGCAGCGCTATTGACGGGATTGAAACTGTTTGGTCACTGGCTGGCTGGCGCCGCGGCGCTGATGTCGTTTTTATGAAGATCGAAAAAAATGACAGAGAAAACAGGGGGAGACATCCTCATCCAAAAATCATAAGAACTAAGCACGGGGTTTTCTACTTATTTGACGGAAAACCCAAAAACACACAAGGAGTAGAACGTGCCTGAAGTTTGTTGATCATAATGGATGGAAACAGTGGATAACATAAGCATCCGAAGACCCTAAGATGAGAATATGACGGAGTCTTATTGTATAACACTTTGAGAGGAGATAAATATGTCAAAACTTTAGAGGGGAGAATAATTAGTAGATCGGTAGTCATTTGTAGCGCATGATGCCAAAATAATGGAGGAACGGAAGAATGAACCAATAAAGTACGGACAATATTATTAATGGTACGAATTTTTCGCTCAACTTTCCCATTTTGTGAAGACGTATGAGGACAAGAAAAACGCAATTTATTCCATTTTTAGCACAAAACTCCTAAATTCCTCATTGTCATACTTTTTGTCATTATCACATTTAATGTTTTTTATTTCCCATTCGAATTGCGTTCTTACAAAGCTCTAAATTTTATGAAAATGGAAAAAATTTGAGATTTTTCGCAATTGAAAATGTCCATAAATATTTACAATAGTCATCTAAGAATAAAATATAATAACGATGACCCATAGAACTGAGAACCGGAGATGTCCATAATTCACTATGAATAATATCAAATGGCATTGAAGTATTAGAATTCGAAGCTACAAATGGTAACTTAATATTTTTTTCCCAAAGCACAGGATTGATAAAGTGGAGTACTACGCGTACTCTTACAAGAAAATAAACGTATGTCTATCTAAAGAAGATGACCCTAGATGACCTAGACGAGCATGCCATAAATAATGAGCAAGAGCTGCAAAAGTGGATGACATATCTTGACGCGAGATGTTGAGACTCGATGTTATTGGATAAAGATCTCCCCTACTGTCACACCTCATGAGATGACTCCCCTTCTTGAAACTTCACATAAAACCCAAACGATCAAAATTAATAGAAACTCAATTATCAGTGGTGAATTTACGGACATACACCAAATTTTTAATCAATTTTGGGGCATGAAGGGTATGTTTCAGGACAAGTGGTGGATGAGGATGGGACAAAGTTTTATGACCATAACTCTTAATTGGAATAGAATTGTCATTACTAATAGTTATACCACTATTAGTGCTCAAATTAGAATAAGACGAGAGAGTATCTTGGTCGGATGTCATGTGGGTAGTGGCGCCGGTGTCCATGTACCACCAGTGGTCAGTTGAGTCAAGCTGCCGTGTGCATCGCTGCTTTAATATCGGTCTTAGTGGGGCCCAATGCGTGGTGGGCCTGATGGGGGCGCGTCCCAAGTATAATGGATCGTTGCTTTGCCCATACGCCGTCCAACCGGAGTCCGACTGGGAAAAAGTTGGCCGCGACACGCAGCATCGGCCGAGCATCGAGGCACCGTGGTCTTTGTAAGGATGGCCGCGAGCCGCGACGCCGGGACCTCTATCATCGCCTGCGGGCCCCGTGGCCTAATCGCCATCGCCGCCGGTTGCCCCCGTTGTTGCCGCCACGATTCTTGCCATTATTCTTTCGATTTTGGCCCTTCTTACCACCCCAATTATTGTGATTTTGGGTCATATTGATTTGATTGAAAGGAGAAAAATTGGAAGCAGTCATCATGACGACAGGAATGTCCCCAATCGCCACTTTCTTATCCAATCCGGCTTCTTCCTGGCAGGGGGTTACCCTGACGAATAACCGAAGCAACACCGCTATAGGCCTCTGACATGCCTGCAACCATCTAAAGAACAAGACGACTATTAGAAATAGGAGAACCCACGTTACTGAGTTGGTCTGCCAAGTCTTTGAGGCGTTTGTAATAAGAAGAAACATTTTGAAAACTCGACATAGCCACCTGTGAGAATTCCTGCTCAAGGATAACAATTCGAGAATGACTGTTATCTTGGAATATATCTCGCAATCGATATCACGCCGCCATAACTGTGGAGTTGGGTTCCATAATCGTCTATAAAAAATCCAAGGAGATAGTGACATAAATTCACTGAAAAACTTTGACATCAAACATGATCCATAATTCTGGATCTGTTTCTTTAGTGGGCACAACCGTCGTAGAAGTAGACGTTTTATCACCCTCCTTTGGAGGAGTTGGAGGAATGATGTGGTGGAGGACTTTATGTGCCAAGGCATGAATCTTAAATAATTCATCCCACGACCCATATTATACGTTTTCTAGGTCAAAAACGATAGGGATGACGCTCTTGATGTTAGAAATTGTGATGGCAGGATGAAAATTGTTCTTATCAGTCATGATGAATAGAACAACAAGATTCAGAGAAGGAAATTTGTGAGAAAGGATTTTCGGGAGAGAAGAGTCGCAGTGTCGGATAAATCTGAGAAGAAGGGGCTGCGACGCTGGCCAAAAAACTGAGAAAAAGAAGAAGAAATTTGAGGAGCGGAAGTAGGGTAAAGAGAACCTAGATGCTTTGATACCATGAAAGAAAGAATCCCCTCATTATTCTTATTGAAGAATTACATATATATATATATATATATATATATATATATATATATATATATATATATATATATATATAAGTTACATAGGAAAATCATTTTCCTATTCTACATCTAAATCTCTATTTTATTTGGAGGCTAACTTTACAATTAAGGTAATATTACACTACTAATTATGGTACAATACTAAGTCTAATATTTACCAAATATACAAGGGAAATCTGGGACCCACTGTTGCACTGGACGTGCCCCACTACTGGGCTTTATCGAATTGGGTTGGGCCCAATATCCAATATGTTTAACAAGTACAACACAATACAATACATTATTGAGCAATAAGTAACAACCATCCAAACAAGCTAGTAATAATTTCGTTACATGAAGCCATGGTTGACATATTAGGGCAAATTCGAGAGCAACGTTTCATCAATGTCGAAGATGCAAGCATCTATTCCATCATTCAAAACCTTAACTGAATTGCCAAACGCGAGTGATTGGTCAGCCACTGCAGAAGAATAACGACCGCTAGTCATGTAATCCTGAACGAAGGAAGTGCATTTTTTAGGGATCAAAGTCCAGAAACCAACGTCATTAGTCTCCACAGTGAATCGCTAGCTCTCACAGTACATAGCATTGTCGTTGGGGATATTTCGGTGGGAGAAGACGCGATTGAGGGAAAAAAGGTCCAAAAATTTCGAGGAATAAGGTGTGTTTTTTACTCTTTATCTCTTAAAATTTTAGAAATGTCGTACAATCTTGGACCAAAATTATTTATTTAAGAAATACTTTAATTTATATATACAAAAACTATCGAAAGAAAAAAATATGATGTATGTTATTCCCTTTGTTTTAAAATGTTTGTTTGAATTTGACTTGACACAGAGTTTTAAAAAATAATTAAACAAAACTTTTGAATCTTGTGATTCTAAATTAAAGATATAAAGAATATACCAAAATGCTACTTAATTTTATGGTCTTAAATATGTTATGTAAGGGCAGCCCGATGTACTAAGCTTCCGCTATGCGCGAAGTCCGGAAAAAGGTCAGACCACAAGAGTCTAATGTACGCAGTCTTACCCCGCATTTCAGCAAGAGACTTATAACATTCTGTAAATTAAGGTTAGGTGTAAATATGTTAAATGAGTATTAGTGTGACATTTTAACCATATGAAGACCATCAACATGATTTTGGGAGAATATTATTGGTTTGGAATCAAGACAAATAGTGAGGTGCATAAGGTTCTATAGAATCCAATCAAATTCGATGGGTCTGACTTCCCGCCCAATTTCATAAAAAATCGTTGGGAATTTGAGAAACTTACAACATAAGTTGTAGATCTTTGAAATACCTTTCCAACCATATTTGGTGGAGCTCAATCAGAGCTTTGTGCTAGGAATTATGCCAATTTTACTGAACGCTATTGGTACCGTCGAAAAATGTAATTCTTTGCGCCGCCTTCTTCATAGAAGCCGTCGGGTTTACCCGGAAGTCCGAATTCAAATTTTGACTAAGTGTAAAATGAACCTAGGAGCTCGATGAGCTCATCTCAAAGTGAGATAGAGTTGTGTTTTGGACCTCGCTCAACGAGACGGGTGGTCCAAAATGCTCATCCTTTAAATATAACACTTAGTCCAAAAAATCATTCACCCACTCGTTCAACCTCGTATAAAACTCTCTCAAGAGTGTTTTTCTCTCCTCTTAACCTCCCACAACAAAATAAGTTCGTTCCTACAGGTTCTTTAGTATTTATAACATTAAATCATGATTAGTAACATGTTTCTTCAACAAAAAACACAGTATTAGAATCCTTGCAAGTAATTCAAGCTAGGATTTGACGCGTTCTTCTCAGAAAACAACGTAGTTCGTTGCTAGGAAAGATTACAGATATTACGTGTGGGAACCTTATTAATCATCCCACACCTCGTTCATGAAGATTACTATAGATTTCTTCAGATATAGATATTGTCCTAGTTCATGAAAACTCTAGAACTTCTATCTTTTGAGAATATAACCTCGTAGTTGTTCATAATTATCACTTTGAATATTGCGAACTCATTACGTAATCAGTATAGACTCGTGTTCGATATCCCATGAGTCTCAATTATGAAAATCAAGTTACTATGACCAGTTAATGCTTCAAACTTCATAATCAGTTTGTGAATACATGTCTCAGTATAGTTCTATTCAGTATTTCAATATCATGTACTTTAGTATTCCAATATCATGTACTTCAGTATAATTCAGTATTCCAGTATCATGTACTTCAGTATGATTCATTATTTCAGTATCTTGTATTACATTTTGATTCTCAGTTCTTTAATATAAATTGCTTAATGTGGAACACATGTGTTTTGGGCATAAGGTCATAGTTATGTATATATATACTTGGTCCTGAGGCCACATAATTGGCCACACGTTATATGAGCCTGAGGCCACGCGTTATATGAGCCCAAGGCCACATGTTATAAATAGGTGATTCCACATTTAGAACATGAAGTACTCATAACTTCGGTTCTTTTGTTTACTTCAGTTTCAGTATTATTTTCTGTTTATTTATTTGGGTTGCCTTTTACCGAGCACACATTTACAGTTCTTTCATTCAATTGTTTTAAATGCAAGTACAATTCAAATGTACTGACGTCACTATTGTTCGGGGCTTGTATTTCACGATGCAGCCGCGAATTTTAGGATAACGGATCTGCTCGTTAGGACTTAATCGTATCAGGTACTTGGTGAGCCTCATTTACTTCGGGGCATTGTCTTTACTTTCAGCAGTCATGTACTCATGTCATGTTAGACAGTCATGTATGCTGGGGGCCTTGTCTCAGTAATAGTTCATTATTTTTGTCGCGCATGTTTTTTTCCTCGGGGTCGGAACGGTATCCGCAACGTTGCTCTTTGGCGCGGTTCCCTGGATGGAGCAATAATGCTAATTTTGAAGAGTCGCCACCTAATTAGTTAAGTGAATTAGGACACTTGATTTATTGCAGTAAAATATTGCAATTAATCTTCATTTAATGGTCTGCGAAATTAACGAGATTCTGGGTCAGGGTTCTTTATTATCCTAAAGGGAAGGGACTAGGCATCCTTTAAGATCCGCTAACTTGCGGTTATTCATTCAAACCTAGGTTAATTATTTATTGCCTTTTTTATTCTACCTATTCTAAGCATTTATTTTTCATAATTTATAATTAAAACAAAGTGCAATACAAAAATAATAAAACTGAAATTAAATGCGACATAAAATAAAACTCCGGGATATCTTTTAGGCCTTCTGCACAAGATGATCTCCGGGTACCTGCATAAACACTTAGTAAAAGTGTTAGTAATAGAATAAATAATTTTAAAGCAATGACAAGAATTAATAAGTAAAGCCAAAAAATAAATAAATCCGTCTTTTGTACAGAGGAGGCCTTGGAAATCAGACGGAGATTCCTTCATCGGCCAATATTGTTAAAAATAATAAAATAAATGCAACCTTCAAATCCGCGCCAAAACAGTAATAGTTTTAAACACGGAGGGCTCAGATATATAAAATAAAGCGGGACATCCTAAATAAGTCCGGTTGCGAAAATTCGTCTCGCCATCGCATGTTGGTTATCCTATGTAAGTAGAAGAAATCATTAACGCCCTGAAAGCTTCATTTATTTTATTTTCCGTCTTTGCAACTGTGAAGGCCTCAAAAATCGACGGATAACTTTTTCATTGGTCAGTGTAGTATCATGTTCAAAAATCAGTAAAATACCAACAAGTGTAGCAACATGTTCAAAATTAGTTTAATAAAATAAAGGGGCAAAAATCGTCCAGAATCAGTCCCGGAAATCAGAACATCGTAACAGTGGTAAAACCCACAAAAACCAGTCCAGAAAACAGCCCAACACCCACAAACAGTCCACTAATAGCAAAACCGGTGAAAATCAGTCCAACACAAACCAGAAAACAACAAAGCGGTAGCCAACAACATCACCGTAATAAGGCCAAACGAAGGTCGCCGGAGTTTGAAAACACCGGCAGGATATCAAAATCGAAATTCAGTCCAACGAAAAATAGAAAAGAAGTAACCAACAGTCAAACAAACACATCGAAAAATAGTAACATGGGTAGAGATAACAAACCATCGTCGGAGATGGTGAAGGGAGAAGAGAGGCGGCGTCACTTCCACGGCTAACGTCGGAGCGACGCCGCCGTGGTGATATAAAACATCGGGATAAGATGCGAGACAGTGGTGGTTCACGATGGTGTTGTTGCTGGTGGGTATGAAGTGGGGTTCGCCGCTAGGGGGGAGAGTGATGGTGAGGGTGAGGGGTTGACGGGAGTTCGCCGACGACAGGAGAGGTGGGATAGAGATGGTTGTGGTAGTCGCCACTCGCCAGTGATGATGTGTGGTCGACGGGAACTAGGAGAGAAGATGAACCCTTTTTTTTCAAAAAATAAAAAAGGGAGCACGAATGTAAAGGTGTGTGTCTGCATTGACCCTGTGCACATTTGCCCCTTTTCTTTTAAAGGGGGGGGGGGGGGTAATGTTTTATTTATATGGGTATTTAGGCTTAGGGTTTGGGTTTGGTTTTGGGGGGAAAAGATGAAAAGTGATATTTGATTTTAGGGGGGAAAATAAAAGAGAGTGTTTGGATGAAAAAAATGGTGTTGGATTGGAATGATCTGAATTGTGCCTCGGACTGGACTGGTTTGACAAAAATGCAAAACGGGTTAATTATTTAAAAGAAAAATTATTTAAAAAGATGCAAGATTATTAAAATGCAAATGTCGATGCAATAATAATAAAAATACAATATTTAACAAATGTTTAATGTCTAATTAAAATTAAAACGAGACGTCAATTAATTATTTAAAAAGATGCAAATATTATTAAAATAAATGACGGTGTAATAATAATAGAAACATAATATTAACAAAGACATAATGCTTAATTTTAAAATAAAAAGATAAAAAAGCAAAAATAATGATTAGAATGCGGTGTCCTAAAACACATAAAATTGCAACAAATGTACGAAAAACGAGTCAAAATTGACTGTCAACAACATGTCTCTCTTTGTACGGAGATGATGGAAGAGTCTTCGGACAAAGATGTTGACTTGTAGCCAATTTGTCCTGTTTTATAAATTAGAACTCAAAAGTGGGGCTGATGCAGACTCAAAATTGTCCCAGTGTCAAATTATGATGACACTAGGTCGTTGTGATGCGAAAATAAAAAACAAAGCTGACGCAGATTTAAAAATGTCTCAGTGTCGAATTATGAGGACACTGGGTTGCTGCGATGCTAAAATTATGGACGAACGAATATCGATTCAAGAATATGTCCCAGTGTCGAATTATGAGGACACTGGGTTGCTGCGATGTTAAAACATTAAAGCAGGCAGACGCCGATTCAAAATTATCCAGTGTCGAATCATGATGACAATGGGGTGATATGATGCTGCAAAATTAAAGACAAAGCCGACACAGATTTAAAATTTATCCCAGTATCGAATTATGATTGACACTGGGTTACCGACTTACAGGTGATGTGGTGTTGTAACAGGCAGAGTGTTTGTAGATGTTGATGGCGTCATTCCATGGACGTGATGCAGATGTTCGTCGTTGCATAGACGAAACCTAGATGAAGATGTTGCATGGGCTTTTGTGAAAAGACGTCGTTGCGTAGACGCGATGCAGATGCTCGTCATTACATAGACGAAACATGGATGAAGCTGTTGCATAGGCTTAGATGAAAGAGCGTCGTTGCATAGACGTGATGCAGATGTTCGTCGTTGCATAGGCTTAGATGAAATGTGTCGTTGCATAGACGCGATGCAGATGTTCGTCGTTGCATAGGCTTAGATGAAATGTGTCGTTGCATAGACGCGATGCAGATGTTCGTCGTTGCTTAAGACGAAACATAGATGAAGTCGTTGCATAGGCTTTTAAGAAATGCGTCGTTGCATAGACGTGATGCAGATGCTCGTCGTTGCATAGACGAAACATGGATGAAGTCGTTGCATAGGCTTTGATGAAATGGCGTCGTTGCATAGACGCGATGCAGATGTTCGTCGTTGCATAGACGAAACATAGATGAAGCCGTTGCGTATGCTTAGATGAAATGACGTCGTTACATAGACGTGATGCAGATGTTCGTCGTTGCATAGACGAAACATAGATGAAGTCGTTGCATAGGCTTTTATGAAATACGTCGTTGCATAGACGTGATGCAGATGTTCGTCGTTGCATAGACGAAACATAGATGAAGTTGTTGCATAGGCTTAGATGAAAGGGCATCGTTGCATAGACGCGATGCAGATGTTCGTCGTTGCATAGACGAAACATAGATGAAGTCGTTGCATAGGCTTTGATGAAATGACGTCATTGCATAGACGCGATGCAGATGCTCGTCGTTGCACAGACGAAACATGGATGAAGCCGTTGCATAGGCTTTTATGAAATGCGTCGTTGCATAAACGCGATGCAGATGCTCGTCGTTGCATAGACAAAACATAGATGAAGTCGTTGCATAGGCTTACATAAAATGGCGTCGTTGCATAGACGCGATGCAGATGTTCGTCGTTGCATAGACGAAACATAGATGAAGCCGTTGCATAGGCTTAAATGAAATGACGTTGTTTTATGGACGTACCTGCTTTGTGACTCGCCTGGGTTGAGATAGCGTCATTGCATAGACGTTGTGTGTTTGTAACCCGCATGGGCTTATTGTTGTGCTCCCGCCTTTACTGATATAAAGATCCTGCACTCAAAGAAAACTTGTGAGTTTTAGGAAATGAGCGGTTGATTCGCGTCGACTTTGTAGCTTTGGCTCTTGACGCTTGCATGCTCAGACTGGTTTGGACTGAAGACCTAGTTGGCCTGAAAACCTAGTTGGCCTGCTTTTTTTTCTGTCTATTGCCATTTTCTTGCAGTGAATCCTTAAAAATGCCCCAGTTTATGATAAATGAAGATGTTGAACTTTCAACTGGTAAGGTTGAGTCTTGACATTATCAAGGCGATCAGGTAAGCAAATGTTTTTATTTTTTTATTTTTTTTATCATGAATGAAAAGCTAATGCGAAAATATGGACAATGTACAATTGAGTAGATGAGAATGCAACCCTCAAAATATGCCTCAGTCATGTGTAGGTAGTCATGGATGCAAAACATATGAGGATGCTAAACTCTCCAATGGAAAAAATCGAGTCCTGTGCAAAACAAGGAAGAAATATTTCTAATGGTGTGACCGAAGCCGATATGGCCGCCTACGTATCCCGCCGAGGGAATCAGGTCAAGACGTAGTTCATGCTGTAAAAAAAGGATTTTTTTATAATTTTAAAATGATGTGGGACCGAAGCCAATGTGGCCGCCTACGTATCTCATCTTTGACGAGAATCAGGTCAAGACGTAGTTCGTGATGCAAAATAAGGATTTTTATGATTTTAAAATGATGTGGGACCGAAGCCGATGTGGCCGCCTACGTATCCCGCTGAGGGAATCAGGTCAAGACGTAGTTCATGATGCAAAAAATAAGGATTTTTTATGATTTTAAAATGATGTGGGACCGAAGCCGATGTGGCCGCCTACGTATTTTGCTGAGGGAATCAGGTCAAGACGTAGTTCGTGATGCAAAAAATAAGGATTTTTTATGATTTTAAAATGATGTGGGACCGAAGCCGATGTGGCCGCCTACGTATCCCGCTGAGGGAATCAGGTCAAGACGTAGTTCGTGATGCAAAAAATAAGAATTTTATGTAATATGCATTTTGTTGTTTTTAACTGAAAAAATGGAAGACAACATTACGTTCTGACTTCAGTTGATACCAACAATTAGTATTGTGCATAAGGATTTTCTTTTATTGCTTTCAGTCTAACCGAGATTGGCTCCGGTGTAATTCACACAGCTTCAGATAGTACCTCAGACATACCTGAGTGTCGACACACCTGCTTGCATCCAAGGTTTCGAACTACACGTAATCTCACGTTTCAAATGCCCTCACTGAAAGAAAGTCTCATTTCTCACATATATTTCAGTATTTTGAATTTTGGGACGTTTAGAGAAAACACACTCATACTCAGAAAGATGTTCAATGCATGCATTTGTGATACCATAGGCTTGGTCGTCATGTAAGTATCCACTAATGTGATAACCCTCAGTATAAGATCATGTAGGGCTTGTCACGGGCTTGTAATGTAGGCTTGGGAAAGGAATGGATATCATTTGGATAAAAGTGACTAATCATTCCTCGAGAGTTGGACTACGTCCATGCTTGATATTTGTGCGCTTTAATGCTGACTTGCTTTCTTTTTGTCCCAATTTTTCTGTACTGACTTCTTTTGAATCTTTCATTTGGAGCCCCTTTTTTTTCGGGGTTATATATTCCTTTTTTTATTATTATCGGGCCTTTTGATTTCCTCTTTGTGTGAAGTCGTCATTTTGTTTTTTTTTTTTTTCTTTTTGAGACTTTGACAATTTTTGTCTTTGTAAACTTCAACGCAGAATTTTGTCAGCCACTTGCACATTTCTAAAGCGTTCAAGGAGGTCAGGCCAAGAGAGTGATAGTGTGTACGCACTCAGAAAGGGTATAGGTATAATATGCGGTTGTCGAAAGAAAGTTTTAGACTCAAAAGGGGTGTACTACGGATAATGTTATTTGGTAGGCTGAAAAGGCTCAAACGGGTCAAAGAAAGCCTACGATCATTTCCTACACCGAGTGTTACTCAGAATTTCGCATCAACAAACATTCAAGCCAAGTTCTAGATCACAATGCAGTGCAATTGAACTTATTCTAAAAACTCGCCACACAATGCATATGAAACGATGAGGTCGGTTTCATTCTTATCTTGGAAACATGCAAGACAATGTCATCTACGGGTATGAATAAGAGGTACCAAAAGAATCTATGGTTTACCACAAAGTCAACCCATACTGATTATCACTTGTTTTTTATTATTATTTTATGCACAATCTTAACTGTGTTGGTATCAACCAAGTCAAACAATGATACTTAAAAATGTTTTGTTTTTTTGAATAACACATTTTTTTTTGTATTTTTTTGAATAAAATATTTCTTTTTTTGTATTTTTCGAATAATTGTTTTTTTTGTTTTATTTTAATAAATAGTACCGAACCCGAATAGTGGTCGCCACGTATCCGCCGAGGAATCAAAGTCGCGTAGTTCATTCAGATATGTTATAAAAATGTATACTTAAAAAAGAATTCATGCATGAAAGGATAGTAAGAGTAAAACTGTGCAAAATAAGTGATTGTCCATTATGGGACGTGTGCAAAGTAAAAAGCGTGTAAAATAACAAATGAATGTTCATGATAGGATGAATGCAAAGTAAACTAACTGTCCCCGGTAGGATGAATGCAATGAAAGCATGATTGTCCATGATAGAATGAATGTAATAAAATGAATGTTCATGACAAAATGAATGTAATGCAAAATGACAGTTCATTATATGATGAATGAGACGAATGAGTGAGTCAAATGCGATCTTTATTATTTTTTCTTATTATTATTTATTTTATTTTATTTTTATTTTTGTGGTGTCGAACCCAAAATGGGTTGCCTACGTATCACACCGTGTGGTGAGAATCAGACACGCATAGTTCAGAATGATTATGATGTAAAATGCATGATAAATAATTATGTAATCAACACTAGACATATCAATTGAATTTGCAAATAAAGATACAAAATATAGAAGAAATGAGAGCGATGTCTCGTTGAATCTGGTATAAACTGACTTCTATTAGTCAACATAACTCTCGCTCATTTTTGTGATAATTTTTTTCTTTTCCGGCCGCCCTTGACTATTTGCGAGGACGGTCTTCCTGCAAAAAATATGACAAATGGGTGAGAGTAGGCAAGTCATAAAAATAATAAAATGTAAGGGCATGACAATATAGTCAAAGACTCCCCTGATTGGTTCGACCGGACTGGTGGTTGATGTTTCACAAAGTCCAAGTCACGCTATTCAAGAGTGATTTACGCAGTAGAAGTCCTGATTGCAATGTGACAACAAAAAGTGCAAAAATGCAAATGCTCGAGCCCGGAATCACAAAAGGATAATTATTGCATTAAATAATATGTACAAAATTGCTAGCGACAAACAATAGTAAATAAAAGCATGCAAATCAAGCACGCGCCCTAATATGTATGTGACCTCTCTTATGCCAGAGGTGAGCCTAAACGTCAAATATGCGAGATTATGATAAATAAGTCCAAGCCGTTAAACTGCAATGTTTTGTTGGAAATGGCGACCAAATGACGGTGCACTTTTCCCAATTTCGGCGCGTCATGACCAGGCTTGGATCCGTCTATCATTATCACGCTACACATATATGTTTATTGGTCGACGGGTTGTGAAACCCAACGACAATTTGGTGGATTTGCTAATCGTGGAAACGATATCAAGGATCGACTCACCTAGGGTGTATGCATGCATGATTTAAAATAAAGAGGACGGTATAGCTCTATCTTAAATTTTCTAAAATTTGGCTTAATAAACACAATGGTTCCCGAGGACTACTCGAGTGAGAAGGCTACGCGGCCACCGGTTGGACCGGATTCTCCGCGTAAAATGCCAACTCTCCTAAATTTGGGTACTTTAAAGAAATTTGCGGGTGTGCAAAGCACACCTCGCGTGTAGTGTGTGATAGTGTCAATTTTTCAGAATGAAGGAAATATGAGCGGAATGACAATTTAAGGTAAGCAGTAAAAGAATGTAGCAATTAAAGTAGTTAATTACAAAATAAAAGCAAACAATATAAAACATTTACAACAAATATAAAAAGCAAAATAAGGAGCAATATTTAATTAACCTGGGTTTGCTATGATCAAGAACCTGATATCTCCAGCGGAGTCGCCATGTTGTCGCGCCCGTTTTTGACCTCGGGGTCTAAACGGTATCCGCAACGTTGCTCTTTGGCGCGGTTCCCTGGATGGAGCAATAATGCTAATTTTGAGGAGTCGCCACCTAATTAGTTAAGTGAATTATGACACTTGATTTATTGCAGTAAAATACGAAAAACGGGTCAAAATTGACTGTCAACAATTTTCATATTCGTGTAAGAGGTTTCATAGACTATTCAGTATGTCATTTTTCAGTATTCAGAGGTGTTTAGCCTTGTGGGCTACACTACTATGTTTTCAGATTATTTTCGCATTTATGATTAAATAATATTTTTAGTATAATTATTATCATGACTCATGCTTTACCCACACTTTTCATGTTTTAATTTATATTCCGCATCAGTACATGTCACGTGTTGATTCATCAAGTCATGTGGTCTGTTCGGTCACATGCAGTTAGACATCGAGTGTCATGTTACGTTGATGCCATGATTCGGAGAGTGACAAGATTATTTTCACGGCTTGAACATGTGACCAGTCACATGGCAGCAACTCAGTTACTTCAAGGCTTCCCTTCATCTTAAACATGCTATGTGTGAATTAAAATTAAAGAGTTGAAAACAAATAGACTTTTTTTTTTAAATGGACCAAAAAGAAAAGTACAAACATTTCGGAATTGAGGTAGCACAACTTACAATCTTCCTCGTATAAAATGACAAAAGAATAATATTTAAAATGTAACAAACTCACTTCGTTTAACTCTTTTTTTTTGTTAAACAAATAATATATATATATATATATATATGGATAGTGTTAAGTTATTATTACAAACCGAAAATGTTTTACGAAATACATTTCCTAAAATGTCTTCCCACACAGCATCAGTGGCAAACACAGGAGGAACTGTCAAAATACTGGTATCATCAAAATGTTGATGTTTGTCCCTTCCTTGGCTAGAAAATCAGCCACCCTATTATGCTCCCTGTAGGTGTGGTTCAGCATTGGAGCTCTCAGCATCAAGGACCTCTGAAGTTCAACATACGTGTTAGTAGTAATGAGAAAGCTTTTTAGGTAGCTAACAATCAAATCACATCTACTATTTCTTATAACTCCTCCCAAGCCTCCAATATCAGGGTATTTAAAGGCAGAACCATTTGCATTTAGCTTGAAGAAATCCTGTGAAGGAGGATTCCATCTAAGGTTAACAGTGACAATGGTACTTGGGATGGTGTTCTTGTTATATTTTCGGAGAGATAAGTCATATATACAAGGGGTGGGTGGGGGAGTAGATAGAGTGGTTCAATTAAATGGTAGTAACAATTCCTTTCGCTACTTCTCCAAGGAATGTATCACAACAAATTCATTAATAGGAGATTGAATATATTACTACTATTTAGTACTTGCTATTTTTACTTCCTTTTTTTATTTGTTATCTATTGTTTCATTGGTTGTGTTTATCTTGTCATTTTGTTGCCGTTATTTTTCTTTCTAGCCCATTTTGGTAATGCGGGTCTATTGGAAATAGTCTATCTACTCCACAAAGCACAAAGGTAAGGTAAAGTCTGCAACTCTACATATATCCTACGCTCCTCAGACTTCACTTATTGAACTTACATTGGGTATGTTATTGAGATTGAATAATTCAGCAAAACACATTCACATCATAATTGTAGATCATCAAGAAAAATGAGAACTGGTAACTTTATAAGATACATGAACTGTCTTTCACAACCAAATGCAGACAGTGTAGACAACAATATGGGGCAGTGACATATACATGCAAAATAAAACTGAAAGGCAAAAACAAGTTTATGCACAACTATCATTTCCTCATGTCAAGAACTATGGCATATCTTTCTGCGAGACATGGATCAAAGTTGTTGCAAGTCTACCCGCTCAAATCTGAGACGGGTTCCAGTAGAAGCTAGCAACATCATCAAAGGAGGCGCTGCTTTCCGGTCACTGAATCTACCGCTGACTTGCTTCCTGCTCAATGGTAAAATAAGTTTTGAGCATACCACCAAAGAGATTTGAGTACAAGTTGTGCTCAAGCACCAACCAAGCTAGATCCCACGAAATGACAGTAGTGAACCAAGAGCTTCCTCAAGAATAACAGAATTCATATTTGATATTGGGAAGGTGCATAAATGCACAAACTTTATCCCCTTCAAAGGATCTTTTATTAAATCTTTTCCAAGGCACCATGGTTTCTATATACAACAACATACCCAGTGAAATCCCACAATGTGAGGTCTGGAGAGGGTAGAGTGTACGCAGACCTTACATCTACCTTGGTGGATAGAGCAGCTATTTCTGAGAGACCCTCGGCTCAAGACCACACACTAACAAAGAAAAAGAAACGGTCAGACTCTGACAAGAAATTATAAAAAATTTAAAGCAGCATAAAAATGCTGGTATCAAAAGCGAATAAGCCATGATAGCGCATTCTGAAAAAAGAAGCAGTAACTAACGCAGGTAAATAAGATAAACAAAGTACACTAGAAAACACATAGCAGCAGAAATCAAACGACATGAGACTATAAAGCAATAATGCGCCTACTAGTATGATAGGCTAAGCGGGCCTAAAATAATAACACTACAACTACCCGTTTGTAAGCGTAAGTTGGACTACCTACTACCCTTCTATCCTAATTCGTGTCCTCTATAACCCCCTATCTAAGGTCATGTCCTCGGTAAGTTGCACCGCGCTATATCTCGTCTAATCACTTATCCACAATAATTCTTCGGCCTACCTCTACCCCTCATAAACTCGTCCATAGCCGATCTCTCACACCTCCGCACTGGACATTTGTATCTCTCATCTGCACGTGCCCAAATCATCTCAACTTCGCCTCCCGCATCTTATCCTCCACCGAGGTCACTCCCACTTTGTCCCGGATATCATCATTTCTAATTATATCCCTCCTTGTATGCCCACACATCAATCTCAACATCCTCATATCCGCAACTTTCATCTTTCGAGTGTGCGAAGTTGACCGACCAACACTCCGCTCCATACAACATAGTCGGTCTAACTACCACTCTATAGAACTTGCCTTTAAGTTTTGGTGTCACATTTTTATCGCACAAGACTCCAGATGCGAGCCTCCATTTCATCCACCCTGCTCCAATATGATGTGTGATATCGTCATCAATCTCTCTATTCCCTTGGATAATAGACCCAAAGTACTTAAAGCTTCCTTTCTTTGGAATGACCTGGGTACCAAATCTCAGCTCCACGCCTGTCTTAAGGTCGCTCCCATTATTGAACTTGCACTCCAAATATTCTGTCTTGATCCTACTCAACCTGAACCCTTTAGACTCTGGAGTGTCTCCAAACCTCCAGCTTATCGTTCACTCTGTTCTCCTTCCCCTTCTATTCCCAAAAGCTGATGAAATAGGCTTCCTTTATTGATTCAAGCAATTGAGGCAAATCTAGTGCTCGTCACGAGCCTCTTTGAATCACACCTAAAGGCGAATGAGGAGAGTGAGGGGAAGAGGGGGCAGCCCTCGGCCCGATCATCCAATTCGCATCAGTTTTCTTGCTGAAAAAAACTTGCATCAGGACTATGTCGTCTGCGAATAACATACACCATGACAGGATTTGTCGCGTCAGTCCTTCCATCACCAAGGCAAATAAGAATGGGCTAAGAGTTGATCTCTGGTGTAGCCCCATCATCACTGGAAAGTGCTCCAAGTCTCCTCCTACTGTTCGTACTCTAATCTTGGCTCCATCATACATATTCTTAATCGTCTTAGTATATGCAAAAGGTACATCTCCATAACCTCCAAACATCTCCATAACCTCCAAACATCTCCATAAAACCTCCATATGGACTTTGTCGTATGCCTTCTAGAGGTCGATGAAAACCATATGTATGTCTCACTTCCTCTCCCTATACTGTTCCACCAACCTCCTAATAAGATGAATGACTTCTATAGTCGAACGTCCCGGCATGAATCCAAACTGGTTCACGGAAATAGACACGCCTCTTTTCACCCTCATCTCCACGACCCTTTCCCAAACTTTCATATTGTGGCTTAGCAGCTTGATACCCATATAGTTGTTGCAACTCTGGATATCACCTCTGTTCTTGTACAAAGGAATCATTGTACTCCACCTTCATTCTTCGGGCATTATCGTCTTCTTAAAAATGCGTTAAACAACTCAGTCAGCCACTACAAACCTGCCCTGCCTGCGCTCTTTCAAAATTCATCTGAGATCTCATCAAACCCGATCACTCGTCCCCTCTGCATCCTGCGAACAACACCCTTAACCTCCTCAACCTTCATGCTTCTACAATACCCAAAATCCCGAAACCTACCCGATTGCTCCAAATCTCCCAGCACAATGTCTCTATCTCCTTTTTCATTCAAGAGTTTATGGAAGTAAGACTGTCACCTCCAAAATTCAAATGGTGTCTATATCTTGAAATGACTTATTAACATCCCTCAAAAAGGTGGTTTACAAATATTTCCTTTGTTTAAGTGATGGAATTAAATTTGCAGCATCATAAACTATTAATGGAACTTAAGCATTTCAGTTTCTTATGAAAAGAGCGGATGATGATTTAGGGATAGTTCTCGAAGAGATCTTACAACTGTAAAAAGGAGTGGTTAGGATGTGTAGAGCTTATTCTGCCATAGAACTGGCTAGTTCGAAGTGAGCATTCTATGTAGATGAAAACCTGAAGAATAGAATACTTAGGCCTTTAAATTTACATAGACTCTAATAGATAAATCAGATGAAGATAAATTCAGTACCACAGACACTAGAAAGTATATCATCTGAAAAGCAATAGAGTTGCAGAAGTACAGCCACCATATATTTTATTTTTGTTGTTGTTTGCCACCATATAATATATTAGAAAACTAGTAATGTTATAAAGCAATAGAATATGGAACAAGAATAACAGGAAAAAAAACATACGAATAACAGCGAACACATTAAGAAGTATACCTGGTCCAACTGCAAGAACTGTCCTTGAGCCTGATGCTACCTGCATCATACAAATTCCGAAAAACATAAGCACATTCTGTGGACTGTCAAATGCAAACAATACAAGCAAGAAGATATCATCAGCCTCCAGCAGTAAAATCTAAGAATCTGGTATTAGCTTCCAAGCAAGAGAACCATTTGGTCCACCCAAAAAGAGAAAAAAGAAAAGAGAATGAAAAAGACTCTTCTAAAAAAGCTACTCAAGCATAGATACTTCAGCATTTCCTTGTCACAGTCTCTAGATGTTCTCAGTGGATCGACAAAGTAGACTAATCCCAATGTAGTTAAATCATTTCTTTAAACCATCCGTATCTATCTACTATATTCATGTCATTAACATTCCAACCCTAGATAATTTGTCCTTTAATGCAAATTGGAAGTGCTTTAAAACTAGAAATTCTCTAATTGCTTGGAAGGAAGGTCTCAGATGTACCTTCGGCATGTATGAGATTTTCTTTCCTCGGATTCCGAGAAGGTGGAGTTCAGTAACCCAGTTCAGTGACCGAGGAGAGGTTGAGATCTACACTTATCCCTAGAAGAATAAACAAGTATCAGTCGGACTAAAAAAGTCTCCTGACAAACACCAGACCTAATGTAAGTGTAATACCAATAACTATAAGTATTAATTCTAACTTAGTTGATATTGTTATATAGATCATTTCCTTCTATATATGTTGTGTTCTTAGCTATCTCCACATTGATTCCAAGAGACTGTTATGTTAGTATTTTCAAACAATTTCTCTTCTCTATAACTCACTCTTATCTCTACACTTTTTTAATAAAAGAGCTTATTTCATGAATGAAGTGCTCCTCAACTAGTGTGGAGGTAGGTGGAGAGTGGGACATATATCATCTGCAGCCTTCCCCTAACAATTGTGAAGATCTATTTCCATGCTTTAAAATTGTGAAGAAAACTCTACTGTTGTGCCAAGGCTAGCCCTCTTCTACATGTTCTTAATATACCTTTTATATATTTCACAAAAGTAACATCAGTTTACATTATTCCTTGGGAAGGATACCTGTGTACGCCCCGCATCAGCAACCACAAAAGTTGGAAGACCAATGTCCTCAGCTGCTTCCTTCAACTTATTCCTAATAGAACATTTTCCAAGCATATAAAAACAGTTGTCAATCTTAAATGGAGAATCATGGTCAGTGAGGATTAAGGCACCGGACTTCAACTTGTTTGCGACTAAGGCGTAATTGTCATTTTATAAAACAGTGCCAATCATTCTTCAAAAAATGATAACACATTCTTCACAGGTAGGCATGGACGTTGGTGGTGTCCAATGGCAGAGAAACATAGAGTAGGATCACCTGCTTACATTTCTTGCTGATTCTTGCAGGTAACAACTATTTTGGGCTGTCCACATTGCTCCCATTGCCTCAAAAGATACCGATCACTGCATTAAGTAATTCTTCCAATAAATTATCAAATAATGCCACTTCATATCTTTATAGTTAATAAAAGAAAAAGGTGGTAATCTGCAAAAGAAATGGGGTCTTCAGGTTGTTACAGGCCCCAATGGTTTCTTGAATACTTGTTCAGACTTTAGAACAATACAGCTCTTTATTTTTTTGGATCGGTTGAGAATAATACAGCTCTAAAGGAGAAAAAAAAATTACCATCAAAAGATTTTCGTATTTTCATATATTGACATGCATATGCATTAGACGAGTAGAAATGTATAATTTGGATCAGATATTGTATGTAGCTTGCGGAGGGGGAACACATATTGTAGTTTTCTTCATCTAACGAAAGAATACTCCTCAGGTAAGTGGGTTCTCAGGATAACAAAGTTCCAAGTTTAATAACAACCACACTGAAATGGAATTTTGTAGCTGCACGTCACCAGCAAGGAGCATAAGAGCCAATGCAGTAAGTGTAATTGTAAAACTACTGAGTTCTGCTCGTCCTTTTTAGGGAAAATGACCACTAATGTCTTTGATTGTTCTCAACAGTAGAGTATAATCCATGTAGAGATACCTTTGCATAAGGTCTGCATACATGCCAGTAGCAGCATCTGCGTCGTTTAATTAAAGTGTCAAAGTGTGATACAAGCCACGAAAACATCATGAGGAACTTGTAAAATATGGAAGGATTGAAACATCAAAGTGTTAGAGGTTCCTTACGAGCACACTGAGATGCAACTTTTCCATGTGCCATTTTCAGGTCTTGTCTGACAACTAATACCTGGTATTAAATAATCTCAAGGTCAGGAAATAGCAACTTTGTAGAAATCCATTCAACGTAGAGACAGTTAAAAATATACTTTGACCCAACAAATATCACTATATATTTAAGCTGATGACAAGAAGCATCCAATATCAACTTCTTTTTCCCATTTTGATTTTTTTTTTGTGTGAGAGAGGGAGAGTGTGTGTGTGTGTGAATGGGTGAGTGAGAGAGAGAGGATCAAGTACCAAACTGTTCAACATGCAATACAACTACACCTCAGTCCCAAACAAATTGGGGGTCGACTATATGAATCTTCACGGTTTCCCCATTTAAACTCAACCCATGTCATCATCACACAAAAAAAGAACGAAAAATAAGTTAAATATAATAAATAATGGTAGTAGTAATAATAATATTAAAAGTTCTCTATGTTTTTACTGGCATATAAATCTATGACAAGGTTAATATAGTCTTTTTTTCCTTAAGTTAAAAAAGAAGATAGTATACACACGAACACACACAGTCTCGGATACACAGAAAACAAATCAAAAGGGGGAATAGCTGGATTCGAGCATTTTCTTAGATTAGGAAACATGATATGGAGTAAACAAAGAGTTCCTTTCTTTGTTTAGGAAAACTAAATTACATGAATGGTAATTGATTTGTGCCATTCACCTACCCTTCTCATTAATTAACAGCCAAAATCACATGTCATAAGAAATGTGTGTGTCGGGGGGGAGGCAACACTAGTTAGGAGCAAAATTGAGTTGAGTTACTTCTTTTTTTGTAAGTTCAATTTACTTTCTAGGCAAAGTGTTTGATGAAGATGCCAATTTTAAGTCCCTCAAAAATGTACATGCTACCTATTAATTCTCAAGCAGCCTAGCACCAATGTTGACACTAAAGGAAGTATCTCTAGTGCTAGGCATCAAAAATCGAAGATTCATCCACCTCAACTACAACCTACAGTCAATAAAGTTACAATATTTTATAGGGTCGTCTCGTCTGATAGTTGACATTTTCCCAAAGCCTGAGAATTCATTGCTGTAGAAAGAGTTCACATGAAAAGAGTTTTCCTGAATATTTATATCCTAGTCAAAAGTTGATAATATAATACAGTGAAACAGCAATTTGACTGAGCAGAGATTTCCACTCACTAGTATCACCCAACAATTCTTACATATCAAGAGGGCCAGAATATGCTAAAAAGTTACAAACTTTGGAACTAAATACTCTTTTATTCCTTTTAGGGGAGTGACTAATCCTCTTAAAAACTAGTTTCCTACTAATCATTTCCCTATTTTATTATCATAACATATTTAACAGAGAATCCACATTGCAGTCCCTTGTTCAGTTGTATGTCCTTTCACTATAAGCATTACTCCCTTCGTCCCAATTTATGTAATACTCAGTCCTTTTTAATCATATATTTAATAACAATTTGATTTTAAATTTCTCATTTTACCCTTAATAAGAGATTTATAGCCATACAAATATCTGACTTATTTTAGACCATAAATTTCAAATTTCTTTCTTTTATTTTTAAACCTCGTGCTAAGTCAAACACCTACACATAAACTGCAACGGAGGGAGTACTACAAACCCCAAATAATAATAAAAAATGTACAGACATAAGTGAAAAAATACCCTCCACCTGAACTGAACAAATAAATATTACAAACTTAACACTAATAAGCAAATCGAAGGGAGCCTTGGAGTAACATGTGACCTGGAGATCATGGGTTTAAGCTGTGGAAACAACCTTATGTAGAAATGCAAGGTTAGGCTGCATACATTAGACCCTTGTGGTCCGACACTTCCCCGGACCCCGCACATAGCGGGGCTTAGTATACCGGGCTGCCCTTTTTTAATACTAATAAGCAAATCAATAATAATTCCAACTATTTGTAACAAACATCATACAAAAAATTAAGAATGACAAGAAGAATGAATTAAACAAACCATTTTGAGCTCTTCATCAGCCTTAGGTGGTGCCAAAATCTTTTCAGGTTGATTTCTGGTCAACAAATTACTTGTCTTCTTCAAAGTGTTACTATTTTTGGATGGCTTTGTCAAATCCAACAACAACCCAAGAATGAAACCGATTACTATTCCTGGAATAAAATCATCGGGCTTGAAACTTGCTCCTACCCATTCTTTTTCCTCCTTTTGTTGCTGCTGCCATTTATTGTTTTTGCAGTATTAAATAACAGAAACAAAAAAAAACTACTGTAAGATACCCATAAAACAACAACAACAATAACATACCCAGTAAAATTCCACCGTGATCTGGAGAGGATAGAGTGTGCACACAACTTACCTCTACCTTGTTATATAGAAAAGAGCTGGACACAAAGCATATAATGTAAGATATCCATATAGAAAAGTAAATTTTTGTACCTTCTTGGAAGAGTGGAAGTGCTATCGAAGATAGGCATTGAGCTTTGGTTGTTTGCGTAAGATATTAATATTGGGTAGTGTTTCGTTAATATCAAGTTATATATAGAGGACAATAATTATTACTTATACAATAGGAATCGTAAACCTATACAAAAGAGGAATCGTAGTCTTACCATAATTATATTTACACAATATATTCTAATTATGGGTAGAGAATATATTGTTTCCTATATTTACACGTTTACACCCTCGATCGGGTGGGAGGAGGCGGATCTTTGAGGCGGATGCAAGTCAAGAAACAATTATGCAGGAAGTCATTTGTTAAATATGTCTGCATACTGATAGGATGATGGAACATGTGACACTGATATGGCACAAGCAACTTTCTCACGAACAAGTGTAGGTCTATCTCGATGTGTTTGGTTACGATCTTTGAGCGGATTATGAGATAAATAGATGGCGAGAGATGTTATCACAAGATACAATATATGCGACGCAGGACATCAAGTTCTAACGATAAGTTTACGAACAACAAATCTCGATTCTTACATTTGCAACGCCTCTGTACGGCGCCGACCTGGATCTAGATAGGGTAGCATGTCGCTTGGCAGACCAAGAAATCAGATTATACCCTAAGAAAACACAAAATCCGGAGGTGGAGCGTCGCGTGTCCGGACACCCTGCCCAATCTGCATCCGTATATGAGAGCAACTTGTTTGGCGCAGAGGGGGTATAGGTGCAAACCATAATCAAAAGTACCCTTAATGTATCGAATGATACGCTTAAGAGCAGTGAAATGAGACTCTGCAGGCGTCGTGAATAAGCACACCTTTGAACAACATAAGCTATGTCTGGCCTGGTAAATGTGAGATACTGAAGTGCACCTGCAAGGCTCCTATACAGAGTAGGATCAGAGACTGGAGCACCATCCATAGCACTAAGCTTAGATTTCGAATCGACTAGAGTAGACATAACTTTGCAATTCGTCATCTTAGCCCTGTACACTATCTCATCTTCATACTTACGCTGACACAAGAACATGTGATTAGTAGGCCTGGTCACTGATATCCCCAAGAAATAACTCAGCTTTTTTAAATCAGTCATTGCAAATTCGGACTTAAGCAAGGCAATAATCTCATTTTGATCTATCGAGGCGGTCGAGAACAATATCATCCACGTACAGTAATAAGTAAGCAGTGCTACTACCTCGATGAAAAATGAAGAGTGATGTAGCACTCTTGCTACATACAAACCCAATCTGCAAGATATACCTGGCAAAGCGATCATACCACGCACGGGGAGCCTGTTTTAGGCCATATAGTGACTTACGGAGATGACACACATAGTGAGGGACTGCTAGATGGGTGAACCCAGGCGGCTGATGCATGTACACTGTTTCTCACAGGTCCCCGTGTAATAATGCATTCTTCACATCAAGTTGATGGATCGGTCAGTATTTGCTCATGGCAATACTCAAAACTGTGCGAATAGTAACCGGTTTGAAAACCGGGCTGAAGGTCTCTCCACAATCAATGCCCTTCTGCTGATTTGTGTCATTAGCCACAAGACGGGCCTTATACCTCTCAAGATCCCCATTATCTCTGAACTTGTGATGAAAAAGCCACATACATCTAATTACATTCACCCCCTCAGGTCTAGGTACTAGATCTCACGTGTGCTGTTTAGTTAAAGCATTGAATTCCTCATACATAGTCGCACTCCAATTAGGGTCTTGTTTGGCCAATTTTGGGTTCTTTGGAAGTGGAGAGATGGTTTGGACAGACAAGTTGAAATGGACTTTGGGTTTGAAGATTTCATGCTTTGAACGAGTTTCCATTGGATGAGTAGGGACAGTGGGTGGCGGGGCGGAGTGGTGTCTGATACGGTGGGTAAAGTCGGATAAGGAGAAGGTGGGGGTGAAGCCGTCGGAAGAGCCGCGGCTCCTGGATCGAGCGCCGCGGCGCTAGAAGGTTGATAGGCTTCTCTGAAGTTTAGGCGTCGCTCGCTGTCGACAGTATTCCTGAAGATTGCTCACCGGAAATCAGGCGCCGCGGCTCTGATGACGGAACAGAGGACGTGAGTTATTCTAGGATGAGGGGACAGATGACAGGCTCGTCAAGAAATGAGTAGTCCGGTTTTTGGAATTTTGGAAGATTCGAAAATGGAAATGTGGTCTCGTCGAATGTGATGTGACGAGATATGTGAATTTGATGAGTCGGCAAGTCATAGCATAGATAGCCCCTATGTTTTGGCGGGAATCCTAGGAAGACACAGGGAGTAGACCTAGGAGCAAGCTTGTGAGGGGCGGTAGAACTGCGGTTGGGATAGCACAGACAACCGAAAATCCGTAGATGATCATAGGAGGGGACTCTATGGTAGAGGATTTCGGTAGGGGTCATATTGTGAAGAGTGCTAGTAGGAAGAATATTTAGAATGTATTCTGACATTTTAGCAGCATATACCCAGAAGGAATGAGGGAGGGAGGCATGAATCAATAGGGTGCGAATCATATTGTTAATGGTATGTATGATTCTTTCAGCTTTACCGTTTTGTGGTGAGGTGTGAGGGCAGGAGAAGCGAAAAATCATGTCATTATTTGTACAAAACCGGTGAAACATAGAGTTATTGAATTCACGACCATTATCGCACTGAAATGATTTTATGCTTTTTCCAAATTGTGTGTAGATAAACTTGCGAAACTCAAGAAATTTGGCAAACACTCCCGATTTAAATTTAAGAGGATATAACCAAACATAGTGTGAAAATCATCAAGCAACACAAGATAGTATTTATGACCGAGAGAACTAGAGATAAGAGATGTCCATAAATTGGCATGTATAATATCAAAATGAGCAAGTGTAACACTAGTAGATGATTTAAACGGAAGACGAATATGTTTGCCTAAAGAGAAAGAAACACAATTTTGGGCAAGTTTTCCTTTACAATCAATGAAATTGTTGTCTTTAAGAAAATTAAAAACTGGGACTCCTGGATGACCAAGCCTATTATGCCAAGTTGAAGAAGAAACAGCCGCTAGAGTGACGGGAGAGCAAGATCTGGCAGCGGAGGTGGAAGTGAATGGATAGAGATCCCCCGTGCTATTGCATCTTGTAAGAGGTGTCCCCGTATGAAGATCCTTCACAGTAAAACCAAAAGGGTCAAAATCCACAGAAACATAATTATTACGAGTAAATTGGCGGACAGATATGAGGTTCTTAATCATGTGGGGGGCATATAGGGTGTTTTTTTAGGGAGGAGGGTGGATGAGGAGGTTGTGTGTATGAGGTACCATACCCTTTAACTGGAATGCGTTATCCACTACCAACTGTAACATATTGAGGATGCTTTAAACTAAACAGTTTAGGGATAGTACCTGCAGGTTGAGTGACGTGAGATGTGGCGCCTGAGTCCATGTATCAAGTATTGTCAGGCTGTTGCATGGAGAGGTCTTTGAACGCTGTCCCAACTCGATGGGTGTCGTGTCGGATGAGGTGCAAAACGACCTTGCATAAAGTGGACTTCTTTGCGGTGGAGCGGGGCCCAACAAACCAGGGTAAGAATACGATTGTAGAAATTTGCTGTGCTGGAATGGACTTGGTGTCGCGACTCAACCTGGCGTCGCGGCTCAGTCTTTGAAGGCGGCCAGATGCGAATCTGGTGTTGAGAGTCGCGGCTCGGTTGTTCTGCGATCCACTGTTATTTATTCTTCTTCTTGGATTACATTGACCGCGACCACGCCACGACGCCTGCCACGGCCCCTGCCACTCTTTCCACCGCGTCCCTGCTGCGTTTGAGAGTTTTCTGGCGGCGTTGGATCTTGAGGGCGCGTTTCGACCGCTAATGCCTTCTGACTGTGCTCATCCTGCTTAGCACGTCGAGTCTCTTCGAGCAACAACTGCGAGCGAGCTTTGTTAAAGTTGGGTAACGGATCTGTCTGTTGAATCATGGTGGCCAAAGTATCATATTCGCCTTTAGGAAGACGAACAATCAATTGTAACACTAGTTTGGTGTCGATGTGCTCGTCGGCGGGAAGCAAGTTGATCCGTCGATGGCTTTAATCATGCGATGCTCGATCACATTGGAAAAGTTTTCAAGACGTGTATTGTTAAATTGCTCCTCTAAATACACAGCATGGGTGTGCTTATTGTCCTGAAAAATTTCCTCCAAACGATTTCATAACTCAAGGGTTGTGGCGCCAGATTTCATGATAGTAAGAAGAAGGTCTTGAGAAATACTACCATAAATTCACTGTTTGACGCCGGCGTCTAGACGACGTCAAGTAGACTCATCAACCTCCGGAGGGCACGGAATGGTGTCATCGATGTGATCAAGCACATTATAGAGACATGCATGATTATGAAATAGTTCAACCCAGGGAGAATACCGACTGTTTTCTTGATCAAGAAGAATGGGAATAGAGTTCTTGATGTTTGTAACAGTTAGGGCTGGATGAAAAGAGGATGACAACGTGGTGGTGGGATTTGTGGAGGTAGAAGATTCAGAAAGTGTGAAAGATTCAGGGATAGCCATTTAGAGAACAGGGGAAAGAAAAAGAAAAACCTAAAAAATTTGGAGGGAGGAGGGGGAGGCGCCGCGGCAACCGAGGGAGGGGGGTCGGCGGTAGCTCAACAAAAAAGCTAGGGTTTTTGTTTTAGGCTCTTGATACCATGTAAGATGATATTAATCTCCCTTGGGGAGTAATGAGGATGATAAATTTTACTGGAGCAGTAACACACAAAAGTACTCAACAACATCGTAGATGGATTATTGATGTATTTTTCTTTAATTTGTTTTTGTTTCCTATTTTGTTTTTCCAAAACTGTTATTGATCTATTTAATTATACAACGGAAAAAGGACAAAATTACTCCACAACGTTTGACGCTTTAGCAACTTCCTTATGGCATGCACAGTTAGCTAATGCTAATGTTTATTGAGTGTAATAACACTCGTAATGCTAATGTTTTTCCTTCTTGTCCGCTTGGAAAACATGTTAAATATTATGTTGCCTTTTGATATTATTCATAGTGATCTTTGGACGTCTCCCATTTTGAGCTCTTCGAGCCACCATTATTATATTTTATTCTTGGATGATTATTCTAATTTTTTGTGGACATTTCTGTTATCTAAAGTCTCGGGTTTATTTCACATTCCTATCATTTAGAGCATTCATCTGTACTCAATTTGAACGGGAAGTTAAGAACATTCAATGTGATAATGGAATCGAATTTGATAATGGGTCATGTAGAGAATTTTGTAGTGTTAATGGTATATCATTTTGATTTTCATGTCCACATACGTCATCACATAATGGGAAAGTCGAGAGAAAAATCTGCATCATTAATAATATTGTTCGTACATTATTAGTGCATACGTCATTACCTCCTTCATTTTTGCATCATGCATTACAAATGTCAACTTACATTCTCAACATACTCCCTAGCAAAGGATTAGCATGTCACTCTCCAGTCTCCACTCAAAATTCTTTATCAAAAAGACCCTTCGTATTCTCATCGTAGGGTATTTGGGTGTTTATGTTATCCTATATTCCCTCCACTATCATAAATAAACTTCAAGTCTGCTCTACCGCTTGTGTGTTTTTTGGACTACCCATCTAATCATCGTGGTTACAAATGTTATGATTTATCCTCCAATAAAGTCATCATTAGTCGTCATGTCATTTTTTATAAAAACCCAATTTTCGTTTGCTAAGTTGCATAATTCCGCATCCAATTCTTATGATTTTTTGGATGATGGACTCTCACCGTATGTGATCCACCATTTGGTCTAGCCCACACCTCGGAACATGGACCAGCGGGCACGCAAAGCCCATCGCTGCCGCCTAACCTCTCCGTCCACATATTCTCGCCAAGACGCCCATCGCCATCGGCTTAACCTCTCCGTCCACATATTCGCCAAAGACACCCATCGCTGGCCTAACCCTCTCCGTCCACATATTATGTCAGCACGTCCACTGCCTGCAGGCCCAAATAATTTCGTCTTTGAGTTTCTGCCAGCAAGTCCAACTACCTGCTAGCTCAAATTCTTCCGGTCCGCAGCTTCTACCAGCAGGCCCACTTCCTGCTGGCCAACTCCTTCCAGCCACAACCCAGCCCAGGTCCTCCCAACCCGAATCCAATCCAATACCATAACATCGGAACTGGCCCAGCCCACGGCTTTCACCTAAATCCAACCCACTTCTATTCCGGGATAATGGCCTATTACTCGTAGCCAACGGGGTATTTTTAGACCAAAGAGACAATTAATCTCAACTCTAATGGCACTAAATCCCCTCTACCACGTAATCTCGTGTCTGTCATTTGTGATCCGAATTAGAAAATGGCTATGGATGATGAATATAATTCTCTTATTGAAAATAAGACGTGAGAGTTGGTGCCCCGTCCACCTGGTATTAATGTGATTCGTTCTATGTGGATTTTTACTCATAAGAAAAAATCTGATAGTTGTTTTGAGATGCATAAAATCTGTATTGTAGGTGATTGCAAAACTCAACAGGTTGGCGTGGATTGTGGAGAGACATTTAGTATGGTGGTCAAACCGACAACTATTCGCAATGTTCTCAATTTCACGGCGAACATGCATCAAACCTTGAGTTTCAGGGACCCCGCTCATCCTAATGATGTATGCTTGCTGAAGAAATCATTGTATGGGCTAAAACATACTCATCGGGCTTGGTACAAACGATTTACAGATTATGTGTCTACTCTTGGATTTTCTCACAGCAAGTCCGATCATTCTCTATTCATATACCGTCATGGTACTTTTATGGCCTACATTATGTTATTGTTAGGCGTATTTTGTATACTATTTTTGAGTCATTTTTAGTTAGTATTTTACTCATTTTGTTAATGTTTAGTATAGTATTAGGGTCGTTTTCCTTTCTTTTGTGTCACAGCGGTCAGAAATGGAGAAATGGCAAAAATGAGAGGAAATGAGCTTATTTGAGATGGAATTACACACAAAAGGGCCAATAACTGAAGTCTAAGAAGTCCCGGGAAGTATAGAAGAGATCAGACGAAGTCCGGATGAAAAAAGGGACAAGAAACGAAAAATCGAAAAAAAAGCCGTCACCGGCGCCGACCCCTGAAATTTCCGGAAACTTGCAGATTTTTCGGCGCCGTGGCGCCCAATCTCGGCTACCACACGACGCTGATTTTTGACGTTTTGGACCGAATTTGACACATTTTCAGAGTCCAAAAGGGATAACTTTTCCTACCTACAAAACCTATATAATCCCTAAAACCATGCTCATTAATCTATCATCATTCAGACCTCCTCATACCACCATTCTACACTCATCCACCTTGTAAATATTCCACAACACAACTCTTGGATGCTAGAAGGCTTGGAGACTTGTTCTTAAGTATTTTCTTTCTCTTTTGCTTTGTTTATTTCAGTTCATGTATGGAGATTGTATTAGTTCTTAGCGTGACTATGACTAGGAGCTAATTACTTATTAGGGATTTCCTTGTGATTCGCTTGAAACTCTTATTCATGAATTAATGCATTAGTTTTGGTTTCTTCTTTATATAGTTGAGATTTATTCAATAATTGTTTTGATTGCTTGGTAATTAATTGATCACTAATTATCATCACATATATGATTTCTAATCGAGATCCGAAAGGGGATATTGTGAATATGCTATAGTTGAATAAACATATGTTAAAATCGTGGACGAAAGTACCCCGATACTTGTGTAGTTTAATAGGTTATTGTTCTTAATTTTTCTTTGTGGTAAATTCTATCATCGAAAGATAGAAGGATTCTGCATCGGGTTGAGTGTTTATATATCCTAACCGGAATATAAAACGGCTTAGTTAACCTGCTATCTTAACATAGAAGAAGAACTTTTATTGTTGCATTAAGGATTGAATATAGTGGATAGTTGATGATCTTGGAAGCCCTAATTCTCCATCATAACTGATTTAAATCGAAGTCTTCTTATAATTAGTTATTTCCTGCATTATTAGTCTAAAATTCTAAACCAATTAACGTTAACCAAATAGATACTATAGAATAGATAACAGATATTTGAAAACCAGTCTCTGAGGACGATATTCGATCTTACCCATACTATATTACTTGTCACGATACGTGCACTTGAGTTAAGCGTGTGGATAAATCGCTAACAGTTATATGTGGATGATATTATATTGATTGTTTCCCCTGATAAACTTCGCAAGTCTATCATATCTCTTCTCAACTTAGAATTTGCTATGAAAGACTTTGGGACATTGAGTTATTTTTTTGGTATAGTTGTCACTCGTCATGCAGGTGGTCTATTTTTTCTCAGAGGAAGTATGCAACAGAGATCATTGAACGGGATGGCATGTCAGTCTGTACGTCATCTCCTACTCCGGTTGACACTAAATCGAAGTTGAGTGCTACTTCTAGCACACCATATGAGTATCCCTCCCACTATCATAGTCTTGCGGGAGCTCTTAAATATCTCACGTTTACGAGGCCCGATATTACTTATGCAGTGCAGCAGGTGTGTTTATTCATGCATGATCCGAAGGAAGAACACATGCACGCTCTCAAAAGCATTGTGTGCTATATTCAGAGCACTCTTGATCATGGCTTATACATATATCCATCAACTGTATCTACTCTCATTTCGTTTACAGATGCTGATTGGGATGGATCTCCAGATACCAGGCGTTCGACATCTGGTTATTGTATGTTTCTTTATGATAACTTGGTCTCTTGGTCGGCTAAACATCAGGCTACTTTATCGCACTCTAGCGCGGAGGCCGGATATCGAGGAGTCGCCAATGTGGTGTCTAAGTCCTGTTGATTGCGTAACCTTCTCTTAGAGCTTCATTTTCCTATTCGGAAAGCTACATTGGTCTATTGTGATAATTTAAGTGTGATATATCTCTCGGGGAATCCTGTATAACATCAGCGCACTAAACATATCGAGATGAATATTTACTTTGTTCGCGAAAAGGTTGTTCGTGGACAAGTACGTGTCTTGCAAGTCCCTTGACGTTATCAAATTGATGACATCTTTACTAAAGGTCTTCCCTTAGTTCTGTTTAAAGATTTTCGGGACAGTCTCAACGTACGACAACCGCCCGCTACGAGTGCGGGTGTGTGATAGAATATATGCAAATATATTCTTTTAATATAATTAGTGCTTTTGTATATCTGTAATTATTGTAGCAATATTTTGTATTAGTTAGGTGAATTTTTTATTTCCATAATTATAATTTAAAATGACTATTGTATATCATGTATATAAGCTAATTACATTAATGAAATCATCAAGAATTATTCTCTTTTAAAAACTATCAACGGATAACTATTAGTCCCTCTATTTTCACTACAAAAAAAGTTATAACTCATCCTTTCAGAATTTGGAATTTGGGATTTGGTACGTGACGTGCCTTAAGGTCAACTTAATACCAGAAATAAGTGAAAGTTATCTATAACCTAACTTGTCCCAACCCTTAGAACTACTAACGTATCCTTCAAATGTCAAAACTCTACAAAGAATCATTTTCACACTTTCCTTTTCCTACAAAACAGCAAAACCAAATTCCATAATTACTTTTCTCCAACTTTCCAAAATATTGTGACTTTCCAAAAATGGAATCCGTTGGATCTAGTTCCACCCCTTCCGACAACCATTACCATTACCACCACCATCGTGATCGCCGTCATTTGACACCGACACAACCACACAACCACTCGCCGACAGAATCATATTCATCAGAAGTAAACTAGGGAAACATAACAAACCAATAAACACCAGTATATAAATACTATTAACAAAAGCCATCCATATTTCTGTGTCTACATAGGGAAATCAGAAGGAATAAACGAATATATATATATATATATATATATATGGAAGACAATGAATCTTAAATCAATTACTCTGTTGTTGGGACGTGAAAATATATAAACAAGCAAAATAATAGGATCAAATCTCCACAAACTGTTTCCTCCAGTAATAGCTTAATGCCGCCTCAGATTCCTACCTTCTGAAAGCAATATGCTGAAATGAAGAAATCAAAGATCCAAACTTTTACTATACAAGGAAATTGTCAATCTTTAAATATTCCTAGGCATCCATACCCTTAGCTTGAGGATCTTCTTGGTTAATCTGAAGCATATCAGGGAACATTAATAACATCAGTCAAGATTGATCTTCAACCGAGAAGCTGCTTCCCTAGATTTCCTTGATCATACCTCCCACTTAATCACAGTTTCTTAGGGAAGTTGTAAGTCTTTTTAAGGAACTTGGAAGCAGCTTCATCATTTCGGTAGCACAAGACGCGTAACAGGGTGTTTGGTTCAGTTGGATTCCATTGCCCTGAGGTAGGGGGCAAGGGAAGCCTGGATTTTGCGGATGAACCATAAGTTTCCAAAGTTGATCGCCTGAAGCGCTCAATGAGGCTATCCACATCAGCCCGGAAAAGAGGGAGTACATCCCTTACTGTTGTTGAATATTTGTTTATCACATCCACAGGCAATCCATCCCCATTTGCCCAGAAAACGTCTTTCAGGGACTTGAAATCGTCCTCTATAATTTGTGAGTCCTGCTGCATGAAAGTTCTAGAAGGTCCTCCAGCAAGCAACACCAACAGGAATCCATCAAACGATGCTCTCATTATGTCTGCAATAATCCGAGTCCGGACTCTTTCATTAACAGTGTTTGATATGATTGTCAGATTCTTCTCGAGTTCTTGAAGGAAAGGCTCAATGCGCGAAGAAGATGGCTCCCCAATATACAGTCCATCCCATAAAACAGGGCTTAGATCATGAAAGATAATCCTATAGCCAACTGCCTCAGATAGCTGTTGGATACCCTCAACACAAGCAGCAGGTGTGATTTCAAACTTCTTTCCTAACCCATTTGAAAAGTCTTCTACATGAGCTGATTCAGAATTCCTCAAAAGGGTAATAATTCTCTTCTCAAGAACTTCTAGCTCTGTCCGAAATCTTTGGAAAGTATTTATACGTACACACAACTGCAGCACCCCAAATGAGTTATCACCATTCATTGTAGCAACCTGTGCGTTCCTCTTTGTATTAAGTGTCTTATCCTTCTTCTTCCCCCACTTTGTAGCAGTCGTACATCTGGTTAGTGCAGGCATGGTTGGAACATATGTGTTCCTTGATCCTACAAATGACACCACTCATTAATGGGCATGTTAGGCTATAAAATTGTCGTCTTTCTATTCATAAATTAGATTTAGAAATTACCACAGCCAGATTTTGCCTTTGATACATAATACTGAAAACATCTATCTAGGCCACTCATCAAGTCGGGGAGCAATGCTGGATGCATTGGTATTGGCAGCTGGAAGAATGAGTCTAAAGTTTCATCGATAATCCTCAGGACTTCAACAGCAGAGGGGGCAAATCCTCCTTCGTTAGCTTGAGGATTCCAGACCTTTTTTATCACAGAAAACAAGATAAGAACGCAAAACCAAATATATAAAATAAGCATAGTTAAAAAGCAAAAATTTATGTCATGTTCGGAATACGTTTACGTTAGATCCTATACTTTCAAGGAGTCTTTTATCCCTATTAGAGATTCTTACACCAATAGGAAATATAAAGAACCTCTAGTACTTTCCATTTTATTTTATATATTAAAATATCAATCTGAGATGAATTTAAATGGGGAACAAATATTCCGAAGTTGGTGTTGTTCGTAGTTAAAAACAAATATTAATCAGCAATTTCTACAATCTAAAGGCATGTTTGTAGTGTCATCCGATAAATAAATCATCTTTTCTGTAGACCAGAAAGGAGCTACAAAAATGCAGAGTTGGAAAGAACAAGTTCAAGTAGGGCCCGTGAGATTAAGACCTCAGTTTCCTACAGGTGTGCAGCTATCTTTAATCTAAGGTGTTCAGGTCTAAAAAGACTCTAGAGGCTTGTATGGGGTTACTTAACCTCCTCAAGCAAGGAAAATCTACCTCCTCTTTAAAACCCACAATCATGTAATGGGGAGGGTTCTGGAAGTGATATTTTCTTGTCTCTTTCTAGGTAATGGTGTCGTTCCAGGCATTCAACTCATATACACTCTTGCTTCTTACCACTAATCATTCAGCTGCTGGGGGATTTGAGTAAGGGAAATGCAGTATGAGCCTATATAGGGACAAAAGTTGCCTTCTAACCACAGCAGATATTTTCCATACCATATCAGCAGATATAAAATAGTTGCTTCCATCTTGTGTATGGGAAGTTGAAAGCAAATATCAATGATCAACTGATGGGTCCATACCTCTTGTTGGAGATTTCTATCAACCCATTCCTTGAGTCTGTCTATTCTTGTCTTAATCCAATCTTTCACCATGTTGGCTATTGCACCTTCAGCTTCAAATGGTGGCATCTCACGGATAATGGCCTTTCCACCATCATCACTGTCCACTGAATCTTCAACTGCAATCTGCACAAGATCTTTCTCCAATTTATCTGCGGCTCTCAGTACTTGTACAGCATCTGGTGTCAATTCCGTTATACTCGAAACAAATTGTTTCAGCTCATTCCCATAGCAAATGTGCAGGGTGGCAACAGCCACTCCTGCAGCAAAAGGATGCCATCTCTTTAAGATGGGACTAAAAATCTCCTTCTCTTTAGAAGCCAGCTCACCAACATCCTTTGCGAGGATGGCAAGGACAGGAAGAGGATTTGGTTGGTGTCTTGAAGCTCTCCTGCTTGAATCCGCTTTCTCCATTAACTGCAATCAAGACAACCAAATTCTTTTTAAAATTGCACGCACATGGAAGGTAAGACAATAAGGAACTGCACCAAACACAATCACTTTCTATAAGCAACTGGTGATGGTAGAAGTAAATCATTACAAATATACCCCAAACATGAGAATTGTGGCAAAACTAAGAGGGAATTAAAACTTCGTACGAGTTTGAGATATGTTAGTGAAGATTGAAGAAAATTAGCAGCCTATGCCCCGAAATATGAGAATTCTGGAAAAACCTACTGGAAAGGAAAAGTGCATACAAGTTTGAGACATGTTGGCAGGGTTTAGCCACTGAAGGATAGGTTTCACGAAGGTAGACGTGGGAAGGCTGGATATATAACTTTATATATCACAGAAAGATGTGAAGCAAGAAATTATAAGTTTCCAAACTGATAATGCTAATAAATGTCAACTAAGGCAGTAGGACAGAATATGACCAAGATAGAAAGTATATCATGTAAATTGGAGCTGAGAGTAGAATCAGATTGGAACAACCCAAACAAATGTGGAGCAATTTGAGATAGATGCAGTATTTCTCGATAAAGGAGATAGATGCAATATTTTTCGATAAAGGAGATAGATGCACTATTGACCACATTCACTTTCTTTTTTTCTTTTTTTAGAAAGTTACCCACATTCACATTGATAGACATGCTTTGAGACATACTACACTTATACTTCTGTGTAGTGGCGGAACTAGGAATTTGTGCAAGGGATTAAAAAAAAGTACTAGAATGTCAAACTTGGGATTTGAACCTGTGATCTGAAGCAATTTTTGAAACCCCTTTTGCCATTACACTAGAATCTTCCCTTATGTCAAGGGGATTCAACAATGTATAGATAAAAGAGAAATTAGCTTTTTGCCCTATTCGCGCAGTATAATTTTTCGATGAATGAGATTCAACTGAATCCTCTTCGCTCTACGTAGCTCCACCCCGCGCTTCTGTTTTATAAAAGCTTTCCCACAATTTTAAATGTTAAAAGTATGCCAGGCAACAAAAGTAAGAAATTTTATGAATGCACAGTTGCACACCTTATAATCCTAATTTGGCAATTTAACAAACACTATTAACATACGGTTATGAAAACAGTTAGTTATAAGGTGTTGCTTGCTGATAAAGTCAACAACAATAAATTTGTCCAAAAGAAATCAAGCCTAATAACTGAATAAAAGTTGTAGAAGATGGAACTTGCCTGAGCAAATGCAGTACGAAGTGATGACCTGATGTAAGTGTCAATTCTACCACGAGCCACATCAACTTCGCTCTTACGCCGCCGCCGATACTCATTAGAAATATCTTCAACAAGAATTTTTGCTGCAGATATCCCTATAGATACAATGGTTGGCATTGATTCAATATTCGCGGCATCAAAAGTGTCATGATATGCAAGGAGTCTTTTCTCAGCCCATCCCAACATTGCTGTTAATGTAGAATTCAGGATCTTAGCATATGCAGGATCTTTTGTCATTTTTGCATCTTTTGCGACTTCAGCTAGCTGACTATCAGCAGCATCTAACAGACCATTCTCAACGTGACCAGTCGCGACATAACGGTTAAATAAAACCCACGAAAAGCAAATATTGTGAAGCATTTGATTAAGTCCGAGAATTCCCCAAGTCTTCTTTATGAGGTCCATAAGTTCATCAACTTCCTCTATGATAGACGCTTCATCATTTACATCAAAGCATGCCTCCAGAAGTATCTCATAGAGTCTGAGATTCAAAGGCAGACCGTCAGCCCAGTGGCATGACTCAAAAAGTGATCCATCAGCTGACCTATTAGCAAGAGCCATTACAGCTGTCCGGAGAACTTGCATCGACTCGTTGTTTCTACCTGTTTCTATTGGATGGTCTAAGGCAGCTTGAATAATTTGCCGCAGCCTCTGTGCAGCAGTATTCGACTTATCCAGTGGCATGTGTGGATGTAAAAGAAGTCCAGCCTCGAGAACTTTCAGATTTCTTTTCTGCCACGCATGGTATTCTCTCTGATCAGTAAAATCTGCAGCTTTGAACTGTTGTAAGAGCTCCAGCGGGAGAACTGTTGACTCAATTCTTCTCCCAACCTGTATTATGCACATTAAAGCATGACTTATTACAGCAAATTGCATCAAATTAACCATTCACTAAGCATTAACAGATCTTCAATGCTCATGAGGAAGTGCATAAGAATTTATGCGAAAACTTTTTGGTTGAAAATAACATAGTAGAATGAAAGTCAATAATTTTAAGTCGGACTGATTAGTATAGTAACTGAAAAACTGATTTTTGTTTCACTCGTGGAAAAAATGTCCAAGAATACAAAATTCTAAGAGCAAACAGGACAAAAAGGTAAAAACAAGAAATCTAGAGCAAAAAACAAAAACAGGATGGATAGTCAAGGAGATGACATGAAAAGAGCAGGAAAAATCCATTAAAGAATAATGCTCAAGGTTAGCCACTACATCTATGCCTTAGATGCATTAAGCAGGTCCACCATCAGAAACCGGAAGACAACTGAAAATCCACACATCCTGCAAAATTCAATCACAGAAGCACATATTGGCTGATAGTAGTATCACATCAGCAAAGCAATATAATAATAATGTTAATGAGGATACTGCTAAAGTAATAAATGGTCAAAATCTGGTTCAAAAAAAAAGATATACAACTAGTCAACCTTTAAGGAAGGATAATTTAATTTTGATAGCTACCTTTAAGGAAGGATAATTAAGGACTATGTTTAATGGACACTTCATTCGCCTAATGTACCCATGTCAAATGAGTATAACATAACGGTTGGTACTTTGAGCTGATCATTCAAAATACCTTGAAAAATACTAAATAATCGAGTTCTATACTGGATAGTAACCATACACAAGTACAAAAAGAAAGGAGGTTCTGAAATTGTGTATAGAAGGAACGTATGATTCTCGGAAAGAAATGCTTGGATTCATTTTAATCCAATCCTACGAAAAAATTGAAAGGAAAAGAAAAACCCAGAAAATTTCCTCAGTTCAAATTGAACACTGCATTATCCAGTCAAAAGCTCTAATCCCAGCAAATTGTTACCACAAGGACTGAAATGATGCTCGGAATTCGCCTCAACCTGAATTAAATTGTTATTCTTTAAGGCAGAAACAAAATTGCAGTTAATGACATGAATTGAGCAATTCTCCTAACAGATCGAACTTATAAATTGCAACTCACCACAAAAGACGAAGACTTTACCAATAATTAACATTAATATACCCCAAAAAAAACATATAAAAATGAAAAAAGCTAGCGTTTATTCCCTAATAGATCGAACTTGTAAATCCAATCCACCAAAAAAAAATGCAGACTTTACCAAGAATTATCATTTATATACTCAAAAAAACATACAATAACACGTAAACTAGTGATAATTCACTCAGATAGCAAATTTGTCACACAATAAAATGCAAGCTTTATTAAGAATTAACATTAATATACACACAAAAAAACATATAAAAAATGATAAAGATAGTCTTCATTTATTCCCTAACATATCAAACTTGTAAAATCCAACCCACACAAAAAAAATGCAAACTTTACCATGAATTACAGTACTAGTGATAATTCAAGAAAATGCAAGCTTTATTAACAAATAATTACATTAATATACAATAAATAGAGCACTAAGTAAGCTACCTGTCCAGCAGCAATCCTCAGCAGAGCTCTACGAATTCTGGAATCAACATTCTCGGTAACCTTCAATTGAACCTTCATAAGCTCCCCTATGGTAACGGGCTTTTTGGGCTTTCCACCAGAGCCCGGACTGCCTTCAGCCCGCTTAATTCCCGAACTAGAGCTAGATCTCAGGCCCAAAGCTTTCTTCATTTTGGAAGCAGCAGTAGAAGTAAGAGATCTCTGCATAGACGGCGAAGGGGAAGATGAATTAGAATTATTCGACGGTGACGGAGATTGATCGGAACAGTTTGACGGAATGTAGGTTAAGGCTTTTCCAGTTGAAGTACGGCAAGCAGCTACGAAGATCTCGTAAGCAGTTTCATGGAGGTCTGTGGCGGAGAGGGAGGGAGTAAGGTCAGGAAACGGTGATGGAAGTGGAGATAAGGCGGCGCCGCCGGAGGATGTGGCGGCGGCGGTGGTGGTGGAGTCTCTCCGGGAATAGCCTAAAGTACGGTCTCTGAAGAGAGACGCCATTGTTGTAGAGAGAAGGTGTGTAAGATTATAGAAAGACGAGTAAAGTGAGAAGAGAATATAGGGAGTACTCCTCTTTCCTTTTTCCTAAATAAAATGACTTACTTTATCAAATTATTTATGGCGATTATTAAAAATCTCAAATTATTTATTATATTTTGAATTTTAAAACACAACTAATTATTTTTTCTTCATTTTATTTTTATTTTATTATTAATGAAGATGACACGTAAATAAAGTAAATATTTAATAGAGAGAGCCTGTAACTTAAACATAAATAAGTGTAAAATATTCAATTACTTATTGTCATTAATATTTATTAAAGGATGTGTAAATAAAAACGATAAATAATTTAAGGCGGAAGAGTATTTTAACACGAAAAAATATTGCAATCTAATGACAGAGTATGCTGAGAATACTTGCATTAATTAAGGGTGTTCGTTGGAAAGAGTTAACTATGTAAAGAGTTAGGTGTTTTTTGTAAATGGCATTAGTAATCATTTTGGTTCAATACTTGATGGTTGATTGATTTACAATTTCGTATTGAATATTTTTTTTTTTTTTTATAATTCAGGTCTCGGGGTGGCTTTAGTATCCCATATCGCTAGTACATGCACAAGTACTGGTACTATGCTCCTGGAGGCGAATGGAACCCGTTCTTAGCCGCCACCGCCAGGTAAATCGCGGATATCGCCGCGTTCGATGTCGATCGCCACCAACGGATCAATGCTACAAGGTCCGACCCCCCAACAAGGATTGTCTGAGGGAGTATCAAACACACAATGCAACATGCCCGTGCGGTTAAGCTACCAGGCTTTAATACGAGGCATATGCCCGGAGAACGTATCCACCGAGAATCGAACTTGTGACCCTAAGGCCACAAATTTGATTAATGGCCACTGGGCCACTATCTTTGGATTACAATTTCGTATTGAATATTAAATGGTCATAAATGAGTGTAGGAAAATCTAACAAGATTTTATTAGATAGATATTCTTTTAATTGTCAAATTAAATGTAATACTACTAAAAAAAATGATTACAGATTACGTAGGAGTAGGGAAGGGAGGACTACAACGTGAGATTTGAACTCTCATCAATAAGTTGAATGTTCATGTATACAACCAACTGAGCTATTAAATTCGTACACTAAAATTTGAGTAACTTATTGACTTAATATTATTTCATGAACGATTACACAATTCAAATATTGGATATTAATTACTGAATGTTATTCTTTTGTATATATAGCTCATACGGATAGTACTAACTACTTAAAATTGTATCATTCAACATAAAAGTTAAAACTATTACTTCATTCGTCCCAATTTATATGTTGTAGCTTGACTGGACACAAAATTTAAGAAATAAAATAATACTTTTAAATCTTGTGGTCTTAACAAGACAAAAAAAATTGTGTGATTATACATCGTTAAGCGTAAAAATTAAAGTTTAAAGTTAAGTTATTATCAAATAAGAAAATGTGTCATTATTTTTTGAACTGGTTAAAAAGGAAAGAGTGTCATATAAATCGGGACAGATGGAGTAATAAATTTAAAAATCGAGTGAAACTAATTTTTTTTATAATTTGGTAGTTTAGACTTTAAAATTTTGAAATATGTTTCTTGAAATGTGACAATTTAAAAAAAAAACTTTGGGTGAAGTAATGAACCTAAACTAATTTGTATGACTAAAGTTGAATGCTCATTCCTAAATCACATAAGTACTATTTGGTGTATCATGTATATATATATATATATAGGGGTGTTCAGGTCGTAATCAGACCGGACAGATCGAATCTAATGGGACGGAACCTAATCCGTAGAATTACGGGACCGAGGAGGACCAGATATTCGGCCCGGTCGGTTTGGACCGGTTGGACCGGATTTTTTTTTTTTTTTGTTAAATGCAATTAAATTATAAATTTTTAAGAATGTGTTCGTTTATCAATCTCATTAAATATGTTTGTTTTTTTTCCTTATCCTTCAATAAACTTTATTTCATTAATATAACTAACTTAAAGAAAATCACCAAATGTACTTGGTTCGTATACGAACTACTGAACTACTCATTAATTAAAGTTACACACCACATTTATATTTTCTATTTTCTATTTGGAATTTGGACATTCTCAAACTAGGTGCACAAAGGTTAAACCTGACCGACCAAGACCAAGACCGAAATTACAGATTACTCGGACCGAATGGACCGAATGATTTGCCCCAGTCCCCCCAGCCACCACCCCCCCAGCCCCCATCCACCCAGACAGCCCCCGCCCCCTCCCGCCAGCCGGACGTATTGACATAAGAAATATAGGTTGTAAATTGATCAAACTTTATATGGTCATAACTTTGCGCTCGGACGTCCGTTTTACCTAATTGTTTTTTGATTTCGCGTATTTTTTCGATACGGGGGTGGCCAAGCTGCCTAAGCCGTTTGATTCCTCCGATGTCTCCAAAAACGTCCATCTTGCCCCTCAATTTCACTTTTCCCCCAAATCGTTACGTTTTTTCCCTTTTCAAATCTAAATATCTCGCGATGTACAATTGATTTCAACGTAAAAATTGTGTGGCACCGCATCCGGGAATGTCAATTTCAATATTGGAAATTCAATTTATAAAAAAAAAAAAACCGGTCCGGACCGGAAAACCGGAATCCACCATTTTGACGGACCGAGGACCGGACCGGAATCCACCGGTCCGGTCCATTCCGGTCCGGTTCCGGTCCGGTTTTCCGGTCCGGTCCTGTTTTGTACACCCCTATATATATATATGTAGGACAATTTGCTGGAATGTGAATGATATTGGTTGGATTTTGATGCTAGTTCTCGATATTAGCCCACATAAATACATATTTTACGAGAATGTGTGTATTTACTATCTTGTTTTTGTCTAAAAATGATTAATTAAAGAGTGTGATAGCGGTGGCAGAAAATCTGGGCATGTTCTCATTGTATACTAGGACCATTTTTAATTGTTTACAAGTATATATCCACATGACACTATATAAAATTGTTTAGTTAAATGACGAACCCTTTAATACATATGTTTTAGTACTAAATTTCAATTAATTGGAATTGACTTTTTTGTAAAAGCAGTAAATTTGATTAAATCTTAAACTTTAAAGGATAAGCTTGTCATGTTTTATGGGAGAAGTGACCAAAGACATCCCTTAAGTTTGAGCTTACACTTAAATATCGGCATACACAATAACGTAATTAATCGAATCTGTCAAAGTTATTATCTATGTACAAAATAGATCACGGGGTTAAATTCAACAAGCATGTTGTGTGAGTTATATATGTTCTAAAGTCTTATCCAAAAAAATTGAAAAGAATTTGATTTTGTGCGAATTATTGTGACATTTAACTAATGAGCGATAGATTTTAGACTATTATGACATTTAACTAAGGAGTGATAGATTGTAGACTTAGAAATACGACAAAAGTAACAGAAAATTAGTTTGAATCTATTTTTGGTAGATCTAAAACGAATATTATATTCCTGTCAAGAAGATTGATGAAAATTTATCCAGAAATTCACGCATGCAAAGAAGTTTCTCGAAAGACTTATAATTTCTTGAAATTTATGTAAACTTCGCTAAAAATATGGCACAATGCGAAATTTGTTTTTATATAACTGAGACATCAACTAATTAGGAATATTTTCTAGTCGTATAATACGCTTATTTAGGCTGACACTTTTCTAGGAGTACTATAGCCTTATCATATATTTATATGCTAGTAAAAATAGAAAACAATTTGATATATATATATATGTGTGTGAGAGTTGTAATGCCGTTACAAAAAAATGGGAAAGAAGCAACAAGAACAAGAGTTACAATCTGAAAATGGAAACAAGAAACAATTACTACAAAGATTTGTTGAGTCGAGTGTTAGCACTCTATCCTTAAGATAATATTGTCCCGTATGAATCCCTTAACGGCTATTGGCAACTTGTTTCCCAAGATAAAACAACAACAAACAATTGAGCAAAGGATAACTAAATGTTTACTAAAAAGAAGAACATTTAGAGTGTATGACAAAGAGCAAGAGAGGAAGAAGTCAGATTTCAAGTGTGTTTTCAAATGAACTTTAAGTCTCAATTTATATTGTGTAGAAGATGACTTCCCATCTAGCCAAGTAATGACCTTCAATAGTCATGTAATGGCACTAATTGGGGGGGGGGGGGGGGGGTGGTTTAAAATAAAACCAAATAATGGTTGAATTCATGTGCAAAGTAATGGAGGAGTTATGCTCCAAAATCAGCCCAAAAGTCAGAAATTCTTGGTCTTCCGTCGAACTAATCGTTCACAATAGGCGCCAAACTTCCAAGAGCTCATCGCCTCTCAGCTCGGCGCGCCGACGATGTCAAGGCGTCCGCCCTTCACGGCTCTGCGGCGATTTCCGACTCGTTCCATCTTTTACACATCGCACACTTCTTCCTTCATTTACCAACGTGAAACACTCGTCATTTGGCCAACAATCATCTATTATTTCATATCTCAAACATTTCGTATACATACCAATATCTCTTTCACTAAAGAAATTTATGATCATTGGTACAATGTTTGCACATGTGTGAAAACGACGTTTTAGACGTGCGGGCCCTAATTATTCAAATCATAAATAATAGGATTAATTTTTATTCATGTTAATATATATATATATATATTATATACTTTTACCTTTATTAGTTTGATTGTAGCATTAGATGAGTTTAAATGAAGAAACACAATTAGTGAGGATACATAAAATTAATTCTAATTTCTTTGGAAGTGAGACATAATTATCATCATATATAAACAAGTAAATAATTTATAATCGCTTGCAATTTTATACAACTGACCTGTTCTCATTTCTCACCCTAATTTTATAATTTAATCAGAAACGCGGCTTATTTTAATTCTTTGGAGCAGGTTATTGAAAATTTGGCTGATGTATTGTGGAGATTTTAAGTAAAATTTAGAAAATAAAATAAAATATATGAATAATAAAATTGATAAAGATCAATCATATACAGCAAGAGTGAAAGTGACTTGTGTAAGTTTATATAGTTTATGTTATAATAATGTTTAGCATGATAATTTAGTTAAAATCAGACAGTTGGGCCAATGATTAGGACAGCTGCCCTTCCTAGTTCCTACTTCCTAATCCTCCTACTGTGTAAGGTGTGAGAAATCCCAACAAGACAAAGTACACATGCTTACATAGACATAATTAAGTTTTTTAGCTGATAAATCAACGATTATTTGTTACTCGAATGCGAAGTTTAGATTTTTTTTAATGAGAACATTCATTTTTTATATTTTTAAAGATATAATTTATATAATTTAAAATTAGACAAAAATATTATTTAAGCAAAATACTACAATATCCGTGCGCGTATATAAATAAAAAGTTGTATTCGTTACTGAAACACACCTCTTACCAATCCAACGATGTCACATTAGAATCCTCATGACCGAACTCGAAGACATGTCCTCACTGACAGTGAGAGAACATAAGAACGAGGATAAGATACCAATATGAACAAATTCACACGGAAAAATCAAATCATATACCAATCGAAACGAACTAGCACAAAAAGGATGAACCAGATAGCAATCGAAACGAACTAGCATGAAAACAATGGACCATATATCAATCAGAACGAACTTGCACGAAAAGAATGAAAGAGATGAAGTGTTTTCTAAATGTCTCATAACCTCTCGAAGATGGATACAGACGTCTACGTATTAATCCATGATACTCTACTAGATATTGCTCTTGTACTCATTAGACCGGTTAACTTAGAAACTCTGATATCAATTTATCACGACCTAAATCGTAGATCGTGGTGGCACCTACACTATCCCCGGGTAGGCGAACCACATTCCAATATTTCAAAATATCAAGTTAAATAAGCGAAAATCACATCAGAATAAGTTAACAAGTCTTCAGTACTATCATAACTGAATACCCAAATATCTCTAAAATAAATTTCAGACTGAAAAATATTTAGTGGCTATTCACACTACAGGAAAATCCACTTTTTGTGGCGATGAATGTCGATGCTAAATACTAGAAAGTCGCCACTAAATATATTAAGTGACGACATTATTGTTGTGGCAAGTACTTCCATAACTAGTTTTTGGAAAAGACACATTTTGTGGCGACTATACTTGCCACTAAAGTTAACAAATACGTCATCAAAAAAAATCAAAAAGTGAGTCTTGGTGTAATCCCACTGAACGTCTGGGAAAAATCTAAATATTAGTGTTTTTCACACGAAAAAATTAGAAAAAATTTCTGCGTTTAATGGGAACATGTTTCTCACCATGTGTTTTTCCAATGAGCTGATTCGATAAAAATAAGATGAGAAAATCAAATTTTATAACACAAATTTTCCATTGAATATCGGCATGAGGAAAACCTCTATCTCTGTCAAATCTCATGAGCTAAACAATATATAATTGCATTCGTTATTAAGTATTTTGATTAAATGGAAACGATCTAGCTACTTTGTTTTCGTATAGGCAATGGCAATACAAAGATCATTTGCGTTTAATCGTGTCTGACTCATAATACATTATTTTTAACCTATAGTTGATATGCCATTTTGGAAATTGGTTACACTAGTGTCAAATCAAAGATTCCTTGTTGTTAGAGAATGGGTTTGGACTTTGGCCCATCCGCGTGTGTATAGTGGGCCACCACATTTGTGTAAGTCCGAAGTTGGTTTGTATATTTGGTAGGTTTACATATTAGTCTTATACTTTAATTAAAAGTGTAATATTATTATAAGTGTATAGTTATTCTTCATATAGAATAGGAATTTAGATGTAAAGTAGGAATATGATTCTTCTATTTTAACTTGTATATATATGTCTTTTATCAATAAGAATAAGAAATTGATTAATTCTTTCATAGTATCAAGAGTCTAGGTTCGTTTCCTTGCTTCCGCTTCTGACTTCTTTCTCAAATTCTTGAAACAAAATTGTGACCCTCACCCTCGGTTTTCTGAAAATCTGAGACCATCCCCTTCCCTACAAATCTTGTCCAAAGTTTGTTCTGGATTTCTATTGATTTTGATTCATTTGAGTTTTCTATGAAGGATTTCAAGACTGGTGTCCTCTCATGAGGTGTGACAGTAGGGGGACCTTTATCCAATCACACCAAATCTCAGCATCTAGCGTCAAGCCATGTCTTCCACTTTTGCAGCTCTTGCTCCTTCCTTGTGGCATGCTCGTCTAAGTCATCCGGGGTCGTCTATTTTATCTTCTTTAGATAGACATAAGTTTATTTCATGTAAGGGTACGTGTAGTACTCCACTTTGTCAATCCTATGCTTTAGAAAAAATTATTAAGTTACCATTTATAGCTTCGAATTCTAATACTTCAATGTCATTTGACATTATTCATAGCGATTTATGGACATCTCCGGTTCTCAGTTCTATGGGTCATCGATATTATGTTTTATTCTTGGATGATTACTCTAAGTTTTTATGGACGTTTCCAATTGCGAAAAAATCACAAGTTTTTTCCATCTTCGTAAAATTTAGAGCTTTCATACAAACCCAATTCGAACGGGAAATAAAAAACATCCAATGTGATAATGGTAAAGAGTATGACAATGGGGAGTTTAGAGAGTTTTGTGCTCAAAATGGGATAAATTTTCGTTTTTCTTGTCCTCATACGTCTTCACAAAATGGGATAGCGGAACGGAAAATCCGTACCATTAATAACATTATCCGCACTTTATTGGTTCATTCTTCCGTCCCTCCATTATTTTGGCATCATGCGCTACAAATGGCTACCGATCTACTTAATATTCTTCCCTCTAAATGTTTGACATATTCTTCTCATCTTCAGGTTTTATACAATAAGACTCCTATGTATTCTCATCTTAAGGTATTTGGATGCTTATGGTTGTTATGCGTATTTTGTATACGCTTTTTGAGTCATTTTTAGTTAATATTTTTCCCATTTTTGTTTAAATAAGTGTAGTGTTAGTGTCGTTTCCCTTTCTTTTGAGTCACAGCGGTTCAAAAAGGCAAAATGACGAAAATGAGCGAAAAATGGGCATAAAAGGAGGGTCCCGAGGAAGAAAAAGGTTGAAAATTGGAGATTTGGACGAAGGCGAAGTAGCACCACGGTTCCCAGCAACAGGACCGCGGTGCCAGAAGATCAGAGAACCCGCAGGACTTTTGGCACCACGGTGCCATTCTGCAGAACCGCGGTGCCGATGCGGAAAATTCAGAATCCGAAGTGAATTTGGCCAAGGGCAGAAGGGTCCAGAGGGCACGAAATTTGCAACATACTTAAGCCCTAGAGATTATTCTATGGGGAGTTGGTCATTCTAACACACAACACATCACATGGCAAGGATTGGAAGCTACAATTGGAGATTTTAGGTCGCAGTACTTTTCTTTCTTTCTTTTTAATTCAGTTTATATTTGGAATTGTATTAGTTCTTAGCGTGACTATGGCTAGGAGTTAAAACACTTTATTATGGCTTTCATTTTGAATCGCTTGAAACTCTATTTCATGACTTAATGCATTAGTTGATTTCTTCTTCACTTGATTAAGATTTATTCAATAATTGGTATGATTGTTTGATAGTTAATTGATCACTAATTATCATAATCTATATGATTTCGAATCAAGAACCGAAAGGGGAGATTTGTATATGTTGTAATTGAATAGACATAGGTTAAAATCGCGGACGAAAGTACCCGATATTTGTGTAGCATTATAGGTTACTGTTCTTAATCCTCCTATGTGGTAAATCCTATCATAGAAATATAGAAGGGTTCTGCACTGGGGTTGAGCGATTATATATCCTAACCAGAATATAAGACAGTCTAGTTAACCGCTATCTCAACGTAGAAGAAGAGTCATTCTAGTTGCATTAAGGATTGAATAGAGTGGATAATCGAGGATTTTGGAAGCCCTAATTCTTTCATAACCGATTAAACTCCAATAATTTAGATTACTTCTTGCAATTAGTCTAGTAGTTAGATAAAAATCCAAATCGAATATCGTTTGCCAAATAGATAATCTAGAATAGATGTTCGGTAATTAGAAACCAGTCTATGTAGACGATAAACTCGGTCTTACAGACTATATTACTTGTGAACGATACGTACACTTGTGTGAGCAATTGGACACGCTTCTAACAAGTTTTTGGCGCCGTTGCCGGGTACTGGCGTATTTCTAATATCGAACCATCTATTTTTATTTCTACTTTAGCTTTATTTTTATTTTTATTGTTAGAACTCTGTTGCCTTGATTTGTTTGTTGATTTTGGTCTATTTTAGGGATTTAGTGTATGCGAAGAAGGAGAGGAGCAGATATATTTGTTTCCTTCAACCCTGAAATTGAGAAAACGTGCAAGCAAACAGACGAAATAAAAGGATAACTGATTCAGTGACCATAGACAACCAACCACCGAATCAGAATGGGGCAAACAACGAGGTTCTTGAACATGTAGAGGAGCCAGTACAGGTCCCAGCAGAAAGAAGCTTGGGAGATTATGTTACGCGATTCTTGGTCGTGAGACATGCATCGTGCTCCCAAAGATAAGGCAAACAAATTTGAGATCAAGTCAGTCATCCTGAGCATGGTCCAGCCTTTGTCTAGTCGATAGTCTGGTAGTACGCGTCTCTCTGTATCGGATTTTCCAGAACACAGTACATTTTGGGGGATTGTCATCTGAAGACCCCCACATGCACATTGCTAACTTTCTGGAGTTGTGTGCTACTTTCAAGTACAATGGCGTTACTGATGATACTATTAGACTGAGGCTCTTCCCGTTCTCACTTAGGGACAGAGCCAAGAGCTGGTTGAACTCACTGCCTGCCAACTCCATCACCACCTGGCAAGATTAGCCCAAAAGTTTCTCGCAAAGTTATTCCCTCCTTCAAAGGCAGCAAAGTTAATGGGAGAGTTGAACAATTTCTAGCAGGTAGATGGAGAGTCGTTGTATGATGAATGTGAGCGATTTAAGGATTTACAGAGGAAATGCCCCCATCATGGCGTAGAGAATTGGATGTTGGTCCACATTTTTTATAATGGGTTGAGTGGTACTACACGTACCATAATTGATGTTGCAGTAGGGGGAGCTTTCATGAGGAAGAGTGTCATTGAGGCACATGAGTTACTGGAAGACATGACTGCCAACAATCATCAACTCGCAGGAAGACTATGAGCATACATGAATTAGATGCCATCACTGTCCTGAATGCACATATGGACCTTCTGACGAAGCAACTGCAGCAGAACACTATGTCTGTGAATGCAGTCCAGATGTCGGTAAATTGTGAGATTTGTGGTGGACCACACTCCTTTGACAGATGCACAGCGGTGGACCCTAATAATGTGCCAATGGAGCGAACCATAGGAACTTTCAGCGGCCTTATAATTCCAACACATACAATCCAGGGTGAAGAAATCACCCTAACTTTTCGTGGAGGAATGACTAGGCCCAGCAGCAACCATATCAAGGTAACTACCATAACCAACAAGCACAGAATCAGGCTACCTCATCGCAGCAATTTAGACCACCTACACAAATACGGAAGCTTTGATGGTGAGGTTGCATTCTTACACTCACGATTTTGAAATCGGTTCATATGCGAAACTGTGTCCTATCTCAGTAACCTAGAAATGCAGGTTGGGCAACTGGAGAAGATGGTAACCAACATGCCGCAGGGTACTCTCCCGAGCAATACAGAGGTCAATCCAAGAGAGCAGTGTTGTTAAGGAGTGGAAAGCAGTTGAATCAGGTTGCTCCCCAACCCGCAGTGGTTCATGAGAAGGAGGGTGAGAAAGCAGTTGAGGAAGGAAATGAAGGGGTCACTGAGGACCACCCTACAGTTGAGAAAGCTCCACCAGCACCTTTGAGGGAATACACTGATAGAATTCCTTACCCTCAGAGGCTCCAAAAAAAGGCCATAAACAAGCAGTTTTCCAAGTTCTTGGAGGTATTTAAGAAGCTTCACATTAATATACCCTTCATTGAAGCGTTAGAACAAATGTCTGCATACTTCAAATTCATGAAGGAGATACTTGGGATTAAGAGAAGGTTGGCGGATTATGAGATAGTAGCGCTGACAGAGGAGTGCAGCGCCATCTTACAAAAGAAACTGCCTCCTAAGTTGAAAGATCCAGGAAGCTTCACCCTGCCCTGCACTATTGGCAAAGTAATATGCAACAGGGCACTTTGTGACTTAGGGGCTAGTATCTATCTCATGCCTCTGTCTGTGTTCAAGAGATTGGGTGTGGGGGAAGCCAAAACCAACCACAGTTAATTTGCAGCTGACCGACAGAACAGCGTGCACCCCAGAGGCATAGTGAAGATGTGCTTGTCAAGGTGAGAAAATTATTCTTCCCAACAGACTTCTTAATTCTTGACATGGAGGAAGATGACGAAATACCCATCTTTTTGGGGAGACCATTCCTTGCAATGGTTAGAGCCCTAATTGATGTGGAGAAAGGAGAATTGAGACTAAGGGTTCAGGAAGAAGAGATGGTATTCAAGGTGTTAAAAAATCCACCATTGAGTCCTGTGCCAAAGAAAGTGTTTCGCGATAAGCCAATCGACCACAATGATTCGATGGCAGGACCAAAACTAGGGAGATCATTCCTACGTCTGTGAACCCATAGGTTAGTTTGAAAGCTGAAACAAAAGTGGATGAGATGAAAGCTATCAAACAGGTAAATCTTACTGAACTCAATACTGTGAAAAAGAAGAATAGAGTAAGGAATAGGAGAATGATTTTTAAATAGATAGGTTGTGGGGTTAATTTACCCCAATGATTGAATAAGGAACCTGCATCCGGTTAAAAGACGTTAAAGACAACGCTACTTGGGAGGCAACCCAAGGTTTAAATTATGTAATTAGTTTAACTTGAACAATCTCACTTTTGATATTTTTGTTGAGATGTAATGACAGGTGCGGGAATCGGAGAATGAGCAGGAAGAAAAGGGTGGAAAACACAGAATCGAGTCGGCACTGTGGTGCCATTCTTCAGGACCGCGATGTCGAATGTTCAGAGAGGTCACAGTACTTTAGACACCGCAGTGCCACTCTGCAGGACCGCGGTGCCTGGGTGCGAATTCAGAAAATAAAAAGCCCTAAATTCTCAAATCCCTTCCCACAGATAACGTCTCAATGCAGTATTCGCCGCCACCTCCACCATTTTGAATCGTTATTGTCTGTAAGTCATCCCTTTTTAGATTTTACGTCTTTACACATTTGGGACAATGTGTCGTTTAAGTTTGGGGGGTACTTATTTTATTTTTGTGTTTCTGTTTTTGAGTCGTTTTGATTGAGTTTTTGTGTCGTTTATTGTGTCTATATGAGTCAATTTCTTTTTTATGATCTTGCATGTTGTAGCTGCTTGAAACGCCTAGTGAATTAAGTGGATAATGTAATGAAATTAGAAGCTAAAATATGTGTGTTTAAGTTAGATATGTCAAAAATTCATGTATTTGAGATATTTGTGCTTAGTCTATGTGTTGTCAATTGTGAAAAATGTCTATGAGTCTGCTTGCTTGTTATTTGAGGCGAAATATTTAAGATATACATGTTAGGGAGATGATTCAAGCATTTCTTTGTTAGCCCTTCTTACCATTCATTATCTACCTTGCAGTAAATTGTATTCCTAGTCAGCCCATTTGAGCCTAAAATAAAAGTTATTTTTTTGACACCTCATATTCCCTTGTGTGTCATAAGCAGTAATTAAAAATAGGGATAAAAAGTGTGAAAAAGAAATACAAAAGAGAGTGAAAAATTGATGCACCCCAATAAAAAAATATAAAAGCTTAAGTTTGGGGGTGCCTATGTGAATTTGTTTCATGCTCTCAAAAAGAGAAGAGGGGAAGGATAGGTATGAACTGAAAAGAATACCAAAAAGAAGGACAAAATGGTTGAATGAGAAAAACGCTTATGGTACGTAATTTGAGCCTAAATGCCAACTTTTATCTACCCCTGCCTAAGCCTACATTACAACCCTGAAAAGTCCTGAAGATCTCTAGTATGTATGTCTATGATTATTGGAGAATGACAAGTAAACAGACCCATAGAACTAAATGAAATTAACATGCATAGGGTAGGTGTTCATGCTTCCATTAATTATGATTGAAATGAATTTGCGAAATATCTAACTTGAAATACTAGATTGCTAAATTCATGCTATATCTGTTCCTACATATTATCCCAACTAACGTTCATGCTTTTTTCTAAGTAACATTGTGCAGCTGCTTGATTTGAGTCTTTTGTTTTTTATTCCTTTGACTTTGTTTTGATCTTTGCTCGAAGGCGAGCAAATGTTAAGTTTGGGTATTTGTAAGGCGTATTTTGTATACGCTTTTTGAGTCATTTTTAGTTAGTATTTTCCCATTTTTGTTTAAATAAGTGTAGTGTTAGTGTCGTTTTCCTTTCTTTTCAGTCACATCGGTTCAAAAAGGGAAAATGAGCGAAAAGTTGGCATAAAAGGAGGGTCCCGAAGAAGAAAAAGGTTGAAAATTGGAGATTCGGACGAAGGTGAAGTAGCACCGTGGTGCACAACAGCAAGACCGCGGTGCCAGAAGATCAGAGAACCCGCAGGACTTTCGGCACCGTGGTGCCATTCTGCAGAACCGCGGTGCCGATGCGGGAAATTCAGAATCCGAAGTGAATTTGGCCAAGGGCAGAAGGGTTCAGAGGGTACAAAATTTGCAACATACTTAAGCCCTAGAGATATTCTATGGGGAGTTGGTCATTCTAACACACAACACATCACATGGAAAGGATTGGAAGCTACAATTGGAGACTTTAGTTCGCAGTACTTTTCTTTCTTTCTTTTTAATTCAGTTTATGTTTGGAATTGTATTAGTTCTTAGCGTGACTATGGCTAGGAGCTAAACACTTTATTAGGGTTTTCCTTTTGAATCGCTTGAAACTCTATTTCATGACTTAATGCATTAGTTGATTTTTTCTTCACTTGATTAAAATTTATTCAATAATTGATATGATTGTTTGATAGTTAATTGATCACTAATTATCATAATCTATATGATTTCGAATCAAGAACCGAGAGAAGAGATTTGGATATGCTGTAATTGAATAGACATATGTTAAAATCGCGGACGAAAGTACCCCGATATTTGTGTAGCATTATAGGTTACTGTTCTTAATCCTCCTATGTGGTAAATCCTATGATAGAAATATAGAAGGGTTCTGCACTAGGGTTGAGCGATTATATATCCTAACCAGAATATAAGACAGTTTAGTTAACCGCTATCTTAACGTAGAAAAATAAGTCATTCTAATTGCATTAAGGATTGAATAGAGTGGATAATCGAGGATTTTGAAAGCCCTAATTCCTTCATAACTGATTAAATCCCAATAATTTAGACTACTTCTCGCAATTAGTCTAGTAGTTAGATAAAAACTCAAATCAAATATCGTTTGCCAAATAGATAATCTAGAATAGATGTTCGGTAATTAAAAACCAGTTTTTGTGGACGATAAACTCGGTTTTACAGACTATATTACTTGTGAACGATACGTACACTTGTGTGAGCAATTGGACACGGTCCTAACAATGTTATCTGTTGTTTTCATACACCACAATCAATAAACTTCAGGCACGTTCTACCCGTGTGTGTTATTGGGATATCCGTCTAATCACTCTGGTTATAAATGTTTTGATTTGTCCTCTAAACGAATAATCATTAGTCGTCATGTTCTCTTTGATGAGTCCCAATTTCTATTTTCTAAAGTAGAAAAATTTGTGCCTAGTTCTTATGATTTTTTGATTGATGCTATCTCCCCCTATGTTCTCCGTCATTTTTCAGATTTTTCAAAAAATACGTCGTCAGCGTCGCGACCCTTAGGGGAGTCGCCGCGGTGCCTGCCTTCCACTGATCAGTAAAATTCAATCCCATCTTCAGCGCCGCGGCCCTTCGCGGATGCGCCGCGGTGCCAAAACTTCAGAGAACTCTGTAGTTCATCCGGCGTCGCGGCGCCTTCGACGGAAAATTTCGAAAATTCTCAAAATCCATCCCAGAGTCATGGTCCAATAACTCACAGTTAACAGGGTATTTTTAAACCAAAAAGACATTTTAATTTGAATTTTAATGTTCTTAAATCACTCTTACCCCGTAATCCAGTGTCGCCTTAAATGACCCTAATTGGAAAATTGTCATGGCCGATGAATATTATGCTCTTATTGATAATAAGATGTGGAGTTGGTACCCCGTCCATCTGGTGTTAATATTATTTGGTCTATGTGAATTTGTTCACAAGAAAAAATCTGACGGTTCATTTGCGAGGCATAAGACTCGTCTTGTAGGTGATGGTAAGACTCAGCAGATTGGTGTGGATTGTGGTGAAACATTTAGCCCAGTGGTCAAGCCGACTATCATTCACACTGTGCTCAGCTTGGCTCTTTCTGTCACGATCCGACCCGACGGGCCGCGACTAAACGTCCTAATTGGACGTCATTATTGACATATCACTCTCAATCCCTTTAATACTGAGATCTATAGAAATTTCGACAGCACAACGCTGATTCTATAACATACCACCCAAATAGGCGAGCCGACAAGGCTGCCTTACACAACTAATCAACAATCACAACAGGCTAGCCGACTAGGCTGCCACCAAATAGCATCATATACACAAAAGAATAATCAAAATAGGCAAGTCGGCAATGCTGCCACTAGATAACAACAAGTATAATCGGGAACATCCCGACACAGAGTATAACAACATCGAAAACCAAAACAAGGTACAAACGTCCAACCCACAATTGTCTACAGACCTCTAAGAGTACAATACTGACATATGAAGGGACAGGGCCCCGTCGTGCCCAAAATATACATAAGTCTGGAATGTAATGATCTGTACCAAAATAGCTGGCTCCGAAACAAGGGAGCTCTTTAGCAGCTGGTAGATGTCTTAAACTGGAGGGTCACCTAACCGATCACCTGTACCTGCGGGCATGAACGCATCCCCCCGAGGAAAGGGGGTCAGTACGAAATAATGTACTGAGTATGTAAGCATGAAATACTGTAAATAAGATCATAACTGTGTCCTGTAAGGTAGAGAGTCAATTGTGTCATAAAAGAAAGAGAGTCATACCAGTACTCATGCATGCTTAGTCATAAAATCATCAGATATAAGTAAGTGAATAAACTGTCCGGCCCTTTGGTGAGGAACACAGTGAAATATACTGTCCTGGGTATCTGTACCCTCATCACGGATGCCTGTCCGTGGAATTATCACATAAGTATACATAAACTGCCCGATCCTCTAAGGAGGGACGTGGTGAATCATCCTGAAATCTGTGCACGAATCTGCCCGGCCCGGGACACGGTAAAGTAGAGAAATGACTCTTAGCATGAGTAGATATCATGAGCAACTGTATGCAATTTAAATCATTTCTTGACTCTCATTAAAAATCATTAAATGTCTCCTTACTAGAAAATCACATGTACTTCTCATAATTCATGTTATTAGGAATTTAGACTGTGTAGATATCATGTACGTCCGCCGTACATTCACTATATACAAAACTCATGCCAAATGAAAAGAACAAGAATTCATATAATCATGCCAAAATAAAGAACGATAGGCTCACATACCTTATAGTCGAGCTAACCAACTCACTACTAGAATATGTCTCGTCTAATACTCCAACCTATAATAATAACATTAGGTCTGTCAACTCTATGATTCCTAACGTAAGTTAAATTGAATGACGACTTCCTATTCTACAGAAATTTGGACAGCACTTCCCCTGTTTATATGTACATCCACAAATTTCAAACCAAGCCAGCAATACCAACAACAAGTCATAACTCAAATATATAACCACAATAATCTCAGATATTCCATTTATATCATCATAACGTATTCCTTTCTTTTATTTTTAAGCGATATCACAACTACAACAAACCAGGTGATTACTACACCTATTTCTCATGTTAATTCAGTCCTTAGTCCATATTAGAACAATCTTAAAATAATCCATCAACTCTAATGACAACAACAATAACCAAGTTCTATAATTTGTAACATAACACCATTTTTACACTTTACTTCCTTTAAGACATGTATTAGTAATTACCATAACTTATATACATGTTCATAGTCAAATTCCCAACATTTAAACTTCACAAAATCAGCCCCTAACTTGATGCGATAATATCCAAAAATTCCAAGCAAGTCTTTGGCCAATATTTACAAAACCAATCCTTTTCTTAATTCCTTAGAGTCCAATCTTGTTCCATAATTCTTTATGAACAATTATAACTTATATGTCAAGATTCTCTTCCAATATCAACATGCCAAGTAGCGACGAATTTCACAACACAATAATCGAATACGACAATTCCAAGATTAGTAACATTAGTCCTAATATCGGCTACAACATTCAAATTATCCACATGCAATGTCTAAATTCAAGTTTTCTTCCTAACACAAGTCCATTACTTCAACTACCACAATATGCAACTTCAATTATAGCATAGATTGAAGAATTTTCATACCTTAATTAAATCCCCAAAACAGTCCCGATTTTTAGTCACTACTTCGTCAGCTGAACTTGTAACGTCCATAACTCTCTACTCCTATGTCCTATCGACGAGTGATTTATTGATTTGGAAACTAGACTCGACGAACTTCATTTTAAGATTTTGAAACACCCAAAAAACCCTAATATACGAGGATATATACCCCTCCAAAGTTGAACACAATTCTGCCCAGCAGTCCTGATTTTGCCACTGTTTCGTGCCCTTTTTGGCTTCAATTTTTCACACTTTTTTAATCTCAAATCAACATGCAACAATTCTACTATGTTAACCCAACATTTATGCACCTTTCTCTTTCAAAAATCTTCATCAAGACTTGAAAGAAAACCCCAATTATTTTCGGTCCAGATGGGTCGAAATACCCACTGATTTGGGCTTCAAAAATTGTTCTAGTTCTAGGCTTAATTGTGTAGGATATTTAGGCTAATAAAATGGAGCAAAAACTTGCTAAGATGAAGAGGGGAATTCGACCAAGGGGGAAGGAAGAAAGAGAAGGAAAATAGTTGGATGTTTTAGGGAAAGAATAAAGTTAATTAGGGCTTTGTATTTAATTTTTCAGATTTTAAAATACTACATTTAGGTTCTCCTTCTTATTATTCTTTAACCCTTCAATTGTTTACTTAACTCAATTAATCCCCTAAGTAATAAATCTTGACCCCGATTCTTTCAATCTTGATTCCCGTTTCTTTTAATTGCCGGGAATTCCATAAGGTTTCGTATTCCCCATGTCGTAATTCTCATAATATGTACCAATCCTCAATGGAAAATATAAATAACTTATCATATTAAATACTCATTGACGTGTTCGTAGCTTGTATAATTATATCTCATACCCATTATCTGAATCTTAATCTTAATGATGTTCTTAATCCTTGTCTTAAACTTACGAGGTGTAACACTTTCAAAATCATGACTCAATCATCAGCTAGATGTGAAGAATGTTTTCCTACATTGTGATATCTAGGAAACAGTGTACATGCATCAGCCTTTGGGTTTTAGGGATACTAGATATCCTCATCATGTTTGTTTGTTGAATAAGTCCTTGTATGGGCTTAAGCAGTCTCCACGAGCTTGGTATAAGAGGTTTGCTGATTATGTTTCGACTATGGGATTTTCTCACAGCATGTCTGATAATTTATTATTCATATATCGTCGTGGTTCTTCGGTGGCTTATATACTATTATATGTGGATGATATTATTTTTACTGCATCTTCTTATGTTTTGCGAAAGTCTATCATGACAATGTTCAGTTTTGAGTTTCCTATGAAGGACTTGGGTTCATTGAGTTATTTCTTGGGAGTTGCTGTTACTCATCATGCAGGTGGATTGTTCTTATCACAGAGGAAGTATGCAGCAGAGATCATTGAGAGAGCTGAGATGTCATCATGTAAGTCCACTTCTACTCCAATTGATACTAAACCCAAGTTGGGTGCTGCAGGTGGCTCTTCCTATGAGGATCCATCCGATATCGTAGTCTTGCATGCGCCCTTCAGTATCTTACGTTCACGCGACCTGATATTACATATGTCGTACAATAGGTGTGTTTATTTATGTTTGATCCCAGATTTGAACATATGAATGCGCTCAAACGCATTCTTAGGTACATTCAGGGAACACTTGAGTATGACTTGCATTTGTATCCTTCGTCGACATCTACACTTGTCTCCTATACAGATGTTGATTGTGGTGGTTGTCCTGACACTAGACGGTCTATGTCTGGTTATTTCATGTTTTTAGGTAATAATTTGGTCTCATGGTCTACCAAGCGTCAAGCCACGCTTTCACATTCAAGTGCAGATGCCGAGTATCGAGGGGTAGCCAATGTGGTTTCCGAGTCATGTTGGTTACGAAATCTACTTTTAGAGATTGATTGTCCTATTGAGAAAGCTACCTTAGTATATTGTGATAATATAAGTGTCATCTACCTTTTTGGTAATCCAGTTCAGCACCAGAGTACTAAACACATAGAGATGGATATTCACTTTGTTCGAGAGAAGGTATCTAAAGGACAAGTACGCGTCTGCCATATCCCTTCCAGATATCAGATTGCAAACATCTTTACAAAGGGTCTTCCCTCGATCCTTTTTGAAGATTTTAGAGACAGTCTCAGCGTATGAAGACCGCCCGCTATGACTTCGGGTGTGTGTTAGAGAATGGGCTTGGACCATCCGTGTGTGTATAGTGGGCCACGACATCCGTGTAAGTCTCAAGTTGGTTTGTATATTTGGTAGGTTTACATATTAGTCTTGTACCTTAATTTGGAGTGTAATATTACTATAAATGTATAGTTATTTTTCATATAGAATAGAGATTTAGATGTAAAGTAGGAATATGATTCTCCTAATGTAACTTGTATATATATGCTTTATATGCCTTTCATCAATAATAATAAGAAAGGGATTAATTCTTTCACTTGTAAATATTATATGCCTTCAAATATAATGACATTTGTGATTGACACCTAATAGAAGCAATGTGGGAAAATGTTGAGGAATTTAATAAACTTCGATATGGTGGGAATTCCAACGTGTTGAAGGGCTAAAATATATATTTCATTTATTAATTCTTAAAGAGCATGCAAAATCAAAAGTGTACAAATAAAAGTGAACGAAGGAGTATAACTAATTAGCTTCTATTGGAGATTAGCATGCAGATTAGTTAGTTCTACAGATTAGTCAGTTTAATGGTAGTTAGTCTAGTTGGTTATAAGGTTTACTTTGTTATAGGTTAGTCCTTAAGTTTCCTTTTGAGCAAGTTAGTCCATATCCTCACTATATATAATGAGATATTTTGTATCTTTCATGTTAGAAGAAAATTCCCACAAAATGTCCTTCTTCTTCTCTGCATCTCTGGACCATTGATGCATGCAAGGTGGAATATCAAATTCTATCATGGTATCAGAGCCAGATTTAGTACAAACACGATACAAACGCAATTGATATGAGGTTTTTTCTTAATTCATCATTTTTAAAGATTTGTTGTGAGTTGCGATAGATTGCGATTTGAATCTGTGATCAATTTGCATGTGATTGTATCTAGATCGAGCAGTAGTTTTTAATTTTTTTCTCGATCTAGCTTCGTATGTCTGGTGTGTTTGTATCTGGATCGATTGATCTGAATTGATTGTTGAGTCGTGAAGTCTGGATTGACATCTGAATCGACCTAAGTATTGGATCGATTGTTGCAACTGTGAAGTCGAAAATAACTGATTAAGAGAGACGGAGACTACAATACCACATGTTGATTCGAGTGTGGGTGATAGTTCGAGTGCGAATGTCAACATTGTAGACCATAATAATCCTCTTTACTTAAGTGCCTCTGATACACCTGGATCTGTTCAAGTGGAGATTCAACTGTCCGGAATGGAGAATTACACATTATGAAGTCGCGCTATGAAGTTGACATTATTAACTAAGAATAAGATTGGTTTCATTGACGGATCTGTCAAGAGAGACACATTTGGACCAAATCAGACAAAGCAATGGGATCGGTGCAATGCTATGGTGATATCCTGGATTATGAAGAATGTAAGCAAGAGTCTACTTAGTGGCATATTGTATAGATCCATAACTTTTGCTGTTTGGAAAGATTTGAAGGAGAGGTTCGACAAGATCAACCTATCTAGAGTATGTCAGCTTAAGAAGGAGCTTGCAATGCTTCACCAAGGGACACTGCATGTGTCCAGTTATTACTCCAGAATGAAGGATCTCTTGGATGAAATAGATTCGATTGTTCCACCACCAACTTGTGAGTGTAACCGTCCTAGAGCGTATATCCATCATTTGTCAAATCAGAGATTACTTGAGTTTCTCATGGGACTCAATGATGGATACAATCAAGCGATGAGCCACATTCTACTGATGTTTCCTATACCAAGTGTCAATCAAGCATATGCAATGGTAGCTCAAGATGAAAGTCAAAAGTTGATATCTGATGGATGTTTAGTTGGAGGTGAAGTCATTGATCCAATGACAATGGTGAGCAGGTTCCCTCAACATAAGGTAATGAGTAAATACATTCCAATAATTGTTTGTGATTACTGCAAAATGAAAGGTCACACCAGGGAAGGCTGCTATAAGCTGATGGTCTGTGATTATTGTAAGAATACATAACACTTAAGGAAAGGTTGCTACAAACTGATAGGGTATCATGAGGACTGGGAAGGCAAGAAGAAAGTGAATATGGTAATCTTAGTAAATGTCTTGGCAGATGGTGATAATTCAGGCCAACAGACGAGCACTCCAAGAAATATGATGATGCATACAAGACACTTGAAACCTGCTCAGAATGAACATTTATACTCAGTGTTGAAGTCTTGCACACCAGATCAGTATCAAAAGGTGATGAGAGCTTTAACTCCAACATTAGATGTTGCCGATCCCTCATCTGTTGTCCCAAAGGTACACATGACAGGTAAGGTGCAGACCCCCTAATGATAGTGATTCTAATTGGATAGTTAACTCATGGGCCACAAATCATATGGTAAGTAATAATATGATGATTGAGAGATATAATTTGATAGGAAATATAGGTCAGGTTCAGTTACCAACTGGGGATACAACCACTATAACTCAGACTGGCAACTGCAGGCTGACTGGAGGTGATATTATAAAAGATGTCCTGTGTGTACCAAGCTTCAAGTTCAATCTCCTGTCAGTTTCCAAATTGACAAGAGAATTGAACTACTGTGCAAGGTTCTTTCATGATTTTTTGTATTACAGAATCTCTTCACTGGGAAGGTGAAGGAGATTGGTAGAGAGATGGATGAACTGTACATGCTGGATTCTGGGAGAACTTACATTCAGCCAGCTTTTGCACAAGTTAATACAGTCAGAGAAGCTTCATCAGTAGAGATACAAGCAGAAATATGGCACAAGAGGATGGTCCAGGTACCTATGAGTGTACTAAGGAAGATAGACGAGTTTGGTAATAAAGTTAGTTTCAAAATAAATCATTGTGAGATATGACCTAAAGCTAGGCAAGTCAGGCTACCATTTCCTATAAGTGTTAGTAGTACTGAATTGCCTTTTGAATTGTTACATGTTGATGTGTGTGGACCCTATAGAGTTCCCACTTATAATGGAATGAGATACTTTCTTACAATTGTTGATGATCACACTAGATGGACCTGGATCAATTTGATGAATATTAAGTTAGACGTCTCTTCTGTTTTGAGAAATTTATTTGCAGTAATTAAAATACAGTTCAATGCAAGAGTACAGAGGATCAGATCAGATAATGGTTCTGAGTTCTTCAATCACACTTGTGATGAACTGTTAAAGAAGCTGGGGATCATACATCAAGCTTCTTGCCCATATACTACACAACAAAATAGAGTAGTGAAGAAAAGACATAAGCATATTCTTGAAGTTGCAGAGCCATTAAATTTCAAAGCCACTTACCTGCAAGGTTCTGGGGTGATTGTGTTGAAACTGCTGTGTACATCATCAATAGAGTGCCCTCTGTAGCTATTGGGGATGTGTCACCATATGAAAGATTATATAAGAAGAAACCTTCCTTGTCTCACTTGAAATTTGTGGGGTGCTTATGTTATGCCACAAATATTGTCAATAAGTTTGATGTCAGGGCAATCAAGTCAGTCTTGCTGGGTTATTCTGTCAGGAACAAGGCTATATATTGTTGGATTTGGGGAATAATATCATATTCATAAGCAGATATGTGGATTTTTATGAGGATATCTTTCCATTTGATCAGGATAAGCAATCTGGGGCACAGAAGCATGCCTCTGATCCTGATGTAGACTATTTTTCTGAACTTGAGTCAGCACTATTCAATAGTGGTATGAAGAGTGAAGTAGCAGAGCAATGTATACCAGCAGGACAGGTTGTCTCAGAGGATAGAACTGAAGCTGTGGTACAGGACGGAGATCAGGCTGAGAACCAATGTGTTGAAGTTCCTCTGTCTGTCTTAGATGATAGATTTGAAGCTGTGATGCATGAAGGATATCAGGATGTGAATGAATGTGTGAAAGCTCAACTTGAAGTACATACAAGCAGGCCGGTTAGAGAAAAAAGACCTCCTATATGGTTGAAGGACTATGTTTACAGTACAACAACTTCCAAGATCTTACCAGTCAAGTATCCATTGGCTGGTGCAGTTGATTACACTGGGTTATCCAAATCTTACCACAGTTTTCTGGCCAGTATTTCAGTGGATCATGAACCACATTCCTATGTAGATGCTGCAAGGGATAACATGTGGATAGAATCAATGGAGGCTGAGATCCAAGCCTTGGAAGATAATCAAACTTAGGAGCTTGTGGATCTGCCTGCTGATAAAAAGGCCATTGGTTGCAAGTGGGTGTATAAGATTAAGTATAAAGCCTCAGGAGAGGTTGAAACATTCAAAACAAGACTAGTAGCCAAAGGATACAATCAAAGAGAATGAGTTAATTATCAAGACACTTTTTCCCAGTGGCCAAAATGGTGACTGTTCGATCAGTCATATCTATTGATGCATCAAGAGGATTGATCATACACCAGATGGATGTCTTTAATGTTTTTTTGCAAGGAGATCTTCATGAGGAAGTATATATGCAACTACCACATGGCTTCAATCACAGTCAGCAGAAAGTGTGCAGATTGCTTAAGTCATTATATGGACTTAAGCAAACATCGAGGCAGTGGAACATCAAGCTGACCACTGCATTGATATCCTCTGGTTTCATTCAAAGTCAATACGATTACTCCCTTCTCACAAAGAAAGAGAGAGATCAGATAGTGATGATCCTGATCTATGTTGATGATCTTCTCATCACTGAGAACAACAAAGAGCTTATTGATTTCAATAAGGAGACATTGCAACAACACTTCAAGATCAAAGATCTTGGTGAGTTAAGGTACTTCCTGGCCTTTGAGTTTGCCAGGAACAAGGAGAGAATTGTGATGCATCAGCGGAAGTATACACTGGAGCTGCCAGCAGATTTAAAGTTAACAGAAGCAAAGCCTTCAGGATCTCCTATAGAGCTCAATGTTCAGTTGACTTCAGTGGTATTTGATAGATACTTGCAGGATTTGGCTATGGCAAATGGAAATGAGACTGCTGACCCTAATGATTCACTAATGAAAGATCCTTCACAGTACCAAAGACTAATTGGTAGACTTTTGTATTTGACTAATACTAGGCCTGACATAGCTTTTGTTGTGCAGTGTCTCAGTCAATTTATGCAGGCTCCAAAAACTTCTCACATGGCAGCATCTACCAGGATAGGGAGACTGCCTTGCCCTATCAACATATTGTGATGCTGATTGGGGATCCTGCCTTAACACCAAACGATTAGTGACTGGTTATGTGGTCTTCTTTGGCAATGCGTTGTTCTCTTGGAAGTCTAAGAAGCATCCTACAATTTCCAGGAGCTCCGCTGTGGCTGATACAAGAGCTTAGCTTCAGTGGTGACGGAAATCGTATGAATCACTGGTTTATTTTCTGAGTTGTGGGTGTGTTTGAGTCTGCCTGTTCCAGTATTTTGTGATAGTAAGTCAGCCATTCAGATAGCTGCCAATCCAATTTTCCATGAACGTACCAAGCATATCGACATTGATTGCCACTTCATTCGAGAGAAGGTGCAACATGGATTGGTGTCTCATCTCCATCTTATTACTACTGAACAACCGACTGACTTGCTTACTAAAGCTCTTACACAGAAGCAACACATGTATCTGTTGTCCAAGCTAGGCCTGAAAAATATCTTTTTTGGACCTAGCTTGAGGGGGTGTATTGGAGATTAGTGTCACGACCCGACCTCAGATCCGTGACTGGTGCCTTACCCCGGGCACCCTTGTGATACAACATCGGAGAAAACCAGCGGAAATAAACTCACAAACAAGAACCATATAAGATAAAATAGGCTAACCCAAGACTGGTTACCTTTCCGTAACACAAATAAAATAGAACTGAACAGTTACATCCTTACATCCCAACTCATGACAGGACTACAAGCCTCTAAGAAGGTATAAACACTATGACGGGACAGGGCCCCGCCATACCCCCTGAATGTACAAAAGTCTACAACCTCAAGGAACCGTACCAAAAGACGAGGCCTCCGGAGAAATGGAGCCTTTCGAGAACCGAACAGTGATTCTAAGAGTGCGGATCAGCAAGCTATGAACCTCAACCTGCGGCATGAACGCAGCCCCCCGAAGGAGGTCAGTACAACATGTACCAAATATGTAAAGCGAAAATCGTAGTAATATCATAAGTCCAAAATACATCAAGTTATAGATAAAAATCAAATTAGGTTGCATTGTGCCTTACTAACAATGAGTAACAAGTATAAGTATAATAGTGCATAAAAATAGGAGGCTCATGATCAAAGCAGATCTCGCCGCGTAGTATCATTAAGCAATCCTACTCGCAGGCTGTTTCACCGCGTGGATCCTGTGGATCCGCATAAGGCCATCCGTCTCGCATGGGACTATTTCACCCGCATGGGACTATTTCACCCGCATGGATCATGTGGACCCACATGGGACTATTTCACCCGCATGGACCCAGTGGGCCCGCATGAGTACAAGCGCCGCACTCGCATCATGGGTAGCAAATCCATGAAATACGCAGTAATAACAATGATAATACATAAATCGACAACCGCTAGTATACATAACATAAGCGCTCTGGCATCGAATACTCAGTGATAACAATAATAATACATAAATCAGCACAACCGGCTAGTATACATAACATAAGCGCTACCGGCTTATCATAACATAAACAAGATAAGAAATCTTCTAACTTCTTATGAACATTAATAATATAAATCCTCTCATTTTAGCTCATTAAGTCACTACATGTCTTTTTAAGAGAAATCCGGGAGTTTAACCCAAGTATCACATACCGTAAACCTTTTTCGAAATGACTCATTTTTATGTAAAACTCCCAAGATACTAATACCCATAGTATCATGTCACAACCACTTTCAAAACAAGTCACGATTTTCCATTTAGAAAATATCCCAAGCTTCTAAATCAAGTGACTTCATTTCCTTTAAAACCTTAGGCCATTAATGCCTTAAAACAATTTACCTTCCACAAATTCAACTCATTTTCCCCTTGCTTATTTTATGTAAAGTAAACCCTTCTTTATTTACCTTTTTCCCAAACTAATATAACCAACTTCTCATAAAGCCGTTATATTAACATTTTACGTTAATCAAACACATTTCCCTATGTCCAACGGACTTATACCTTTAAAACGAAACAAGTATCATATACTTCAAAACAAGTGAAGATTATCAAATCTTGTACGTATACCGTACTACATAGATACAACTACTCATGCTCAAGAGATAGGAAAGCTCTACATACCTCTTCGGTCAATCCACTTGTTAATTCCAACTATCGCACGTAATACGTCAACCTATAATGACCATAATACGTTTATTAACTTCTAGTTTCAAAGTAGAATAATTCCAAGTCCAAGGTTACTAATTCCTATGGAAAATTGGGCAGCATTTCTTTTGTTTCTACTCACTTTGCCACCTTTTTAAAGACCGATTTTTAACACTCAAACGCCACATTTAAGGCCCAACATCCAAACCAACACAAAGGGGATTACACACCTAAACTTGGGTGTGTAAAATTCTGTCCCATAAGTTATAACAATTAATCTTAACAAGTTTAAGGTAATTTTTAGGCTACAACATGCTCACATAACCTCTTTGGCCAAATCCTTCATACCCAAACCACATTTCTTGCATGCAATGACTCTAAGAGCGTTATTTATTACCACAAGTTCTTTCTTCTTAACATGCAACACTAAAAACTAATTATAAAGGAATAATCATTACCTTAGAGCTTTAGCCAAATTTTTCCAACAACTTGCTAGCTTCTTTTCCAAGAACACCACCACAACAACCTTCACAAGCTAGCCACAAGCTTCCTTCTTGCCTTTACTTTTCAGATTTTTCCTAAGGCTAGAATATCTCTTGAAATTTTTAAGAGAGAAGGATGAGCTTTTGTCTAAGAGAGAGATGAAAGATGACCAAGTCTTAAAGACTTGGTCAATATAATGCATGCAAAATCAGATGGGGACACTTGTCCTCCCATGGACTTTTAAAAGAAAAGATCGATTTTCCTAAGTTTTTCCGCGATTTCCACGCCTGGCGCGCGGCCCTGCGCGCGCGGCCACTGAACTCTTTCCACCGCCGGATCTTCCGCGCCATGGCCGATTCTGGCCCTCTGATCACTCGCGGCGCGCGCGCTACTGCTGGCGCGGCCGAACCCTGATCGCAATTTTTCATCAACCTACTTAAGTCTTAACTCCTTTCGTATGGCCCCATACGCACGGCCTGAACTACGGGGTATAACATTCTCCCCCCCTTAAAAACATTCGTCCCGAATATTCCTTCTAGGCTTACTCAAAACACAAATCGACATAGACTCTTTTAACTTATACTTCTTGCAAATAAGGACGCTCCACAAGCCACAACATTACTCAAGCACAATTGCCAAATAAAACTATCAAGCAAGAAAGTGGGTTACCTGGAGGTATAGGAAATAAGTGAGGATACTTCTTCATCATGTCATCCTCAGCTTCCCACGTCATCTCCTCCCTGTTCTCGTTCCGCCACAATACCTTGATGGAAGTCACATCCTTCGTCCGAAGTCGCCTAACCTGACGATCGAGTATCGCTATGAGACTCTCCTCATACGATAACCCTTCTGTCACCTGGATATCGCGAATCGGGTGCACTCTAGATGGATCTCCAACATAATTCCGCAACATAGATACATGAAAGACTGGATGTACTGCCTCCAGATCGGACGACAGATCCAACTCATAGGCAACCTTGCCTACCCTACGGATAATCTGATAAGGCCCAATGACCTTGGACTAAGTTTCCCCTTCTTCCCAAATCTCATCACACCCTTCATGGGTGATACCTTCAGGAAGACCCAATCATCTATCTCAACTCCAAGTGTCGACGCCGATGATCTGCATACGACTTCTGTCGACTCTGAGCTGACAATAACCGCTCCTGGATAAGTTTCACCTTATCCACTGCCTGCTGTACCAAGTCTGGCCCGACTAACTGAACTTCTCCCGCCTCAAACCAACCTATCGGTGACCTACACTTCCTCCCATATAAGGCCTCATAAGGCGTCATCCGGATACTAGAATGGTAGCTGTTGTTATAAGCAAACTTCCACAAGAGGTAAATGATCCTCCCAGCTACCTCTGAAATCAATAACACAAGCCCGCGGCATATCCTCGCGGTGCGGATAGTCGCTCGACTGTCCGTCGATGCGAGGATGAAAACGCCGTACTGAGACTCACCTGCGTCCCTAATCCCTTCTGGAAAGACCTCAGAAATTAGCCGTGAATCGGGATCCTGCATGCGAAATAATCGATATAGGAACTCCGTGCAGCCTCACAATCTCCCTGATATACAATCTAGCATAATCCTCGGCCGAAAAAGTCGTCCTGACTGGAATAAAGTGGGCTGATTTCGTCAGCCTGTCGACGATAACCCAAATGGAATCATGCTTCCTCTGAGTGTGAGGTAATCCCGTAATAAAATCCATATTTATCACCTCCCATTTCCACATCGGAATATCAATAGCTGTAATGCCACCGGGCTTCTGGTGCCCAACTTTAACCTGCTGAAAATTAGGACACTGTGCAACAAAACCTGCCACGTCCCTCTTCAGGCCGTCCCACCAATACACACATCTGAGGTCATGGTACATCTTAGTCGACCCCGGATGAATAGAATAATGAGCGCTGTGTGCCTCCCCCAGAATCTGCTGACGAAGTCCTGTCACATCGGGAACACACAATTGGCCCTCAAATCTTAGCACCCCATCCGGCGCTACCTCAAATAGACTCTTCTCTTTCTGAAAAGCGGCATCTCGATACCGTACCATAATCGGATCCTCATACCGTCGCCTCTTTACCTCCTCGACGATGGAAGACTCGGCAACCCCTCGAACCCGAACTCCATAACTATCAGAATCAACCAAACGAACCCCAAGGCTCGCTAGCTGATGTAACTCACGGACCGCCGCCTTCTTGCGCCCGCGGCCGGACTACCCATCGATCTGCGACTAAGGGCATCTGCAACTACATTGGCCTAGCCTGGGTGGTATAAGATATCAACATCATAATCCTTGAGTAACTCCAACCACCGTCTCTGCCGTAAGTTCAGCTCCCTCTGGCTGAAGATATACTGGAGGCTCTTGTGGTCTGCACAAATAACCACATGAAATCTATATAAGGAATTGCCTCCAAATCTTCAAGGTACGATTAACTGCCGCCGACTCTAAATCGTGAGTAGCGTAATTCCTCTCATGCTTCTCTAACCGCTGGGAAACATAAGCTTTAACCTTATCGTGTTGCGTTAGCACACAACCTAGCCCAACACCCAACGTGTTACAATAATACCCTAACCCTCTAGTCTCTCAAGAGGGGTTAGAACTGTAGTCGTGGTCAACTTCTCTTCCAATAACTGGAAGCCTTTCTTGTACTTGCGAAATATTAGGGCATCCTTAACCTCAATTATGGTTCCTGTTTCCCTTTCTCTGTTGCAACCAAACTTGGTTACTATACTTAGATATGATTCCTTTGCTTGCCGCATGGCTAAGACTTCCTGCCAATCACAATTTAGGGGGAGACCTCCTTGATCTCGTCAAGTAGTAACCCTATTATTCTCTCCCAGCTCGTAGAGCTTATAGTCAGGTGTTCAACCTCAATTCACGGTATTACATAATCCAATGACTTGTCAAGATTTCTTATCGTTCGAGTGTCTACTCGTCTTTCCTTTATAAGTTATTTCAAGTTGTCCTGGGGTCCCTTACCCCTCCGTATTTTCTTACTATCCTTTTTTTTTCTTTGTCAGTGCCGATGCTACCACCTTCCCTCGAGGTGTTCTTACTGCCCATTATTTACTAATGGTCTTACACTAGTCCGGGGTAATTGTATCTCGTGCAACTTACATAACCATAGTCGTATTCTCTTTTATCATTCTGGTCATGACCTTATCTTATGCTTATTATTAACAAAAGTATTTCTATCTTGATCCATGATCATACAGTTTCATACATGCGTACTAACTGCATCTTTATCCTTATGACACTTCCTCGACCATTTCGTAACATCGTTCTTAATTTTCCCAACACAATACCTTTCCCACGGTTATCTAAAATCAGAATTTATGGCATGGCGATCATCGAGACCTTACCAGTATCCCATCCTTCGTCTAATGACATGGGTACACATAACCCCATAATACGTAAAACTATCCTTTTATGTAGGGGAGAGAACTTATCTCCCTTCAATAAACTTTTCTTGGAGTCACAACCCTAATCACCAGGTCCTCTCGTGGTCCGGTAAATATCTAATCATTACGCACCGCCTTAAAATCGTGTAGATTTTCAAAACTTACCAAAGATGCCCTCAGCTTTCTGCCAGCAGCGCTCGTACTTATTTTATTCTTGCCTTGCACATTTCCTTGAAATTATCCGGAAGGTGGTGGCCCTGACCGCCACACCAAACCAACTCCAAGTACCACCAAGGGCACTTAACATAAATTCCTTCAAATTCAAGTATTACTTACTTTCTGCGTCAATTTTCCTCAATGAACAAGTCACACAGACTTACTAAAAACAATGATGCCAAAGAAGGAAGGATAATTCACTGGTTACTACCACTTCCCTTCCTCTCCACTCGATAATCGGCTTACCGGGAAACTGGTACCGAGTCAATCTCTCTTCTGTAGTCCACGTTGGCATAACAAGAGGCCAACTAGCCGTGCATGTGACCTCAACGTCTGTCATAACAACTCTGCTAGGGTCCGACGACTGTATCGTTACCGACAATTATTATCTGCCCACTCAGCTACCACCCAACACTCACGGGTGTAGTTACCTCATAAAGGTCCTCATGGATTCTGGCTCTATTTCTTTCACACTTGGTTGCTCACTTCCTTACCGATCGTACTCGTTCCCGTGCTTCCAAACTTATTCTAGCCTACGTACATAACTTCCAAAATAAAGCTGGCCTTCGATCTTGGAATTACTAAGTTAAACAATATAAGGCCCTTTCCGGCGCTCACAACCTGGTTCCGGTGGAATATGTCTGCGAACTCGTAAAACGATTAATTAGACTCGGGCTCGTACCCTCGTGACCCTGTCACGTAGCGGGACTACTATTAACTGATCCCACCCCTTAAACGGGTACACTAACTTCTCATAATACCATAGTCGTGTCGTCTTGATCAGAACAACCATTACTTACCCCACACAGATCTCATCCATACTATCATCTTAAGCATACCACGTAGCTTAATTTACAACCATAGTCTCCCATTAGGTCCCTTAATTAAACTTCTTAAGGGTCTATTACCTTCTCAGACAACTCATCATCTCCTAATTATCTCAAATTAGTATGTAAAAACCTTGATGAGAGTTTATTAAACCGTTTCATACCTTCCCGGTATCTAATTAGCCCTTACCAATTCCTGGTAATCTAAAATCACTCTAGGCAGCCCATCTATGACCCTTATACATAAATCCGTATAGTCGTACGTTAGAATACCAACTATACAACAATTACAACCAACCTGGATACGCAATCCACATAATCTTTCATGGGTTACTGCTGTCTTTCTCGTAGCTGCAATCAACATAACTCGTTAGGGAGAGACGACCCTAACAACGCGGCTCTATCGCACGATCTCAGAGTGAGAAGAATGGAAACCAATCCTAAATATCCTGTAGCCTCCTGATTATAGATGTGGTGCACAACACACCGATAATCAAGACTCTACTAGATACGGCCTGTAGACCCTTTCCGAGGATTAACTGCTCTGATACCACTTTTGTCACGACCCGACCTCGGATCCGTGACTGGTGCCTTACCCCGGGCACCCTTGTGATACAACATCAGAGAAAACCAGCGGAAATAAACTCACAAACAAGAACCATATAAGATAAAATAGGCTAACCCAAGACTGGCTACCTTTCCGTAACACAAATAAAATAGAAATGAACAGTTACATCCTTACATCTCAACTCATGACAGGACTACAAGCCTCTAAGAAGGTATAAACACTATGACGGGACAGGGCCCCACCATACCCCCTGAATGTACAAAAGTCTACAACCTCAGGGAACCGTACCAAAAGACGAGGCCTCCGGAGAAATGGAGCCTTCCGAGAACCGAACAGTGATCCTAAGAGTGCGGATCGACCTATGAACCTCAACTGCGGCATGACGCGGCCCGAGGTCGATCTGGCATGTACCAAATATGTAAATCAAAAATCGTAGTAATATCATAAGTCCAAAATACTGCGAAGTTATAGATAACAATCAAATTAGGTTGCACTGTGCCTTACTAACAATGAGAGTAACAAGTATAAGTATAATACTGCATAAAAATAGGAGGCTCATGATCAAAACAGGATCTCTCGCCCGTAGTATCATTAAGCAATCCTACTCGGATGTTTCACCGCATGGATCCGTGGATCGCGTAAGGCCATCCGCCTCGCGTGAGACTATTTCACCCGCGTGGGACTATTTCACCCGCATGGATCCCGTGGACCCGCGTGGGACTATTTCACCGCGTGGGACTATTTCACCGCGTGGACCCGGTGGGCGCGTGAGTACAAGCGCCGCTCACATCATGGGTAGCAAATCCATGGAATACGCAGATAATAACAATGATAATACATAAATCAAGACCTGGCCGGCTAGTATACATAACATAAACGCTACCGGCTTATCAGAATACTCTGTGATAACAATAATAATACATAAATCAGCACAACCGGCTAGTATACATAACATAAACGCTACCGGCTTATCAGAATACTCTGTGATAACAATAATAATACATAAATCAGCACAACCGGCTAGTATACATAACATAAGCGTTACCGACTTATCATAACATAAACAAGATAAGAAATCTTCTAACTTCTTATGAACATTAATAATATAAATCCTCTCATTTTAGCTCATTAAGGCACTACATGTCTTTTTAAGAGAAATCAGGGAGTTTAACCCAAGTATCACATACCGTAAACCTTTTTCGAAATGACTCCTTTTTATGTAAAACTCCCAAGATACTAATACCCATAGTATCATGTCACAACCACTTTCAAAACAAGTCACGATTTTCCATTTAGAAAATATCCCAAGCTTCTAAATCAAGTGACTTCATTTCCTTTAAAACCTTAGGCCATTAATGCCTTAAAACAATTTACCTTCCACAAATTCAACTCATTTTCCCCTTGCTTATTTTATGTAAAGTAAACCCTTCTTTATTTACCTTTTTCCCAAACTAATATAACCAACTTCCCATAAAGCCGTTATATTAACATTTTACGTTAGTCAAACACATTTCCCTATGTCCAAGGGACTTATACCTTTAAAACGAAACAAATATCATATACTTCAAAACAAGTGAAGATTATCAAATCTTGTACGTATACCGTACTACATAGATACAACTACTCATGCTCAAGAGATAGGAAATCTCTACATACCTCTTCGGTCAATCCACTTGTTAATTCCAACTATCGCACGTAATACGTCAACCTATAATGACCATAATACGTTTATTAACTTCTAGTTTCAAAGTAGAATATTTCCAAGTTCAAGGTTACTAATTCCTATGGAAAATTGGGCAGCATTTCCTTTGTTTCTACTCACTTTGCCACCTTTTCAAAGGCCGATTTTTAACACTCAAACGCCACATTTAAGGCCCAACATCCAAACCAACACAAAGGGGATTACACACCTAAACTTGGGTGTGTAAAATTCTGTCCCATAAGTTATAACAATTAATCTTAACAAGTTTAAGGTAATTTTTAGGCTACAACATGCTCACATAACCTCTTTGGCCAAATCCTTCATACCCAAACCACATTTCTTGCATGCAATGACTCTAAGAGCGTTATTTATTACCACAAGTTCTTTCTTCTTAACATGCAACACTAAAAACTAATTATAAAGGAAGAATCATTACCTTAGAGCTTTAGCCAAATTTTTCCAACAACTTGCTAGCTTCTTTTCCAAGAACACCACCACAACAACCTTCACAAGCTAGCCACAAGCTTCCTTCTTGCCTTTACTTTTCAGATTTTTCCTAAGGCTAGAATATCTCTTGAAATTTTTAAAAGAGAAGGAGGAGCTTTTGTCTAAGAGAGAGATGAAAGATGACCAAGTCTTCAAGACTTGGTCAATATAATGCATGCAAAATCAGATGAGGGGGGGGGGGGACACTTGTCACCCTCCCATGGACTTTTTAAAAGAAAAGATCAGATTTTCCTAAGTTTTTCCGCCAGATTTCCCGCCTCGGCGCCGCGGCCCTGCAGCCGGCGCCGCGGCGCTGAAACTCCTGCCACCCCTCGGATCTTCCGGCGCCGCGGCCCTGATTCCTGGCGCCGCGGCCCTACAATCACCCGCCTTGGCGCCGCGGCCCCTGATCGCGATTTTTCATCAACCTACTTAAGTCTTAACTCCTTTCGTATGGCCCCATACGCACGGCCTGTGCAGATTAGTTAGTTCTACAAATTAGTCAGTTTAATTGTAGTTAGTCTAGTTGGTTAAAAAGTTTACTTTGTTATAATTTAGTCCTTAAGTTTCCTTTTGAGCAAGTTAGTCCATATTCTCACTATATATAGTGAGATATTTTGTATCTTTCATTTTAGAAGAAAATATTGGAAAGTTCGCACAAAATGTCCTTCTTCTTCTCTGCATCTCTGGACCAGTGATGCATGCAAGGTGGAATATCAAATTCTATCAGCTTCTTATTATAACCAATTCCCCCCTTTTCATTTGCCTTTGTCCTACATGCCTCCATTGATTCCTACAAATTTTAAGCATAGTGGAATTTATCTCAATGGTGGCAGACAAATTAGGGTTTCCCCACAAAAGACAACACTAATAAACAAATTAGGGTTGTCACTTTTAGCCGGAGTTCGCCGCTGCTTCAGAGAGTGACGTGAATGTATTTTTGAAGTGGAAACGTATTCTAATGGAAGATTGTTGTGAGATGTTTCTACTGAGTGGTGAAGAAGATTGTAACTAGTGGTATAAGGACCATGCGAATCTGGACATATACTTGACATACATTGTATATCATTATATGTCATATGTATGTCAATATATACATCAGACGTACACTTGACATATGTCAATACAGTGATATACACATGACATATATAATATAGAGCACTTGTACGTCATTGTATATCAATTTCATGTCATATATATAATACTCATACACATGACATATATAGGACATATATGTGACATACACACGATATACAGTGATTCCATCACACTAGACCACCACAAGAAAAATACGACGAATATCAAGAGAAACCACCAATCATTCGACCATAAAATTGCAAATACCATTTTCATACAAAAAAGGTGGAGGAAGAGAAGAAGAAGTGTTTTTGTTAAAATATTATTTCAGTCTAAAAAACTAGTTGAATTTTGATTAGTTTTGAAATTGCGTCTAATTATCAAGTAATTGCAAAGTATTGCCTATTTCTAAACCTCTTCTTTTCACGAGATATCGTAAAATTGTAGAAGTCATAAAAGGTGATTTTGAACTTTTGGCCCCCTTAATAAAATTTGTAAAATGACCTCAACTTAAAAATAATGCATGGCAAAACATCTATTGTCCAACAGACATAAGTTATAGTTGTAATGTGCATAAGTTATTTTTACATATGAGACATGAGTTCATAACATTTCAATAAGTTGAAGAGATTGAAGATATAGTAATGTGTTACCTATTGGACATGATCTCTCAGTTGTATTTATTGACTTTATTTTTTTCTTTAATTAATCATGATCAAACTCAACTATATTTTAACAACATACAATTTCAGTTAAAAAAGTATAGAATATTATTTTGTTGATTATGAAAATAGTAGGATCGCCAATAGCCGCCCACCGGGCTCGGGTTAAGTGGCGGCTGCGGTGCGGGCGGGTCGAGCCGCCACCGCGGGTCTGCCTGGGCGGGACCATTACGTGTCCCGTCCCGGTCCCGGTCCCGTTGGGTAGGGGTCGGGTCGGGACGGGTCGGGTCTGGCGGGTTTTGATTTTGATTTTTTTTTTTTTAAATTTTTTCACTAAATTAAAAATATTAAATTACTAACAAAGTAACATTAACATATAGTCATATACTTGTCATATAGTCATATACATATACTATAATATTATAGACTTATAGTATTATAATTATAGTATTATACTCATATACATAATATATTTATAAACTATAAAGTATAAACTATAACAGTATAAAGTACAAACTAAATAATTAAACAAAGACAAGAAGAGTGTAAAAAAAACATCCCAAGGCTGTTTTTGTGCCTCTTATATTATTAATTATTTCATTGAAATATACAAGATTCAAAATTACAACATTGTAGTGTACTGTTGTTGAAAAAAATTGCAAAAGACATAGAAAAATTAAAAAATTGCAATGAAATAAATTACCAATTTGAAAATATTTTTTCTAGTTTCTTTATAATTTCTTGTGGTTCTTCGGTTGGAATTGGTATATCTTGGTCAAATTGTTCCACGTCGCTACTCATGCCTTCAGATAAAATGTCGTTGTAGTTGTCGTCTTCTTCTTCGTTAATCTCTGGTTGATCAGCCTCCTTCGCTCGCTCGTATCCAATCTCTGAATAGTACCGCCATCTCAGCCGTCTCCGACTAATGAGTGTCATGCTCTCCTATTTGAAATCACTGCAGAAAAATGCTTCAGCGATTGATGGCGCCAATGTTCAAAATATCTCGGGCCATCATTGAAAGTGTCGGAAATGTCTTCTCATTCTGGCTCAAATATTTCAGCAAGTCTTCCTTTCCTTCTTCATTGATAACTGCTTGGTAAGGTAAATTACCCTGCAAAACAAAAACATCGAACTCGCTAATTTGGTTAGCACTGGTACCACCGCACATTCTATTTCTGAGGCTTTCAATAGAACTAATACTACTAGCCCCAGAAACAACATGCCTTTTTTTAGCCTGTGTTGAAGAAGAAGAAGATGGTACAAAAGTCGGTTGGTTACTAGCACTTTCTTGCTGGTAATGCCGATATACTTTTTTGCATTCATCTTCTACGCTATTCAACACTTCTTCTAGCGTTAGTTCAATAGGTGGCTCAACATTTAAATTTTTGGGAGTTGGAGGTGGTAGTACGTCCATACAGTTATAAATATTTTCAATAAGACTTTTACAACCCTCTACTTTAATAGTCGGGTTTAATACAGCACCAATAATATAAATAGGGGGAATAAGAATAAAATATTTCTTTAATTTCATAAACATTTTTTTAATAGCTGCAGTATAGGCAGGTTTTTCCATATATTCTTTAAGAAGTAAAAATATTATAGCTATATAAAACAACATAGTTGAAATAGTAGGATAATATAAAGTAGAAAATTCTTTTGTTGCTCGTTGAAAATTTTCTAAAAATACAATAAGTTCTCTAATTTTCTCCCAATCATTATCCACAATCATATCATTTGGATTTTGATTATGGGCGTTAAAAAATAAAGTAATAGGTTTTCTATAGTCATAAGCAACAACTAGTTGGTCATATAAAGAATTCTACCTAGTTGGTACTTCTGAATTTTTACGTAAGATAGTCCACAATCGTGACAAGTTTTTATATTCTTTTCTCTGTTGAATTCTATTATTTTTAAAAATAAAGTGTATATCAAATTGTATTTTTTCAAGAATATCTTGAAAAAGTGAAAGATCATCCTTTACAACTAAGTTATAAATATGGCACGCACATTTGATATGAAAATGTTTTGGAAAAGACGGAGTTAAAACATCTCTTAAAATACTAATAGCAGAATTGTTAGAAGATGCATTATCTAATGTAATACTCATAACTTTATCAGTTATTCCGTAATAATCGCATGAATAAATATTTTCAAATAAACTCACCAAAGGTGCCTACTATCTATATATCTATATGCTAAAATACGTTTTGCATAGACCATTTATAATCTATCCAATGACAGTTCTGTTAAATAATCATGGCCGTTAGTACTACGACCTATATCAGAAGTTAGAGCGACTTTGCAATTTAAATGATATAATGCATAACGTAAATATTGTTGATATTCATGTGCAAATTTAAATACATATCTTTTAACAGTTGATCTAGGAAAACATTTATAAGCAGGATTATACATATCTCTAATATAATGAATAAAACCAGGAGATTCAGGAAATGAAAAAGGCAAACCCTCCACAACAACTAATTTTGCTAGTGATTCCCTATCTTTATGTTTATCGTATTTAGAGGCTCTGACTCCCCCGTCATAGGGTTAATTTGACCTGTACTTTTTCCCAAAGCAGATGTGAACCTTGTTAGATTGAGAGGACGCTTTTCACCATCTTTTCAATCATGTATTGGGCGTACAAGACTTTGTGTTTTTGCACAGGTGTCTTCCTAAACCCCGTCCACCATGACCTTGTCCGATTTAAAAGAATAAACATTTTTACAAGTTTTACATACAGCTACTTGATTAGCTACGTCCCTGTCAAAATATTTCCATACAACTGATTTTAATGGTCGTTTTGCCGGACCTCGTCTCATAGTAGGGGGGATATGAGACATTTCACTAGTGAGTGTATCATCTTCATTAGTAGGTGTATCATCATCTAGGGTGTCATCTAAATTAAAATCTTCTTCAATTTGAGGATAATCATTTGTGTCAAGATCATATGGTATTTCAGAAAACATTTCAGGATCTATAAAATCATCTTGTCTAGGAATATTTGGAGCAGAATACTAGAACAAGTACCACTTGCCCTTATTACCACCCTACTAGAAGAAGCGACCACCCTTACCCAACATGCCTCTTAGTCCTTTCATTTTAATTATGCTAATAAATAGTTAAAGATAATGAAATTAAATGTGCTAAATGAAATAAAGACAAAATAATAATTTAATGAGAGAACGAATGTACCAAACGCGAAGCGTAAGTCGACGTGTAATCGAAGGTTGAAAATTGAAACTTTGCTCGATAGATAATCCTCGACTAGTTGCCAACTTCACTCCCAATTCTCAAATTAATAAATAGATTGAATATGTAGACAATGTTGTATAGAGATTGATTGATAATTGATTGAGAGATTAGAGAGTAGAAAGATTTGTGAAAATAATAAGAAGAGGAATGAGGTATTTATAGTTGAAAAATTGGGTTAAAGTGTAAATATAATAACTTAGGGGTTAAAAATAAATATAAAGGGGTAGGGGTTGGGGAGGAGGCCTAAAATGGCGTTGTCAACTACAAAATGTAAAATGGCGTTGGACAACGACTATTTTCTGCAAAGGAGGGCGGGGCGGGGTCGGGCGGGTCGGGGTGGGATCTGGCACAGCGGGTCGGGTCGGGCGGGACAGACTGTCCCGCTTCGAGCCCGTCCGTTTTTTTGTATAGCGGGGTCGTGTCGGGGTCGGGGTCGGGTCGGCCCGACCCACTGGCCAGCCCTAGAAAATAGTAGTAACCGGAGGAAAATATTGTGAATAATTGAACAATATACACACTAGGAGTCTAGGACATCACCCCCAAGAGATGAAACCGGGTCAAAAGCCCAAAAAGTAGTAGCCCACTATACTCACTAGCCCACTAAGCCGCAGGGCTAATGAACATCTTTCACTTGAAGAGTTTAGAGTCGCTGCTTTCCGGCGAACCTCAGCTCCGAAGTAATCTTCAATTTCTCAGTTTATTTTCTTGTCTTCTTTTATGGATTGCTTTGTGGGTATTGCTGGTTAAGTACTTTCTTGGGTGAATCTAACTGTTATATTTATACACTACTCATACACGGTGTGAAGTATGTTGTTGTTGTTTACTAATACATTTTAAGACGAACCAATAATGTAGAGTGCTAATACCAATATGTTAGAAATATAGGAAGCTGGGAATGAGACTGGGAGTGCAAAACATAATCCGGGAAAGGGCCGCACCTCAAGGGAGATGTGACGTAGGCAGCCTACCCTAATGCAAGCACCCATGACCTATAGGTCACAACTTTACCGTTGCTCCAAAGCTACCCTTATTTGAGAGACAAGATGTTATAAAAAAACAGAAGGGGGAAGATTACTTTGTTAATGTTTTTTTTTCTGAACCAAAACTTGTGTGTTTCTAATTGAAGTATCTGGTGAGAAGATGAGTGCTCGAAAGAAGACACCTTTCCAGAAGCATAGAGAAGAGGAAGAGGCAAAGAAAAAGGTATGAGCTTTAGGAATTTTGGTTTGATGTGGAAATGGGAAGGGTGATTTTCTATTTTGCTCACTATGTATGTATTCTATTGGCAGAGGGCAGAGGATGAAACAGCTCGTCTGTATCAAGAGTTTGTGGAATCGTTTCAAGCGGATAATACACCAGGTTCCAAGGCATTTGTTAGAGGGGGAACCATCAATCCGAATGATAAACTGAAGATTGATTTGGACGGTCCGTTGCAAGAATCTATACTGTGTTTTTTGTTGTTCTTTCTTTGATCACGTATATAAGTTTTGTTTTATTAATTCTTACAAATAAAATGATTTTTCTCTTATATGAACAAATTATTAAACATATGGACATTTTCTATTCATTCGTGGATGGCAGGTGGAAAATCTAAAGACGAGGGTTCAGGTTTAAAGAAGGGAAGTAGGTAAACTAATGCCTTTGATTGACCATGTTACAATGTTACTGTAATTTAGGATACTGAATACCAAGTTTTTAATGATGATATCACTGTTCTTATGAGACTTTTATATGTTTACTTGTTTCCTGATTGGTTTGTGTCAGTTAGTCTCCTTAAATATTTATGCAAATCCAATCGTCCTTTTAATTACTTTCAAATGATAACTATGTTGCTACTATGTGTATACCGAGAGGGAGCTTGGTGCCTCCTTTATCTGCTATATGACAATTTTCTTATGAAAAAGTCAATTATAGATTGGGGTGACTAAATCTGCCTATGACTATTGCATTAGGAGTTTGATCAATATATTTTTAGGGAAATTTCTATACGAAGAATTTCAACGAAATTCTGATGATTGATTCAACCTTTGATAAAAAGATATACCTTGATTATATTTCATCTCTTCAACAAGTTTACTTATGAACATATCCTATTGTTCAAGTGCAAGTAGTAGAATAGTAGTAGAATATTCTGTCAATCGGGGAAGGTATACGTGTTTTGTGGGTCTTAGTGTAACTGATTTGTCTGAAAATGGATGTTCCCATATTTGTCCACCACGACTACATTTCGTGTCATTGCCGTCTACATGCTTCTATTTGTCTAGGCGTAATCCAAGTATGTTGAAGTGCCAATTTATGCATATAAGCCCAAATCAGTCAATAATATCATCATCTGATAAGTCGGACCAAATCGGTCAATAATATCAGCCTCTGATAAATCGGACCAAATCAGTTTACTAATGGAATGCCCTACGGGCATGAGTTCTAGCATCATAAGCATTTCCTTATAGGAGCGTCCACGGATTTGATCAATTATTCTTCATGCTATGTATATGTGAAAAAAACTTAAATAAAAAACTTAATAGCATTGTGATACATTTATACAAAACTTCTAAACCCATATCGAATTAAAGGTTTTCATTTTTATTTGAGGTAAATTCAAAGTTCAAATTGTGTAATCATCATTTATCGATATCCTGCCGAAAATTCCCTTTGCCCTTTCTTTATTATTTTAGAAAGGAGAAAAGGGTTAATTTTGCCCCTGAGCTAGTTGAAATAGGACAACTTTGCCCTTTGTTTCGCTTTTGGTCCAAAAATACCATCGACTTTAGCCAAATAGCTCACATATGCCCTCCTTACTAATAGGGCAAAGGTCTGTATGCACTCTACCTTCCCCAGATTTCATGGGATTTCAATGGGTATGTTGTTGTTGTTTGCCGAGATGAAATTTCAACTTCGACAAAAGCCCTCCCCGACAATTTTTTTAATCAGTATATTTCTCATTGTTGACAAAAATACTCCATGTCTATATGTTTTAGTTCTTATCCAGAAGTGTAAGTTACTCATGGAGAACTTTAAGAACTATAATATACCTACCACATAACTTCACCTACCACATAACTTCACCTTCTTCACCACATTCTTTTTCTTTGTTGCACCTGTAATCTCCAAATTGCTGCCTGTTCAAAACATTACACTCAAAGCCATGCATATAGACAATTATTTCCATATAAGGATGGAACTCAAATTGACTTTGCTTAGATGAAAACTCAGTATTTGACCAAACAAAAGTTTTAATCTTTTTCTTGACAAGGGTTCCATTAATTCCTAATGGCAAGATGTTGTAGAAGCCGTCAAAGCCTCACCCACTTTAGAAGATCTTGAAATCACAAAAATACTTGAGCATAATGATGGGTTTCACACCATATTTGGTTTCAATCATGTAGTTATGACTTCTTTGGGTTTAGGAGATGAGTTTAAGCCAACCTTGGAACTAAGCTCATTATTTTATGCATTAGCTTTGGATTCCATCACCTCTCTCACATTCTCCTAAATTATGAATATTCTCCCTTAAGTTAAGATTTGCATTAATGATGCTTGTTGGACTGCTCCATATTAATTTTTTATGCAATCAGAAACAATGTTATAGCATACACTGGTTTCTTCCTCTGAAGCATTTATGAAAATCCTCCTACATTTCATCAACATATTGACGAATTATGATAGATTTAGCAATTGGTTGGACATTCTCGTTGGACTTTTGTCAATGAAGGAGACCGATAACTATATGGACTGTGTGGAATGAGAGAAATCGAAGTTACTTTGAATTTTTTCTTGATTGGTCAAATGACTTTCACTTATCTTTATGATGTAAATACATGTGTCAGCATAGATCACGGGTTTGAGTCGTGGAAACAACCTCTTACAGAAATACAGGGTAAGGCCGTACAATAGACCCTTGTGGTCCGGCCATTCCCCGGACCCCGCACATAGCGGGAGCTTAGTGCATCGGGCAACCCCTTAGCAAAAGTTTCATCAATAGATTCATATGGCATTAATTCATTTATATTGAGGAAGTACTACTTTGCAGTAACTTGGTGGGCATGAAAGATATCTTGTGAGTAGAATTCCGAGATAAGGGATTGTAAAAAGTGGTGATTAGTGGCGAGAGATTGAAATTTGGAAAGGAAAGACTATTATTAGGAAGGATGCAATGTTATTGGGGAAGGAGGGGAAAACGGTGTTGGGAGGTAAGAGTGAATATAACATTGTGATAGATTGCTGGTCGAAGTCAATGCGTAGGCAAGGGAGTCGGGAAGAGACCAACTCTTGTGTGAGGGAATTTCCGGCGGTTGGTTATACAAACGGTCAATGGAGTGGGGTGTATGGAGGGGTCACAGATTGTGGTTGTGGTAGTAAGAGAGGACAAAGAAGGAAGAAAAAAAGGTAGGCTGTTGTCGTAGCACAAAAGAGAGGACAAAGAAGGAAGAATTGGCTAGGGCTTGTCTATTTTTGTTTTATTCTTATAATGGAGGTGTCGGACCAATTTGAATGTACCTCGACTATTGCATTGAGCATCTACTACCTCCTGCTAGCACAAGTACCTCTGGTCACCAAGGTGTAGGTAGATGAGAAGAAATCACTTAGTGTTTTTATCATTATCTCCAAGGTTTGCACCAACTTTATTGACTACTAGGCCGGACCCTTGGGTGCATATATTCCTATATTTGCAGGAAATACATTATGGTCTTTTAAGACTTTATCCCGTGGAAACAACCTCTTACAGAAAGCTGCGTACAATAGATCCTTGTGGTCCGGCCCTTCCCCGGGCCCCGCGCATAGCGGGAGCTTAGTGCACCGGGCTGCCCCTTTTTATCCCATGGTTCTTTAACCTTGGATTGATGCCCTTTTCCCCTCAAACTACTATCAAAATGAGCAAATTAGCATCCAAAATCTAGTCGAATTTTGAGTTCATTTCGCTATGATTTGGTCCCTTGTCTGGCTACAAAATGGTCCCTTAGTGTAATAGGATCCTGTACTTAGTCAACAATTTCAATTTTTTTTTTGTAGCCAGACAAGTGACCATTTTGTAGCTTAGTGCATTGGAGGAAGAAATGGTTTAAAAGTAATAAAGTGTCTATGCCCATAAGTAGAAACACAGTGAATTGATTAAAAGCAAGTGGGTTTGCTTGTTATTAAGTGCGGATCACTGGCTTCTTACTTGTTTAATTGGTTATATTGGTGTAAATTAATATATGCGTCATTGATGGTTTACTCGTCTTTGTTGCTGCTCTGGACAAAGATATTGATACTTACTCATGGATGGTAACCATGTGGTGCTACTTATGATGTATATATGTATAATTCAGCTTATCACGTCTCCTTGATCCTTTTCTTTTACCTTCTTCCCCTTTTAATTACTGATCCTGTCACTGTTCAAGAATAAGATTATTGGTAGCAAAGATTCTGGAGTGTATCTTATGTACTGCAGGTATGTGCCTTCTTTCTTACCACCTCCTATGGCAACTAAGGGCAGAGACTATGAGAAGGTTAGTGGGTGTTTGAAAGCTCTTTGCTGCAAGAGTAGCAAACTTGTAACTAGTAGATATCTAAATAGTTGGTTCTAGCAGAAAGAGGATAAGCCGAGGGAAAAAGAGAAGGGCAAGGCTAGGAACATTGATAATTTCATGGAGGAACTGAAGCATGAACAAGAAATGAGGGAAAGGCGTAACCAAGACCGTGAACAGTGGCGTGATCATAATACTGAAAATCCTGCTGTAAGTGATTTATGATCGGCAAAGAAAAAATGTTTCAGATTGTTGGTTTTAATCTTCTGTTTTTATTCTTGAATTCATATATCACATCTGAGGAGATTTGACAAAAATCAAGGTAATGTATGATGTAATGTAATAGTTTCACTCAGAATGAACACGCGTTAAAATTTAAAGAGTGTTGGGTGGACTAAAAAAAGTTTTAGACAGTGAGTTAACATCATGTTCTCTCGCTGATATCTGTATCTGAACCTTTTGTGGGAACTGGAGAAGTTATTTACATTACTTAGAAGATTACTTTTACCGCATCTGGACTAGACACACAAGATTTGCACGGAATATTACATGTACACATCTTGCTGTAATTGCTGATGTGCTATGAGTGTGCACTATCAGTTTTATCTGAGATAGAGCAACACTTCAACAGCTATGAATTTACTAAATTATCATGTGATCACAGTTTGTCATATTGTTTGCATCTATGATTCCTTTTCCTGTCTTTACATCTGGGATCTGATTTATTTTGATATAAAATGATCTTTCCATCCATTCAGGCATTTGGTCATCTTAAGATAAATTTTCCTTTATGGATATGTTATATATCAAACGGAGGAAAACAATTACATCTTTGATGATCCTTGCTTTAACTGTTATCATTTTCATCCATGACTCCTTCTCACTCTTTGCAAGTCATTGGATCACTAAACACCCCAGTGGCCTATCCCAGCCCTCTACTACCAGAATATGCCTCCAATATCTACATCTGGCTTACACCTGAAAATGTTTTAGGAAATGATCATTCATCAAATAATTACGTGGAAAAATAAAAAAAGGGAAGCCGGTGCACTAGCTCCCGCTATGCACGGGGTCCGGGGAAGGGCCGGACCACAAGGGTCTATTGTACGCAGCCTTACCTCACATTTCTACAAAAGACTGTTTCCACGGCTTAAACCCATGACCTCCCCCGGTCACATGACAACAACTTTACCAGTTACTCCGAGGCTCCCCTTCAAATCAAAATTACGTGGAAAAATAGTGACTGAAATATGTTATGCCTAACCAGATGGAGTTTTGACGTGGCATCTTGTTGTGCGTAATGATGATATTTGTATATCCTTAAACCTTGCTCTTTCCTCAGCCATCTAGTCGATTTGATGAACTGCCCGATGACTTTGATCCTAGTGGAAGGCTTGGATCATTTGATGATGGAGACCCACAAACGACAAATCTGTACGTAGGAAATCTATCACCTCAGGTAAGGTTTTTGTGCTTAATTTTGAGATCACTGCCTTTTGTTTTAGGTGTTTCTTTTGTGTGATTCCTACTTACTTTATTTTCTTGCAGGTTGATGAGAATTTTCTTTTGCGCACATTTGGGAGATTTGGCCCCATTGCAAGTGTAAAAATAATGTGGCCAAGGACAGAAGAAGAAAGAAGGCGACAGAGGAATTGTGGTTTTGTAGCTTTCATGAATAGAGCTGATGCTCAGGCTGCAAAAGATGAGATGGAAGGTTAGCTTCAGCTTCTTCATTTGAATGGAAATTTATTTCTTATCTATTTGCTAGTTTGTGCTCTCTCTCTGTTTCCCCCCTTTTTCCATCCAGACGCTTAGGACTTGTTCATTAGGTTCTTAGTGCTTGACCAAGTTGACTTTAAGTTTTTGTTCAAGTAAAGAGTTATAGGATCCTCAATGACAAGTTGTTACTAGCCTCAATAAGAATGATAGTAAGTAGATAAATAGGATATACTATGTCTGTTTAAATACATACATATGGAATTGCTCCCAAGGCTTTGTTCTAGTGTAAGAGCACAACATGTGATGTGTAGATAGGCTTATGTCATGGGTTCGAACTTTGAAGCCTGCCACAAACATAAGACTGGTATTTAAGTGGAGAAGGATAGAGGGGCAAGCCCATTATCGACCAAGTTTCGAATTGTGCACCACCGGCCTTGGGGGATTTCTCGGTTTATAAACAAAAAAGAAAAATATTAACATACACGTTGAGTCTACAATGCATAAAAGTATGAGGAAAAAAGGAAAAAAACTTCTGATAGCCAAGGCTGCTATGTTCTGTATTAACACAAGCAAACAACTGTTGCTGATCTTATTTTTCGATTTGTTCCAGTTGACCGTCTCCACCCTTGTCCTTTTCTTAGGTTTCCTCTCCTTGTTTGCTGTGACTATTCTGATTCTTTTTTTTCCTTGAGATATACATTTGGTAATAGAAGGATATTAACACGGAACAAGGTTTGGGATCAGTTATTTTCCAATCTTTGTTTTGTCGATAGTCTTCTTCACAAAGTAGTAAAAAAACGTAGCGCAGAAGTCGAGGTGCGTGCAGGCTGGGCTTGATGCCAAGACTAGGAAGAAAAAAAGCGAAGCGCAGAAAAGTGCCATGTTAGTTGGTATTTTAGACGCAAAGCAGAACAAAAGCATGGACTTTAATGAAGAAGCTCTAACGAAAAAAGAACCAGAAATATATATTCAATGCAAGGAAAAGGATCTTCAAACACAAACAACAATTATTTGGAAAAAAAGAATTGAAAAAAGCTATAATTAAGTGAAATGTATGAAGTAAAAATCATGTCCAAAGTTAAAAACCATTTAAATTTTTTGATTTAGATAAAAAATGTAGTTTAATGCTTGTATGGTTAGTTTTCTTGTACTAAATTTAAAATTTCTAATTGCTGAACAAAAAAAACCGTACGTTTTTTAATGATTAAGATAATAGTTTCACAACTATAGTTATTATCAAGTGCGGTCCTGTTAAAGGCGAAGTCCATAGGTGATGAGGCGCATGTCTTAGCACGTTAGCATTAAGACTAAAGCACCACCTAACTCCTAAGTGTGTCAAAGTGCATAACCTGGCTTTAACGGAGCTTCGGGGCATAAGCGCCTCAACTCAGCCTTTAATAACATTTCTTCTTTGGTGGTGCTTCCTCTAGTTTCAGCTATGCACTCATTCCAGAAGTGTCTTTTCCATGGCGTATATAGATTTTGGTATAAAGTTGGAAATTAACTAGTTGTATGGTCCTGCAACGTGGAGGTGAGGTACATTCTACCCTCACCAGACCCCACAATGTGGGATTTCATTGGGTATGTTGTTGTTGTATGGTCCTGCATGGGAATGCTAGAGAACATTTCAAGCTACACTAAAGTCATTAAACAATCATATTGTCTTGCATGGGGATGCTAGCATGTGTACTCATTTTATGGCTTAATATTCTGTATCTTCTGCAGTGCTCCAATTAGATATGATTTTAAGCAATGTATTTCTGATAGCTAAACCATATTATTGTTATCCAGGAGTTATTGTTTATGAATATGAGTTGAAGATTGGGTGGGGTAAATCTGTCTCTCTGCCTTCTCAAGCACTCCCTGCCCCCCCTCCAGGACATATGGCTATCAGGAGTAAGGAGGTTTGTCTATTCTTTTGAGTACAATACCCTCTTATATACATGTATTAATTTGATAAATGGTCAAGTCAAGGAGTTTGTGTATTAATAGTCAATAAGTGATAGAGTGAATGATTTGATGAGTTATATCATGTAAACTAAGACAATGGATGAAGCATGTGTTCATGTTGAAATAAGTTGTGTGTCTTGCATGTTTATCTGTTGGTTTGATATGTATAGACATCCTGTAATGGTGTATCTCACCATTTCCTCCCTTTCCTTGGAAATGTTTCCCATGCAGTAGCTTTCTGTTAAAGCTGCAGTTCAACATGCTAGAGATGCTTTTTATCGTCACCTCCCAGTTTCCCTTTGTGATCAGCTTATGCTCGTGCACTTATTCAAGAGATTTATCTTCTTTGGTTTTCAGGGTGCAACTGTTATCTTGTCGGGTCCATCAGGTCCTCCAGTTACTACTGTTCAAGGCCAGAATTCTGAGTTGGTATGATGATTAGTTGATCTTTGTACATTTCCTTCTTCTTGTTTTGTTTTTGTTGGGATATGTATCTGATCTTTATAGCTCTTCTTTACAGTGTTATTGAAAGATATCATGATTGAGTGAAGCAAAATGTTCAGAGAGTTTAGATATATTTGAGTAGATTTGAGAGGGTTCCTGTCAGCTTCATTATAAATTGTATTTTTTGCCTTATACTTTATCTATAAATAGACATTTTACTTGGTATGAATTGTCATTTGAATAAAAAAGGAGACTTTCTGAAGAGGAAGCCCGGGCACTTATCACCTCAAAGAGGACCGTTCTGCTTTTTTGTTTGGCAAATAACATCGAGGAGAGTGTACAATATGCAACTTTATAAGGAAGTTGTGTTTAGTTGTGAACAATTCTGTTCTTGGGTGCTAATGTCTAGGAAGGATTTGGAGTTTTTGACCAATCTGCTAATTTATACTCATCATTTGACTTTGAGGTGAACTCATGAATTTGATTTGTACCAAGTATGAATTTACTTCTCTTAATTCACAAATTCTCAGTATACATTTTGAGACTTACATGTAATTAAGTCAAACAATTTATGCGGCAAAACACCCGTGAGTGTTGAACGACACTAAATTCCATAATTCCACTTTAAGTTAATTCCAAAATTCTGGGGATAATTTGCTGGCCGTTTTTGCTAATATCCAGCATTAGGTAGACTGCACTTTGGGAAGAAAAGGAGGGGGTGGAAGAGAATCATTTTGAAAATTGGATGCAAATAATGGACCCATTAATCAGGGGGACTAGGGATACAAAGATTATCAATGTTCAATATGGCATTGTTTGAAAAGCAGTTATGGAGATTTTCCTAGGAGAGGAATGTATTGATCAGAAACTTGATAACTGCTAATTATGGATTCTTATAAATTGATGGTTCTCGGGATATGAGACAAACTCTTATGGAGTTAGTTTACGGCAGAACATATTTTACAGTCTATAAGATTCACAATTGGTAATAGCATGGGCATTTGCTTTTGGAAAGACAAGTGGCTTGCTGGAAGCACTCCAGAGGAAGCATTTTTTTTTAGAATGGATGGGTTAATGTCGTGAAATCTTTTTACTTGGCAAAAACAAGTTGAATGGAAGGGGTGAGGGAAAAAGTCTTTCAGAGAGTAGAGAGAACTATTTGGAGATGGTTATAGGAGGGAGGTGTTGAAATACCAAGGCAAGTACGAAGCTAACTCCTTTACTTGGTAGGAGTGTGAACTGCAATAATATCCACACATAATTTAAGGAAGACGAGGAGGCTTCTGATGAGTTGATTTTGCATGTGTAAGGAATGTGAGGAAGATACAGAGGCTATCGTATGAATTGCAAATTCATGACACAGCTTCGGAATCTCAACTTCCATTGCTTGATGTGACTTTGATGATATCGAGCACGGTGGCAGAGACAATCACAAGTGAGCATAGGCTATGAGAACAAGACAATTCGGAGAACCATGTCATGGTGAAATTTTTAGTCTTATTTGGAATGGGAGGACTGGGAGATTATTTTATGAGATGTGATGAATTAGATGTACTAAAATAGCTTTTCTATTTCATTTGTTCTGTTGGTGTAAAGAGAGAATACTAGCACGCATATTTGGATAACTTGATAGAGAAGGTGGTTGAGCCACTCATTCTCTTTAGTTCCTCGCAACATCTTGGTGCTATCAATGAAATATTATTGTCTTAATTTAAGGGGAAAAACAACTGGTGTAAGAGGAGGCTTTTTTCTAACACTGATCCTATAGTAGCATCTTCATTGTGAATATGTGCTTTGTATAGTGGCCATCTCTGTAGCGGTGTGGCTGCGGTGTGGCTAATACTACCTTTGTCCAATAATTTTTTCTTAGACTTGGAATTTTTTTATTGCCAACTAAAACAATAATTTTGTTGCCAATTATGTAAAAACAACAACATACTAAGTGTAATCCCACAAGTGGGGTCTGGGAAGGGTAGAGTGTACGCGGACCTTACCCCTAACTTGCCAATTATGTACTTGAAATAATTGATACACTCAAACCAGATTTAGTACATGTTTTCAACTTTGAAGTTACTTGATGTTAAATGGTGCATGCTGGAATCTCCTAAAGACCTGCTATCTATTTCGATCAGGTCCTTCAAAATCCTTGCATCTGAGACAATTTTGGTGTGGTCTGGGTAGGGCTGTTAGCGGTCCGGATACTCCCGGTAATTACCCGAGAACCGGACCGTTAAACTCGGACCGAAACCTTAACGGTCCGGATACGAGTACCAAAAAAATACCCGAACCGATAAGGAGCCGGACCGGTAACCCGGTAAAATACCCGGTAACACCCCCAACCCCCCACCCCACCCCACCCTCCACCCACTCCCTCCCCTCCCGACAAATCTAATTAGTTGTAAATTAATGAAACTTTAAATGGTCATAACTTTGCGCTCGGATGTCCGTTTGACCTAATATTTTTTTGATTTCGCGTATTTTTTCGAGATAGGGCCGGACAAACAACTGAAGCAGTTTGGAGCAACCGATTTCTCAAAAAACATCCGTCTTGCCAATCAATTTCACTTTTACCCCAAATTGTTACCAATTGTCCATTTTCAAATCTAAATATCTCGTGCTATACAATATATTTCAACGTAAAAGTTTTGTGGTAATGTGTCCGAGAATGTCAATTTCAGTATTGGAAATTCAATTTTTTTTAAAAAAATCGGCCCGACCCGGAAAATTCTTACCGGTCCGGACCGAGAACCGGACCGATAAGGTTTCGGTCCAGGACCGGATCTCGTTCCAGGACCGAAACCTTATCGGTCCGGTTCCGGTCTGGACCGGTAAGCTTATCGGTCCGGGACCGGTAAGTGGATACCCGGACCGGACCGATAACACCACTAGGTCTGGGATCTGTACTTGATTTGGTCAACCTACTTGGATGTTTTGGCTACACTTATGCCAAGAAGTATATATTAATTGGGTCTATTTGTTTTGAATTTTGTTTTATATCATATATAGGGAGTAACATATAGTATTAGAACACTTCACTATTATATGAGACAACATATGAACATAATATTGTGTTCACAAAGAATTTAATTATCCTTGGAAACAACCTCTTGCAGAAATGTAGGGTAAGACTGCGTATAATAGACCCTTGTAGAAATGCAGGGTAAGACTGCGTATAATAGATCCTTGCAGAAATGCAGGGTAAGACTGCGTATAATAGACCCTTGTAGTCCGACCCTTCCCTGGACCCCGTGCATAGCGGAAGCTCAATGCACCGGGCTGCCCACAAAGAATTTAATTATCCTGGCTTTAATTTAAGAACCTCAATATATTGCCGAAATATATAATTATATATGTCATAATAAATGTTCATTGGTTGTATCTTAACACCTGCACCCATGCTCCTATCCGCATCCTCGATTCCTAAGATTTAAGTGATGGAGATCCAACTTTTAGATCCGCACCCGTGTCAGGTGCCCAAACCTGTATCCTGGCAACATAGTCTGCTACATTGCTGGAATAGTAGATGAACACAAAAAGACATCAAAAAATCTGTGGAACACCATACGGTGACTATATTGCGGACTGTGTGGAAGGAAAGAAATTAGAGAAAATTTGATGGCAAAAAACCAAATATTTGTAACTTAAAGCTCAATTGTTTAGCTCTCTTAGCCTTTTGGTATAAGAATGAAAATGTACGGGATGGCTAATGTCCTTAGGTCTTTTCACATGTAGCTAGGTGTACTGAGATGCAATCATATTGCTGATGGCTGTACTACTCATCCATTGCACTCTCTAGGTGCTACTCTTTAATAAATTTATCATTGCATTTTCAAAATTAAAAAAAAATATTGGCAGAAAGTTTTCTTAGTGTATGATAAAATGTTGAATTAGGGAGTATTATTTATTAATGCTTGAGCATATAAACTAAATGCTTGAGTGTATATTCTCGTCATGAACGCTTGATATGAAAATAGAGGAGTTTAGACAGAGAAGTGGGTTAAGTCTTATGTGGACCTCGAGTTTCGTAAGATTTCCTAGACATGAAAAGAAAACAATTATATTTGTGATGAAGGAAGATAAGTATATTTCAAGAAAGTGTCTATATATGTGGTATAGATAAAAGTCCGCCGAAGATGATAGTGTTTAAGGTTCAAATTATAGATTACATGCATGAATTTGTAAGAGACACAGAATACATGTCTTATATCTTATAGATGAGGATACACATTCAGCTTTTCTTTTGGAAGCTGACTATTGATGTACATACTTTTGGAAGCACTTTGTTGGTGCAATTTCAATAAAATTATTACCTTTTGTACAAAAAAGTGTTTGTAAAAGACACAGGTAGTATGCTGGGATGGTACATACTACTATCAATCGATAGTCGGATAGGTTGTAGGGCCTTAAATTAGCTAGAAAAGTTGACCGATATAACAATCAACCTGTCTTCTGATGCGTCCTTTTATACACATTTGCTATACTTATCACTAATCTATGATGTAAGATGTTTCTATGCTTTTTTTGGTTCTGCAGGTTCTCACTCCAAATGTACCTGATATTATGGTTGTTCCACCTGAGGGTGATCACCTTCGCCACGTTATTGACACAATGGCTCTGTATGTTCTCGATGGAGGTTGTGCTTTTGAACAAGCCATAATGGAGCGAGGCCGTGGAAATCCTCTCTTCAGTTTCTTGTTTGAGCTTGGCTCAAAGGAGCATACTTACTACGTTTGGAGGCTTTATTCGTTTGCTCAGGTAACTTGTGCAGCTGTAAAGTCTGGATGAATGTTGTGGCAATTATGTTTTTCTTGTTAAATGGAGTTAATAATACTTGTGACATAACTTAATCGATCACTTTTAGTATCCGTGTGGAAACTTCAGACAATGCTTCCATGGCGGAAAACCAAATAGCCAATAGTTTCATGCAATTGTAGCTGAAGAGAATTTGGTTCTTATCCATTACCTGTTTCTCTCTATCCCTGTTATATAAAGCAGTATGACTAATTGTACTTATGATATAAACAATCTGTGAAATACGTCGTTTATCTGATGTCATCCCTTTGCAGGGATTAGGACTTTTTGCTTTCTTTTGCAATTCTTTCCTCACTAATAAAATTTTCTTTCCTTATTTTAATAAACAGGGAGATACTCTTCAACGGTGGAGGACAGTCCCTTTCATCATGATAACTGGTAGTGGGAGGTAATGCGTTGTTCTGACTTATACTTTCATTACACATTTCATATTCACCTTTCCTTTTGCTGAAGAATCAGATATTTGATACATGTGCATGTCAGTTCCTGAATTCATCACTCTTTAAGTCATCGCTGTTTCTTAGGAAGCTTCTACTGATTTTTCCCTGCAGGATATGCTTGTTGTGAAAATATGAATCATCTAAATATAATTTATCTTTCAATTTTTGCATAGGCTGCAGACTTCTGGAAGGCTTTGATGAAGTCCTGCAGCCTTTTTTAGAAGTTCTCCTTGAAGATTGTGCTCTTTCTTCAAATATAACAAATTTACATATGCAGGTGGATACCACCCTCTCTACCAACATCGAAAGGAGCTGATCATGAAAAAGAAACTGGAAGCACATATGCTGCTGGAAGAAGCAGGGTATGCCCTTTCGCTAGCTTTCTGTTCCAAATCATTTAAGAGTTTGCATGTTGACTTTGAAACTTAAATGAAGTTTCTTTGCTAATGTTTCTTTCTATACCTTGTTTAGCGAGTGGAGGTTGAGCGGACACTGACTGATGCTCAGAGGGATAAATTTGAGGATATGCTCCGTTCATTGACACTAGAAAGAAGTCAAATAAAAGATGCAATGGGTTTTGCCTTGGACAATGCTGATGCTGCTGGAGAGGTAACCTTTAAGCTGGTTTCCTGCAGCAGTCAAAGAGCTCACTTGTGCGTGAAGCTTTTCTTTTATATTTAACCTTTCAGAGGGCAAACTGCGGATTATGCACTGTGTTGTGGCAATGTTCATAATAATTCTCCTTGCATCTGTTTCGGCTGATTTATTTTATTAAGATAAAAATTTAGCATGATCTGTTACATGTACACTTTGGACAGTTCTCATTCTTGAGCATATTCTAACGCAGTTACTCTGCTGATTATAATTTGCAGGTTGTTGAAGTTTTGACAGAGTCTTTGACACTTAAGGAAACTCCAATACCAACAAAAGTTTCTAGGCTCATGCTTGTTTCTGATATTCTTCATAATAGTAGCGCTCCTGTGAAGAATGCATCTGCTTATCGCACCAAATTTGAAGCCTCTTTACCAGACATAATAGAAAGCTTCAACGATCTATATCGAAGTATAACAGGACGAATTACTGCCGAGGCACTTAAAGTAAGCCGTGCCTGTCACCTACATTTGATTTACACTTGCTGGATTTTTTGTATCCTTTTTCTGCTCCTCCTTGATGTGTGGTTAAGTTTTTTCTTACATGTTACAGGAGAGAGTTCTGAAAGTGCTTCAAGTATGGGCTGATTGGTTTTTGTTTTCTGATGCCTATGTAAATGGTTTACGATCTACCTTTCTTCGAACCGGGAACTCTGGTGTGATCCCCTTCCATTCTCTGTGTGGTGATGCACCTGAAGTAGAGCAAAGGACCAGCTCTGATGATGCTGGTGATGGCGGCAAAGTTAACCCAGATGGTGCATTGGCAATTGGGAAAGGAGCTGCAATGAAGGAACTGTTGAGTCTTCCCCTTACTGAGCTAGAAAGACGATGCAGGCACAATGGTTTGTCTATCATAGGCGGTAGGGAACTGATGGTTGCTCGGTTACTTTATCTGGAAGAGGCTGAAAAGCAGAGGGGTCATGAACTAGATGAGGATTTGAAATTTGCAAGCCATTCAAGTTCTGCTAGGTTTTCCAGTAGCCGGAAAGATAGCAACCTTGAGTTGGATAGGATGGCTCCTTCTGGACGGAATGGTCAAGTGTATTATGACGTACAACTCAAACAAAGAGAGTCTGTATCTTCACCCCCAACAAATTCTGCCCCACACCATAATTCAATTGACTTTTCCAATGAGGGCAAGAGTGACACAATTTTGCCTACATCTAAATGGGCCAGAGAGGATGATGAAAGTGATGATGAACAAAAGAGAAGTTCGAGGGACCTGGGGTTGACATATTCATCTTCTGGAAGTGAGAATGCTGCTGATGGGCTTAGCAAGATCAAGGACACAGAGCTTACAACTGACACAAGCAATTCAGCATACCCGGAAAGTGGAATGAACGAAGAGTTGCGGTATATGCAGTTAAGCATTCCTAGTGGGATTAATTAATTTCTGAATAGGTGTTATTTTATTGTCATGTCATCCATTTAACTTTCCTACTTCAGAGAGATACTCTCTTTTTTGTGAAATTTGTTCTTGGATTAAGCTTTCCTCTGCTTACAAGACTTAAGAGATTAGGAACTTAAAAATTACTCCAAGTTACTTGCTAACTTTTGTATTTTCAAATAATTGAAGGAAAAGTTTTAAAAGGTAGGAAACTACTCTAGCTTGCTCTCCAGAAAACAAGAAAGTATTTCATACCTTTGCACCCCCTCGAGGCCAGCAAATGGATGTCTGCTTTCTTCATTTTTATTTTAGTAGTTTTCCTTTGGAAAGATAAGAGAGTGCACTTTTACGAAATGAAAGACTGCATGTTCATTTTCACAATATTCTTAAGAGCAGTGATGTTAATATGCCAAGTTTTGGAAGCTTAGGATACTTTCCTATTTCCATAATATTTGGAGGCAGATTCTCTTCCTGTTTCAAATTTTTGTGGGATTCTATGCCTTAAACGTTAAATCTGTTGCTTTCAATTTGTTTGTAAGCCTCGTCATGGTGTAAATTGGAATATAGATAGTGAAACCCTGCTGCAATTCCGCTTATTGTCCTTGTAATCACAGCACTTTCATAGAGCTGGATTTTGACATCAATAATACTTGCCATTTCAAAACAAAATTGCTTGTAGATTTGATATAGCCAATCTTCAATTTTCTCTTGTATTTTGAATTTTAATATGGTTGTGGATTATTACTCACAATTCTCCTGTTCGAATTCTAATATGGTCCATAACTGATTTATCAGACAAAAGCTGAGACGTCTTGAGGTTGCATTGATTGAATACCGTGAATCTCTTGAAGAACGAGGAATAACAAGTCCGGATGAAATTGAGAGGAAAGTTGAAATCCATCGGCAACGCCTACAATCTGAATATGGTTTATTGAATTTCAGCGAAGATACTTCAAAAAAAGGTAAAGCTCTAAACCTGTCAGTAGTTTGAGATGTCCGTGTATTTAATTGCATGTTCAGGTCAAAGCTTATGTGTATACTGCTGTTTCATAGTCTAAATCCCATCCTTATTGTTGACAATTAACTTTTCCCAGTAACTGTTTGCCTTATGCCCTTGTCGTTCCTTTGATCAGTTCTCAGATGCTTTATTGATGTAAACAATAGCTGAAGCAGGCTAGTTTAATTGCTCAAATTAATATTTACTGCTTTCAACAGCACCATTAGGACATTCTTCGTATTACAGGTTACTAAGCTGTTGCTTAGGATACTATATTTTTCCTAAACTGTGGAATGAGGCAAATAACACATCACACATGTAAGTACTTAGGTGAGAACTTAGTTGTCACAGTATTACGTTGTAGAATGTAATGTCCTTTTGACAATCTTTTTCTCGGCATTTATGAGATGAATCACTTGTTGGTGGATAGAGTTGGTCATCATCATATTTACGGGAAGATTAGGTATCTGGTGCCCCTAAGGATTTTGTTTAGTGGCTTGGTGTTCAAGTGGAGAAGGGTAGAGGAGTGGGCCTATATCCACTGAGTATTGAACTATGTTCTAGCTGGTTCTTGGAGATTTCTCGGTTATTAAAAAAAAAGATTAGGTATCTGGTTGAGCAGGACACTGGACAGGGCAGCTTTTCTTAGCTGTAAGAAGCCACTTGACTGCCTCCCTTCTATCCATTGTCATCACTCTTTCTGGGATAAGAAAAGTTTTGTGGAAGAGTTTTGTCACGTTATTGATCAAAGTAAAAGAATTATTGTCACGTCTTGCTTTGCTATATTCTTGATTCTATGTTTTTGTATACAAATTATCTCATATTTGTGCTTTCATAACAAACAGCAGGTAGGTCATCTTTGCAAAGGAGAGAGAAAAGTGACGATTCTCGTGAAGCTTCTAGGAAGCGTCAGCGCAGCCGGAGCAGAAGTGGAAGCCCTCAGTGGAAATCTTCCAGCAGAGACCGCGATAGTGATAGGGAAAAGTGTCGTGAGAGGGAAAGGAAGAGTGGAAGCAGGGAGAGAGATGATCATGATAGAGACAGATCTAGGGAGAGAAGACGGGCCAGATGAATACATGTGCGATGTGCAAAATTACCATAAATAGAGTAGTTGCACTTTCATTCCTCGGTGGAGATGCATTTGAGCATTTTATCTTTTTCGGGTGGAAGTGTTGCCCGATGACCCTCCACGGCCCCTGGAAGTAAGGTCATCTTCTGTTAGTATCCTATGCGGTGCGTCACACAAAGAAAAAGATAGTACCTTATTCAGCTCTATGGTCTAGCACATTGTACAATTGCAGAGCATCTAATGAACGGCTGTAACTACATATTACTTTATGCTTCAAATTTTAGCTGCATTTGCTAGTGCGTTTGCTGGAGATTTTGTACATTCCATCTATATTGGACTCTAGTAGTTGGTGGTTCCTGGTTTTCATGTAACCTCTTTACAATGATGTACTGTCTGAGATAGTATTGTTAGTTGCTTCATGCTTGTCCCTTGTTAGGGGTAAGAGGTAGAATGTTGATCTTCTCAAATTGCGCTTTGGACCCCCCGCCCCCCCAATTTATATGGCTCCACCTGTCGACCATTGTCGGGTAGGATTGTAAACGCTTGCCTCCTTTGTTGCTGTGAAACTATGGATTACCAACTTAAATATTGCATATGGCAGTAAAGACACCCCTGCAGAAGCAAGAAACTCGAACCAGACGACTTAAGTCCAAATATAGACATTTCCCTTATTTCTTGAACACTGTCGTGTAGTGTATGTAATGAAATATAAATCAAGAACCAAAAGAAAAAAATGAGAGGACTAAGGGTGTGTGGTGCGAAGGAAAATGTTTTCTTGAAAAATGAGTTTTACTTATTTTCTTATCTTTACCCCGCCCCCCCTCCCAAACCATATTTTCTTATCTTCACCCCGCCCCCTCCCAAACCACAACTAATCCATATCAACTTTAACCACACAATTTTTTTGTTTCTTATAATTTTTTTATAAAAATAAAATAAAATATATGAACTAAAAAATTCGGGAGGGACAGGGGTGCGGGACGCGGGGGTGGGGGTGTAGAAAACAAAAAATAAATAAATTAAAATCTCTTTTTTTTTTAATTTTTTTTTTCTGGAGGGGTGGTGGGGTCGCGGGGGTCGAGGGAGGTGTAAAAAACAAAAACCTTGAACTACTAGAACGTTATAAATATTCGGCATCTTGCTCGGGGGAAAGAAACTGGATCGGAAAAAAGAGGGATTCTAGTTGTAAGATATCTAATGAAACCGTCGCTGAAATTGAGATTTTAATACTCAAAGTTTCATATTTGAAGCTAGTTTTCAAGAAATTGCTCGGGTTTTAGCAAAAGCGGCCCCGGGAAGGAATTATGGAATTTGGAAAGGAATGAAAAAATAATCTACTTTCATTAAGTGATTTATTAGATAATCGAAAACAGAGGATCTTGAATACTATTCGAAATTCAGAAGAACTGCAAACTTTTTAAAACTTTTTTTAAACAAAAGTAATTTTTTTGCAGGGGGTGGTCGGGGGAGTGGTGTAGAAAACCAAAAAAAAAAATTCAATTTTTTTTTTTTTTAAAAAAAAGTTTGGGGTGGAGGTAGTGTAGATTTTTTTTTTGGGGATGGGGATGTATAGGGTGGTGATGGTTGGGGTTTGGTGAGGTGGGTGGTTGATTGGTGGTGGGGTGGTTGGTTGAATGCCACTTGTAAGACTTGTTTTTCCTACTTTCATTAGAGAGTTATTTTCAAGGGACTTGTGTTCCTAAAAAAAATGTTTTTTCAAAAAGTTTGACCAACCAAAGCGAATTCACGGTATCCAATCAATGCAACCTCAAAACACACCCTAAAAGGATGGAGAATTGAATACCTAAACAATTACATATATCTCCTATATGTATACCTCTTTTAGTTTCCTTTGGATTAATTATCAAATTCAAGAGGAAAAAATGAGATTGTTTTGTAGGTAATTAACTCGAGGAAAATACCATGATCAAGTACCCCACTGAACAACATGCAAGCCTTTTTTTTTTCCAACAGATACATAAACATTAGGCATAAATTTGGGTCTAACATTCAGGCATAAATGCTCGAAGCTCAGACATGTCTGAAGTTAGGCTTTGGCAAGCCCAATTCCAAATTTGTATTTTTGAAGTTCTTTCAATTTCAAACTCCTGAATCTGAAAATTTTAAAGTGCCTAAACATAAAATTTTAAGAACTTCCGCTATTACTTAATTATCGACCCCCAAATCAGCTATCTTTGCACTTCAGCCATATTGGATGACTCACATATTTATGAGACGAGATTGTCTTGGGGGAAGAACACATATAGTCTATTTTAGGCCCCTATAATAAGTCATGTCCTTAGTTCATAAGTTTTTTAAGTCTAAACACTTTATACTTGTTGAACTCCACCAGATCAGCAACCAGTGCAAAATATATGTGAATAAACGAGAGTGAAACCAGCAAAGTAGTAGAGAAGAAGAAGAACAGAAGTAATAAGAAGAGAGAGATAAGTTGTGCTCTAGGATGAGCAATCGAGAAATATCTAATATGAAAACTGTTATATGTACATGAGCTGTACATATATATATACACACTACCACCGCATCACAAAATATCTAATTAATTCTAACTCTCCAAAATATATAATAATAACCATCTAACTAATTTGGCTAACCACTTAACTAACTCCAACTACCATTTAATAATGATAGCCTACATTTTACCTCATGAAACCTTTGTACACTTGTCTAATATTTTTACATCCCCCTCAAGCTAGGAGATATGAAGATGTTCTTCATGCCTAGCTTGGACACCAGTCGACCATGATGAGCAATGCCAAAGGCTTTGGTGAGCAAATCAGCAGACTGCTCTGCAGAAGACAAATAAACAAGAGAAATGAGTCTTTCCTGAATCTTCTCTCGTATGAAATGACAATCAATGTCGATGTGTTTGGTTCTTTCATGAAAGACAGAGTTGGCAGCAATTTGCAGTGCTGACTTGCTGTCAGTGAAAACAGACACAGACAATTAAACATCAACTCCAAGCTCCTTGTATAAACCTGTTAACCAGACCACTTCTGCAACTGAAGCAGCCATGGCTCTATATTCAGCTTCTGCTGAACTTCTGGAGACAGTGACTTGTTTCTTGGACTTCCAGCACACAGGTGACTACCCAAACTTCATAAGATAACTAGTGACAGACCTCCTGCTATTCACATATGACCCCCAATCAGCATCACATAATACATGAAGTTGAGCAGTGCTGCAAGTAGACATAAGAATCCCAGAACCTGATGCATGTTTAATATATCTAACCAGTCTCAAATCAGCCTCCACGTGTGAGGTTTTAGGAGCTTGCATGAATTGGCTTAGACATTGTACAACAAATGATACAACAGGCCTAGTATTGGTAAGATATAACAGTCTACCAATCAACCTCCTATAGATACTGGGATCTTCCAATAATTCATCAGGTAACTGAGTTGATTATGTAGTACCTGCAGTATCCAGAATGGTCTCTGAAGCAATGGACTGATCATACTGTATTGTTGTAAATTTTTGATTTATCTCCATGGGTGAGGAAGCACTCTTGGCACCTGCTAAGCCCATTTCTGATATTAGTTCCAAAACATATTTCCTTTGATGCATGAGAATGTCCTGAGAACCTCTTGCAAACTATATACCAAGGAAGTATCAACGTTCTCCCAAATTTTTGATCTTAAAAGATGACTGAAGTATATCCTTGGTATGTTGTATAAGAGTCATGTCAGTGATGATCAAGTCATCAACATAGACAAGAACAACAACTATCTTACCCTTCTCCTCCTGTTTAGTAAATAGAGAGTAATCTCTGTGGCTCTAAATAAAATCAGAAGAGATTAGTGTTGATGTTAGCTTGATGTTCCATTGTCTAGAAACTTGCTTCAGACCATATAAGGACTTCACCAATTTACACACATTCTTCTGTTTTTCAGTAGTATTGAAACCTTCTGGGAGTGTCATATACACTTCTTCATAAAGATCTCCCTGCAAGAAGGCATTATACATATCCATTTGTTGAATACTCTAGTGATTAGCAGCTGTAACAGATAATACTGCTCTCATAGTGGTCATCTTAACCACAAGTGAGAAAGTTTCTTGATAATCCAGACCCTCCTTCTGATTGTACCCTTTGGCAACCAGCCTGGCCATGAATCTTTCCACTTTCCCTGATGCTTTGTATTTGATTTTATATACCCATCTACATCCAATGGCCTTCTTTCCTTTTGGGAGTTCAACCAGTTCCCATGTTCTATTATCTTCCAGTGCTTGAATCTCATTCTGCATTGCTTCTATCCATATCTTGTCTGTCACAACATCTGAATAACTACATGGTTCAGTATCAGCTGACACCTTTGCCACACTCCTGATAGACAGGTGAGAGACCTGCATAATCAACCCCAGCAGAGATAGAATATAAACACCTAGTGGAGCCATGCTTGGTAAAATAGTCCTTGTTCCATATGAGTGGTCTACTACCTCTGGTAGATCTCCTGACATCAGATGAATCTCCTTCATGTGGCAAATTCATAGGTTGTGGTGTTGGACTGTTAACTACAGCAGCAGGGACCCCATCATCACCTGGGCTTCTACATGTATTCTCCACTGATGTGTCAGTCACTGCTACACTATGCTGATATACTAGATCATCACAACAAAAATATTCATGCGAACTCATAAAACCAGGCATGTCTTCAGTGTTATTTTGAAAGAGAAAGACTGATTTCATGAATACCACATATCTGCTCATAAAAACTGTCCCATTCTCCATGTCATACAACTTATATCCTTTCTGTGAAGTCCCATAGCCAAGCAAGACATCTTTCACTGCTCTAGGACCAAACTTGTATTGTCTATTCAAAATAGTGGCAAAACACAAGCAACCTATAACTCTGAAATGTGACAGTGAGGATACTTTATTGTATAACAATTCATAATTTTTTTTATCTCTTATTTCTGATAAAGGTATCATGTTTATAACATATGCAGCAGTCTCAACACAAAATCCCCAGAACTTATCTGGTAAATTAACTTGAAACTTTATGGCTCTAGCTATTTCCAGTAAATGTCTATGTTTTATTTCCACCACACAATTTTGCTGTGGTGTGTATGGACAAGAGCTTTCATGTGTCACACCATGAGACAATAATAACTCCCTACAGTGTTGGTTAAAGAATTCTGTCCCATTATCTGATCTAACTCCTTTTATCTTCATATCAAATTGAGTTTGAACTGCAGTAAAAAAATTGTTTAAGCAATGTACTCACATCTGACTTCAACCTTAGTAAAAATATCCATGTCCACCTAGAGTAATCATCCACAATAGTAAAAAAATATCTCATTCCATTATATGTTTCAACTTTATAAGGTCCCCATACATCTATATGTAACAATTGAAATGATCCTGTTTTTCTACTATTGCTTATTAGGAATGGTACTCTAGTTTGTCTAGCTAATGGACATACCTCACAATTATTCAAAACCAAATCATTGTTCTTAAAACTTGGTATTTTCCTCATCACAGTTACAGGTATGTGACACAGTCTGTGATACCACGCGATCAGATCCACCGCCGTCTTTGCCAAACACTTATTCAATTCTGCTTATTTATTCTGTGTGTCCAGAGTAAGTATGTATAATCCTTCCTCTTCACTACCGATCGCTCTCACCCTCCCAGATGAGAGATCCTGAAATACACAGCATGTTGGAAAAAATGAAACACTACAGTTCAATTCCTTTATCACTTTGGAAACTGACATGAGATTGAATCTAAATTCTGGCACACACAACACATTCTTAAGGACCTCACATTTTCCTAGATGATAATCACCAATGTGTGAGATTTTGGTAGATTCCCCTGTTGGTAAGTGTACCTTTCCTGCATTATCTACCACTTTCTTATTTCTCAGGTATTTATCACTTTCAATCATATGGTTTGTTGCCCCTGAATCTATGATCCATTTCAACACTATTTGTATATTGAAATTAGATATACCTGTCATGTTGCACTAGGATTGCCATTTCCTTTGTTGTCAAGCATATTGAGAAGCTGCTGGTGTTGTCTTGGGGTAAATTGTCCTGCTGTGCTTTGATAGTTCTGATGTACTTATCCTTGCTGTTGTTGTATCTTCTCAACTAACATATGACTTCCTTGACCAGTGTCCTCAAATGTTCCTGACAACATATTTGCCTTTTTAGTTTTGCCTTTGAAGTTTTCAGGATAACCGTGCAACCTGTAGCAATCATCCTGCACATGTCCAGTTTTAAGACAATAATCACATTTCATTAGCTTAAAACAATCTAGCCTGAAGTGTCTTTTTTCATGGCAAAAATCACATATCGCATTGGGATTATATGGTTTCCTCTGCCTTGGAACACCTCCACTTCCATGACCTGGAACACCTTCACTTCTATCCCTTGATGTGAACATGGCCACTAGTTCCATCGTATCCTGCATCATCTTCTGACTTTCCTCCTGATTTATCATGGCATAAACTTGATTCAGATTTGGTAATTGCTGCATCATTAACACTTGGCTCCTAGCTTGGCTATAATTGTCATTGAGTCCCATAAAAATTGCAACATCCTTTGAAACTGCAAATGATCTACAAACTCCTTCGACTTAGGACAACAGGATGATGGTGGTATGATTGAATCATATTCATCCCAATAATCCTTCAGTTTCAAATAATACATTGAAACCGACAATGATCCTTGTCTCAATGAGACTATCTCCTTGTGCAACAAAAAATCTCTCGAGCTATTGATTTTATCGAACCTATCCTTTAAATCTTCCCATTTCATATAGGAATCTGAATTGAATAACATTCTAGTGAGTAATTCCTTACTCACATTCCCCATTAACCGCAATACTACAATCACATTACACCTATCTCAGAGATTGACCATTCTCAATTAAATCTTTCCCTCTTCACCGTGCTATTTATGAATCGCATTTTATTTTTACCTAGTAAAGCTAACTTCATTGCTCTACTCCATAAGGTATAATTCTTCATACCAGTCAATACTATCCCGATCGACAACGATCCTGGCGCAGCAGATGGAAACAAGTACAGAGGATGATTGTGATCGGTCGTCACTGTCATCGCGACTGCATTCATCGTTTCTTCAGTTGTTCCCATTGTTGTTGATTTCATTCAAATTGTGTGTATTGTCCTTCAATTGTATAGACCCCCCTTCGAATTCCTCACCGCATGTGCTTGAAATTTTCAAATACGTCACTGCATGTGCTTGAATTCGATCTCTACTGCATCGATCCTTCGACCTTCAATTCTCACTACATGTGACTGGATCTCGATCTATGCTGTACCAGTCTTTGATACCATGTTGAACTCCACCAGATCAACAACCAGTGCAAAATATATTTGAGTAAATGAGAGTGAAACCAACAAAGTAGTAGGGAAGAAGAAGAACTGAAGTAATAAGAAGAGAGAGATAAGCTGTGATCTAGGATGAGCAATCGAGAAATATCTAATATGAAAACTGTTATATGTACATGACCACATACAATGTATATATACACACTACCACCACATCACAAAATATATAATTAATTCTAACTCCCCAAAATATCTAATAATAACCATCTAACTAATTTGGCTAACCACTTAACTAACTCTAACTACCATTTATAATGATAGCCTATATTTCACCTCATGGAACCTTTGTAAACTTGTCTAATATTTCTACAATACTCAATTTCAGACACACACAATTGAAGTTGCGAAATTCGCATCTAGTTATAAAATTCACTAGAAATCTGGTTTGCTAAAACCTAACTTCAGACATGAAGTTATAGGATTATTGGCATGTTATAACACCCTGAACAAACTGGTCGCTTCTTGCAAATCCCTTCAAGAATTTATGCTAAACAGACTAACATCTACTTGCTAAATGTATGCTTTTATTAGCGTCTGAATTCCCATTTAACTACATAGTCCAGAAGAAGGTGATTAGTGATAGCATGTGAACAAAATATCTAAAGCAGCATAATCTGATAATTATTTCTTTGCTTCAAGAAGATTAGCAAAGTAAGGTGTAATATTAAAAGTTCCACTAATGCCAGCTACGTCTTTAGTAACAAAATAATTAGTGATTTTAGATTAGTGTCAATCTGCACTTAAAGTTATCAGTTTGTACAAATTTGAAGAGGTTGAATTATGACTAAACTTCAAATCTACATATATGATTCAACTTTAGAATTTCAGGCATTCGTGTCTCTCAAATACCCTTCTTTCTTTAGTGAGAAATATCAATGACATTGATAATATGCCATATTGACCGTAGTTTAGGTCGACAGTCTTTATCACCGTCAATATTTTCAAGCTTTTTCAACAACACCACTTGATTTGAACTCACTTTTTGGTCCTATAAAAAGTGGAATTTGTGCTTATGGAAATTATCGAGTAATCGGAGATGAAAAACAAGACCTGAAATTTTTTCGTAATCGAAATTCTAAACCCACTTCTTCGGGTTTGCAACAATGGTGATTGTTAGATGGTGCTTTAGTTTATTCCATGAAATCTTGTATATAGGAACTATTGTGCGCGGAAGCAATAAATACCAATGAATAGCGGTATAGAATATATCAAAGCGGTAAAGCAAAACACAAAGATATACATGGTTCGACAATTTGCCTACTTCCACGGGAGGCAGTAGATATTATTAAACAGAGTAGGAAATATATAGAGTACAAATATAGATTTCCCACTAATAATATCTCTCAGGTGTTTCCCCAATACTCACATATACTCTCTTATACAGAATGAATATTTTCTCTCTTTCTCCCAACTGATAGCTCTCTCTTTTGTGATTTTGGGATATTAAGATTATACAATAATCTCATCTATTTATAGATGAGAAAATGCTCCATCTTCTTCACATACAATGCATGAAGCCATTCACATAAGTCTTCAATGGTGGATGACCTAACTCTTCAACAATGATTGCTTCAACAAAGATGGCTTCAACAAAAGGGGCTTGACATTTGAGCCAATATTCAACAATCTCCACCTTAGAGAAATGTCAATAACGATGCCTCCAAACGCGATGTTGATCAAGTTTAGACAGTGTTGAAACTTGATCCCGCTAACCACTTTCGTAAGCATATCTGCAGGGTTATCTACAGTCCCTACTTTCTGAAGAATGACATTCCCTTTATCGATGATTTCTCGAATAAAATGAAATCGAACATTGATGTTCTTTGTGCGACCGCGATGGACTTAGTTCTTTGCCAAACAAATGACACTATGGCTGTCGCAGAAAATCTTCACGTTCTTCTGAACAATGCCCAAATCTTTGGTCAACCCGAGAAGCCAGATAGCTTCTTTGAATGCTTTAGTTACAGCCATATACTCTGCCTCTGTAGTAGATAAAGCGACATTTGATTGCAATGTTGATCTCCAACATACTTGTCCTTCTGCCATTGTGAACACATAGCCAGTAGTAGATTGACGCTTATCCAGATCTCCAGCGTAGTCAAAATTCATGTATCCGACTAGGTGCTTACCATCAGTCTGGTCTTTCTCAAACTTCAAACCAATATCCATAGTAACATGGATGTATCGTAGAATCCAAATCACTGCTTGCCAGTGTTCTTTACCAGGGTTGTGCATGTAGCGACTCACTATACTAACAAAATGTGAAATATCAGGTCTGGTGCATACCATTGCATACATCAGGGCACCAACAATATTTGCATATGGAACACGCTTTCTTCTTCTCATCGGCGGTGCTGGGTGACATCTTTGCACTTAACTTAAAATGAGGAGCAAGCGGTGTACTTACTAGTTTGGTCTTCTCATTGATGTCAAACCTTTGAAGTACTTTCTTCAGATACTGAGTCTGTGTCAGACATACTGTGCCTGCAATCTCCATCCCAAGAATATTCTTAGCCTCTCCAAGATCTTTCATTTTAAATTCCGAACTTAGCAAAGCCTTTTGATCTCCACTTGCTCTTAGATGCAATCAGCATATCATCAATATATAAGAGCAAATAAATGAAAGTACCATTTTGGAGTTTTCGAAAATACACATAGTGGTCAAACTGTCTGCGGGTATACTTCTGTTCTCTGATAAAGCTATCAAAGATTGCTTCAAACCATACAGTGACTTGCTCATCTGCAAGCCCAATTCTCATGTCCTGGCACTTTGAAACTATCAAGTTGAGACATGTATATCTCTTCATTCAAATTGCTATGGATAAATGCAGTTTTGACATCAAGTTGGGCTTACTCGAGATCAAATTGTGCTACCAAAGCCAATAGTATCCGAATAGATGAATACTTAACAACAGGTGAGGATACCTCATTGTAATCTATTCCTTCTTTTTGAGCATAACCTTTGCTACCAGTATGGATTTGTATCAGATGTTGTCTTTACCAGGTACACCTTCTTTCCTGGCATAAACCCATTTACAACCAATAACTTTCTTTACTTTGGGAATTTGAACCAAATCCAAAATCCGATTATGGTGTAGAGACTTCATCTCTTCATCTATCGCCATCTTCCACTTCACTGTGTCAACACTCTGCAAGACTTCTCTATAAATGCATGAGACATTATCATCAATTACTGAAAGTGCGAATGCTACCATGTATGTGTATCTGGTAGGCTTTCTAATCTCCCTTGTCGGTCGAGTAGTTGCAATAAATTCTGATTGCTGATTGATCGGTGGTGATGCTGAGGGAACCTCCACCTCAATTGAGATATCTTCTCGATCTTCACTTTCACCATGATCTGTAATCGGAATAGGTTTTTATGGTATCTCAAGCTCCACCTTAGAAAGATCATTCAGATTCTCATTCTCTTTCTCTGAAGTTGTCTGTCTCAACATAATAGACTCGTCAAATGTGACGTCTTGGCTCAAGACGATCTTCTTAGATTCACCACACCAAAATCTGAATCCTTTAACTCCTTCACTAAAGCCTAAGAAGACAACTTTCTTTGCTCTAGGATCTAGTTTGGATTCTTTGATATGAAAATATGCAGGACATCCAAATATTCGTAAGGAATTATAATCAGAAATAGGTTGTCCAGACCATACCTCTTTAAGAATATTCCCATCTAGTGCAGTCGCAGAAAGTCTTTTGACTATATGGGTTGCATATGATAAGGCCTCAGCCCAAAATGCCTTGCTCAGTTTGGATTGAGATAACATACAACAAACTTTCTCAATCAAAGTACGATTCATCCATTCGGCCACTCTATTTTACTGCGGCGTACAAGGAACTGAAAAATGCCTGATTATCCCTTCATCTTGGCAAACTTGTATGAAAGAATCTGATTTGTATTCACCACCATTGTCAGATCCGAGTCTCCTTATTTTCCTGCATGTCTGAGTCTCGATCATTTTATTCCATTTAAGAAAGATATCCAAAACATCATCTTTCTGACGCATGATGCCATCGTGCATCTTCAGTCATACTGTTCCAATCCCTTTTGTCTGACAGACATTGTCGTTGCCCATAAGCATAACTCCACTATCGAGTTCTTCAAAACTCGAGAAATAATGTATGTTCGGACAAATATGATAGCAACATCCAAAATCAAGAATCCATATGTCTGAATATGTGTCTGATGATGAAACTGTGAAGGCTAATCTTCTTTATCAACCTTATGTGCAATATTTGCAGTTGACTTGTCCTTATTGGGACAATATTTCTTCCCGTGCCCTTTCTAGTGACAATAGGCACACTCATCCTTCACAAGATGTCTTCTTGATGACTCTCCTATGGACTTGGATCTTGACCGACCCCTATTATTCGATCAATCAGATTTGTTGTTCCACCTGCCTCTGGCTGCAGTCAGTGCTTCTGGTGTTGAGTCTTTGTGATCATGTTGATCCTTATTCCGGTACTCATTATTCACCAAAACATCTATAAACTTAACCTCATCTTTACCATATAACAAAGTTGTGGTTAAATGGTAATAACTTTCAGGTAAAGAATTCAACAACAAGTCAACAACAACGCTTTATGTTCATCAGTAATTTCGACATCTATATTTTGGAGATCAGCCAAAATTTTATTGAAATTATCTAAATGCTCAATCATAGGGGTACCTTTCTTGAACTGGAAATAAAAAAGTTTCTTCTTCAGGTAGAGTCAGTTCTCTACACTTTTTGTCATGTACTTGTCCTCTAGCTTCTCCCAGAGGACTGCGACCCCCTTTTCTTTTTTGACAAAATACTTCTGGTTTTTTCCCAAACATAATCGGATGGTGTCACAAGCTTGACGGTTGACATAATTCCAATCTTTATTGGAATAATCTTATGGCCTGGTTTCCAAGGCAATATCAGCTCTTTCTCGAAAAAGCAGATCTAACACTTCACATTGCCACATGCCAAAGTTATTGGTGCCATCAAAATTTTCCACCTCAAACTTTGCATTGGATAACATGATTCTTCTTTCAGAACCACTTGGTTCGTCAGAACTTCTCTGGTCACGATGTTCTCCTTTAGAACTTTCGATATCAACTTATACACCTTTCTCAGTCTCTCTGTCGTCAGCCATAAGTGCAAACAGATAACAGACTAGATGATTCCCAGGAAAGACTGTAAAAAATACTGCAGTCCTATCAACATATGATAGATCCGGACAGTCTTCTAGACATAACCACCTCTCTAAGCAAGTTCCCAGGAAAGACTGAAGGGTCACATATAGACCACTTAAATTCCAACCTCCTTAGATATAACTTTAAACTTATAACTTGAGATAATGTTTTTCCAAATTTTGATAACTTATTTGAAAAAAACAGAGTTCGCGGTTGAATTCGGAATGGTCCAATTTGTTAGGAATCGGTTCGACTCGATTGAAAAACGGGTGAAAAATGGACCAACTTTTTTTGTCCACAAATCACTGCTGGCTGAGTTGACTCGCTGGTCAACCGTCAACAAAAAAGTCAACGACCTGGTCAATGGCTAGATGGCTCGGTCAAACGACTCGGGTAGGTTACTGGCAGCAGCACTCCAGCGGCTACTGGAGGTGCGTCATACCTCTGATTGAGCTGATTCATGAGGAGTTGGATTCGTCTCATCGAGAGCTTCAATTTGATATATAATACCGCTATATTTGTCTCTGATATCAATTTTTTGTGCGCGGAAGAAATAAATATCAATAAATAGCGGTATAGGATATATCAAAGCGGTACAACAAACACACAGATATACGTGGTTCGACAATTTGCCTACTTCCATGGGAGGTAGTTGATATTATTAAACAGAGTAGAAAATATATAGAGTATATATACAGATTTCCACTAATAATATCTCTTAGGTGTTTCCCAAAATGTTTCCCCAATACTCACATATACTCTCTTATACAGAACGGGTATTTTCTATCTTTCTCCCAACTGATAGCTCTTTTTTTTTCTTTCTGATTTTGGGATATTAAGATTATACAATAATCTCAGCTATTTATAGATGATAAAATGTCCCCTCTTCTCCACATACAATGGCATGAAGACATGCACATAAGTCTTCAATGGTGGATGACTTTAACTCTTCAACAATGATGGCTTTAACAAAGATAGCTTCAACAAAAGGGGCTTGACATTTGAGCCAATATTCAACAGGAACTGCTGTAATTATTTCTTTTAAAGTTGTGTGGCTATAAATTATTTCATTAAGGGTAAAAGGAAAATTTTAAAGTTGAATTGTTTCTAATTATAGAAAGGTGAAATTATTTTTGGAACAAAATAAAAAGAAAATAGTGCCACATAAATTGGGACAAAGGGAGTACCAAATTGTTGATAATAATTAATTGTGAAAATAAATGGTTGGTTGAAGGAGTTTGGTCTTCAGTTATACACTTTTAAGTCATGACATAGTCAAACTTTTGTATATATATATACAATATAAATTATGTATTGGACAATTATGTCCAATACAATATAAAGTCGATCAATTGGTATATATCTACTAATTTATTGATCTTTTTTTTACAAAATATAAACTTATGGGTCAAATTTTATACTTTAAAAAAAATTGAAATCATGGTTTGAAATTCCAAATGACACCTTTTTGGATGATTTGAGATTTTAAACCATGACATGAAGTTAAAATTTAAGTTATATTAAAATTGCATAAACAAACATTATTTAAAATTAAATTATGAAATCATGATTTGACAACGCATGGCCACACACCTACTTACTAACTAGCTTGATTTTTCACTTTGGAAGAAATAATGAAGTCTTCATCTGGTTCCCAACTAGAACAATGAGTAGAAACAGAAAATAAAATGGAAGATTTATTCAAGTATTCATTGCAAAGCTATAAAATCTCTCTGTTTAAAAGTATATAAATATTACTCCTTATATTTCAATTCGTAGAATTATATCATGACTCAACATAAAATTTAAGAGAAAAAATTGTAGACTATGAATTTGTAATCTTAAACATTCATAATATTTGTGTAGCTATAAGATTTTTGAAATTTATAATTTTAAACATATATATCATAACATTTTTATGACTGTAAAAATTTCTCATTAGAGATAAAATGAGAAGTTTAAAACTTATTATTTTAAAATATAAAAGTGCACCGATCTTTTCCAAACGTACTATATGAAATTAGTGTCAAATAACTCGGAACGTACGAATTACCAACTCATTAGCATAAAGCATATTGAAAAGATCAACGATTGAAAACGTATTATAACTGTTAAACAGTGTCCAAAACAGTCAGTAGCGCCGCGACCTTTAGGACACAACGCCGCGACCCTTGCCCGTGAACAATATTCCAGATTTTGTATATATTTGGTATATATTAGAATTAGTCTTGTACCTTAATTACTATTGTAATATTACCATAATTGTATAGTTAGTCTTCTTATAGAATATGGTTTTAGATGTAAAGTAGGAATAAGATTCTTCTATTGTAACTTGTATATATATACCTTTCATCAATAAGAATAATAAAGGCGATTAATTCTTTCATGATATCAAAAGTCTAGGTTCTCTTTACCTTGCTTCCGCTCCTAAACTTTTCTTTCTTTTTCTCGGATTTTTTACCCTAACAGCCGCGGCGCATACCTCTCGGTTTTGCCCAAAGCCGCGACCCTTCTTCTGGAAGAAACAGGTTTGGCAAAAAAGGCATCGATCAGAGCAAATCCCGTCGCCATGATGACTGTTTCCAATTTTTCCCCTTTCAATCCAACCAACGTGACCCAAAATCACAACAACGGGGGTGGTAAGAAGGGCCAAAATTGGAAGAATAATGACAAGAATCGCGGTGGTAACAACGGGGGCAACCGTCAACAACAACAATAATTTTGGAGCCCACAGGGGGCCCATGGATAGTGGCAATAGGTCCCAATGCCTCACAACACCGCGGCCCCGCATTACAGCGTCGTGGCTCACTTTACGGTAGCCAAGATCAACCAAAGTGCGCCGCGCCCAATGTCTTCCTAGGTCGACTCGGGGTTCGCACCAACAGACGGGCAGCCCCAGCCCAAAGATACTGGCCTCACCCCATCAGCCCACCACGCAACGGGCCACACTCGCATCGACATCAAGCGAAATGATGCACACGTTTGACTTGACTCAACCGGACCCTAATTGGTACATGGACACCGGAGCCACTACCAACATGACATCCAACCAAGGTACTCTCTGGTCTTATTCCAATTTGAGCACTAATCGTGGTATAACTGTTGGTAATGACAATTCTATTCCAATTAAGAGTTATAGTAATAAAACTTTGTCCCCTCCTCATCCACTACTTGTCCTGAAAAATACCATTCATGTCCCAAAATTGATTAAAAATTTGGTGTCTGTCCGTAAATTCACCACTGATAATTGAGTTTCTATTAATTTTGATCCGTTTAGGTTTTCTGTGAAGGATTTCAAGACGGGGAGTCATTTCATGAGGTGTGACAATAGGGAGAGATCTTTATCCAATCACACAAAATCTCAGTATCTCGCGTTAAGCTATGCCATCCACTTTTGCAGCTGTTGCTCCTTCCTTGTGGCATGCTCGTCTAGGTCATCCGAGGTCATCTATTTTATCTTCTTTAGATATACATAAGTTTATTTCTTGTAAGGGTATGCGTAGTACTCCACTTTGTCAATCCTGTGCTTTGGAAAAAATTATTAAGTTACCATTTGTAGCTTCGAATTCTAATACTTCAATGCCATTTGACATTATTCATAATAATTTATGGACATCTCCGATTCTCAGTTCTATGGATCATCATTATTATGTTTTATTTTTAGATGACTATTCTAAATATTTATGGACATTTTCAATTGCGAAAAAATCTCAAGTTTTTTCATTTTCATAAAATTTAGAGCTTTCATAAGAACGCAATTTGACCGAAAAATAAAAAACATTCAATGTGATAATGGAAAAGAGTATGACAATGGTGAATTTAGGGAGTTTTGTGTTCAAAATGGGATAAATTTTCATTTTTATTGTCCTTATACGTCTTCACAAAATGGGAAAACTGAGCGAAAAAGTCATACCATTAATAACATTGTCCGCACTTTATTTGTTCATTTTGCTGTTCCTCCATTGTTTTGGCATCATGCGCTACAAATGACTACCGATCTACTCAATATTCTTCCCTCTAAAGGTTTGACATATTTATCCCCTCTCAAAGTGTTATACAATAAGACTTCGTCGTATTCTCATCTTAGGGTCTTCGGATGCTTATGTTATCCACTATTTCCATCCACTACAATCAACAAACTGCAGGTGCGTTCTACTCTTTTTGTGTTTTTGAGTTTTCCGCCAAATCATCGTGGTTATAAATGCTTAGATTTGTCCTCTAAATGAATCATCAATAGTCGTTATGTTCTCTTTGATGAATTCCAATTTCCTTTTTTCTAAAGTAGAAATATCCATGCCTAGTTCATATGATTTTTTGGATGATGATATCTCTCCATATGTTCAACATCATCTTTCAGATTTTTCACAAAAGAACGTCGTCAGTGCCGCGACGCCTGCCATCCAGTGAAAAAACAAATTTAAACCCGTCATTAGAGCCGCGACCCTTAGGGGAAGAGCTGCGGCGCCAAAACTTCAGAGAGCTTTGCAGTTCTTCCAGCGCCGCGACCTTTCCTCCCTGCGCCGCGGCGCCTCCGACAGTAATTTCTGACACTTCACAAACTTCCCAAAATTCACCCACTCCAGCCCAGAGTCAAGGTTCAATCACTCGCAATCAATGTGGTATTTTTAAACAAAAAAGATATTTTAATTTGAATTCTAATATTCTTAAATCACTCTTATCCCGTAATCCTGTGTCTGCCCTAAATGACCCTAATTGGAAAATTTCCATGACCGATGAATATAATGCTCTTATTGATAATAAGACATGGGAGTTGGTGCCCCGTCCATCTGGTGTTAATATTATCCGGTCTATGTGAATTTTTGCTCATAAAGAGAATTCTGATGGTTCGTTTGCAAGACATAAAACTCGTCTTGTAGGTGATGGTAAGACTCAGCAGGTTGGTGTGGATTATGGTGAGACTTTTAGCCCAGTGGTCAAGCCGACGACTATTTGTACTGTGCTTAGCTTGATGATCGGTGTATTTTATATACACCTTTTGAGTCATTTTTAGTTAGTCTTTTGTCCATTTTTGTACAAATATGTTTCGTCTTAGGATAGATTTTCTTTCTTTTGAGTCATAATGGTTTAAAGTGACACATTGGTGAAAATGAGCGAAAAGAGGGCAGAAACAGAGGTTCCAGAGCTCAAAAAGCTAAAAAGTTGGCAACCCGGGCGGGAAACAGGGCGGCGCCACCAACCAGCAGCAGCAGAGCACCACGGTGCCCAAAGAACAGAGAGCCGCAGAAGTTTCGGCGCCGCGGTGCTGAGGCGGGAAATCAGCCAAATCCGAATAGGAATGGGCCAAGGCCAAGAAGGAAAAGTTGTTGGACGTTTTTAAGGCTATAAAAAGGACCTTTGTAGGTCAGATTTAGGGAATCCCACTTTGGACAATTCATCACAACTTGGAGATCAATATTGGAGACTTACTTTTGTGTAATTTTCTTGTTCTTTATTTTATTTCTTTTTAGTTTATGTTGGATATTAGTTTAGTTCTTGGCATGTCTATGACTAGAAACTAACTTAATTTAGGGCTTTCCATGTCGAATCGCTTGAAACTCGTTCTTACGAATTAATGGATGTTTTGGTTTCTTCTTATTATTGTTTAGATTTATTCAATATTTGTGTTGATTTCTTGGTAATTAATTGATCACTAATTATCATAACTTATATGATTTCTAATCGAAATTCGAAAGGGGAGATTGTGAATATGCTATAGTTGAATAAACATAGGTTAAATCGTGGACGAAAGTACCCCGATACTTGTGTAGTTTGATAGGTTATTGTTCTTAATCCTCCTTTGTAGTCAATCTTGTCATAGAAAGATAGAAGAGTTCTACATTGGGGTTGAGTGTTTATATTACCTTAACAGGAGTATAAAACGACTTAGTTAACCTGCTATCTCAAAATAAAAGAAGAACCATAATTATTTGCATTAACGAGTAAAACGAGCGGATAGTTGAGGAGATTTGGAAGCCCTATTTCCATCATATCTGAAGTAAAATAAAGTAGTTTAGTTAGCATCTATAATCATAGCTATAAATAATTCATCAAATTATCGGTTACCAGATAGATATCACAGAATAGAGATTGATAATTGGACACTAATCCCTGAGGACGATAACTCGGTCTTCTAGACTATATTACTTGTCACGATACGTGCACTTGCATTTAGCGTGTGTATAAATTGCGCATCAAGTTTTTGGCGCCGTTGCCGGAGACTGGCGTAGTTCAATATCATTTTATCTATTCTTAATTTCTAATTTCTAATTTGTTTTTTTTAAATTTTTTTATTTGGTGAAACCGTGCGCCGTGATCCGTTTGTTGATTTTGATTTGTTACAGGCATCTAGTTTATGCGAAGGAGAAGAAGAGCAGATACACTTGTTCCCTTCAATCCGGATATTGAAAAGACTTGCAAGCAGAACCAGAGAAACAAACGAATCTTGGCCTTAATAGCAATGAGAGGCTTCCAGAATAACCATGAGATGAACGAAGGGTTAGGTGGTCATCAACCTAACCAAAGGATGCCCCGGAGGTTACCAATGGATGTGGAAGAAAGGGTCCAGGTCCAAGCTGAGAGAAGTTTGGGAGATTATGTGCTGCCAAGGGTGAATGAAGCACAAACTTGCATCAGGCTCCCAGTAATAGGAGCAAATAATTTCAAAATCAAGCTTGCGATCCTGAGTATGGTATAGAATACAGTTCAATTTGGAGGATTGCCATATGAAGATCCTCATATACACATAGCAAATTTCTTGGAGCTATGCGCAACTTTCAAGTATAATGGCGTTACTGACGCCGCCATCCGATTGAGGCTCTTTCCCTTCTCACTCAGGGATAGAGCAAAAGTGTGGTTGAATTCCCTGCCTACAGATTCTATATTCACATGGCAGGAGTTGGCACAGAAGTTCTTGACAAAGTTCTTTCCACCGTCCAAAGCAGCCAAGCTGAGAGGAGAGTTGAACAATTTTTACTAGGCTGATGGAGAGTCACTCTATGAGGCTTGGGAGAGATTTAAAGATTTGCAGAGAAAGTGTCCACATCATAGCATTGAGCTGTGGAATTTGGTCCATATTTTCTACAATGGGCTAAGCGGGACCACAAGAACCATCATTGACGCAGCTGCAGGTGGAACCTTCATGAGGAAGACAACACATGAGGCCCATGATTTGCTAGAAGACATGGCCACAAATAACCATGTGACAGAGGACAGAGGGGTAAGTGGAAGGAGAGCAATAGGAGTTCATGAGATTGATGCCATCACCGCGTTAAATGCACAAGTTGCTCTCTTGACCAAGCAACTGCAGCAAAACACAGTGTTAGTGAATGCAGTTCAGATACCATTGAGTTGTGAGATGTGTTGGGGTCCTCATACTTTTGATAGGTGCCCATCAGCAGACCCCAAAAACATCTCTATCGAGAAAGCAGAATGTCAGGCAGTGGGGAATTACCAGAGGCCCCAGAATAACCCCTATTCAAATACCTACAATCCAGGGTGGAGAAATCACCCTAACTTTTCATGGAGGGGTGATCAAGGGCAACAGAACCAGTTTCGAGGCCAATACCAAAATCAGCAACCATTTAACCAGGCCTCATCTTCACAATAATTCAGTGCACCTGCTCAACAAAAAAAACCAGATGAGTTGAGAGCAGCCCTGTTGACACTCACCAACTCACAGACCCAGTTCATGGCAGAGATAAGATCCTCTATCAGGAATTTGGAGAGGTAGGTGGGACAACTAGCAAAGATGGCAAACAACAGGCCACAAGGCACTCTTCCTAGTAATACAGAGATGAATCCCATAGAGCAGTGCCAGGCGGTGCAGCTGAGAAGCGGAAAGCAACTAGAACAGCCTACACCCCAACTTGTGGTAGAACATAGAGTAGATGCAGAGAAAGAGGGGGTTATTGAGGACCGCCCTATTTTAGAGAAGGTTCCAATAGTTCCAGTGAGGGAATACACAGAGAAGATTCCTTACCCTCAGAGGTTGCAAAGGAAAGCAGTTGATAAGCAATTCTCCAACTTCTTGGAGGTATTCAGAAAGCTGCACATTAACATTCCGTTCATTGAGGCATTGGAGCAAATGCCTACTTATTTCAAATTCATGAAGGAAATTTTTGGGAAGAAGAAAAAGCTAGCTGAGTATGAGACATTGACATTGACAGAGAAATGCAGTGCCATATTGCAGAAGAAACTGCCCCCCAAGCTTAAAGATCCAGAGAGCTTCACATTGCCTTGCACAGTTGGTAGAGTAACATGTAACAGGGCCCTGTGTGATTTGGGGGCCAACATAAATCTCATGCCCTTGTCCGTTTTCAAGAGGTTGGGTTTGGGTTAAGCCAAACCAAGCACTGTGAGCTTGCAGTTGGAGGATAAGACAGTGGTGCATCCCAGGGGAATGATTGAAGATGTATTGGTTAAGGTGGGAAAATTCTTCTTTCCTGCGGACTTCCTCATCCTTGATGTGGAGGAAGATGATGAGATCCCTATCATATTGGGAAGACCATTCTTGGCAACTGGGAGAGCCCTGATTGATGTGGAGAAGGGCGAGCTGACACTAAGAGTTGAGAATGAAGAGATGGTGTTCAAGGTGTTTAAACACATCGTTGAACCCCCAGTCATAAGCAAATGTTTTGCAGTCAGCACCGTGAACACATCAGTTGAGCCAGCACAGGCCAAAGCAAGGGAAATCGATCCACAAGACATGTGAGCAACGCTAAACCTTCTTGAGAAAAGGAGAAAAAGAAAAACAGAAGGCGGAAGCGAAAAATGATTATGAAATGGATAGGCTGTGGGGTTAATTTACCCCATGCCTCTTGATAAGGAACTTGCGTCCGGTTAAAAGACGTTAAAGACAGCGCTACTTGGGAGGCAACCCAAGGTTATTTTATTTTATGCAATTTAGTTTTAGTTAGAACAGTCTCACAGAAGGTATTGTTTGCATGTTGTGATGACAGGTACAGGGCCAAAAATTGGAGGACGAAAACGTGAAGAGAAGAAAAAACCGGCTCGGCGCCACGGCGCCCAGCAGAGGGCCATGGCGTCGAGAATGCAGAAGGCGCAGAAAATTGGGCACCACGGCGCCGTTTGCAGGGCCGCGGCGCCGTAAGTCCAGAAGGTCTCTGAAATTTGGGCGCCGCGGCGACAAATCAGAGCACCACGGCACCGCAACGAAAAATCTGAAAAATAAAAGAGCCCTAGAAACGATTTCCCTCTTCCATTCTGACGGGATTTCTGACGTTATCTGCCATGCATTATCCGCCGCCACCATTTTAAACCAAGTTTGTAAGTTGCCCCGTTTTTCTTTTATTTTTTAGTCTTGCACACATTAGGGACAATGTGTGATTTAAGTTTGGGGGGATGTTTAATTATTTTTGTGTGTTTTTGATTTATTTTGTGTGTTTTTGAGTATTCTTGAGTCATAATTTTTTTTAAGATCATGCATGCTGTAGTTACTGAAAACGCCTAGTGAAGTAAAGTTGAATAATGTAAGGCTATAAAAAGGACCCTTTTAGGTCAGATTTAGGGAATCCCACTTTGGACAATTCATCACAACTTGAAGATCAAGATTGGAGACCTACTTTTGTGTAATTTTCTTGTTCTTTATTTTATTTCTTTTTAGTTTATGTTGGATATTAGTTTAGTTCTTGGCATGTCTATGACTAGGAACTAACTTAATTTAGGGCTTTCCATGTCGAATCACTTGAAACTCGTTCTTACGAATTAATGCATGTTTTGGTTTCTTCTTCTTATTGTTTAGATTTATTCAATATTTGTGTTGATTGCTTGGTAATTAATTGATCACTAATTATCATAACTTATATGATTTCTAATCAAAATCCGAAAGGGGAGATTGTGAATATGCTATAGTTGAATACACATAGGTTAAATCGTGGACGAAAGTAACCCGATACTTTTGTAGTTTGATAAGTTATTGTTCTTAATCCTCATTTGTAGTCAATCTTGTCATCGAAAGATAGAAGAGTTCTATATTGGGGTTGAGTGTTTATATTACCTTAACAGGAGTATAAAACGACTTAGTTAACATGCTATCTCAAAATAGAGGAAGAACCATAATTATTTGCATTAACGAGTAAAACGAGCGGTTAGTTGAGGAGATTTGAAAGCCCTATTTCCACTATATCTGAAGTAAAATAAAGTAGTTTAGTTAACATCTATAATCATAGCTATAAACAATTCATCAAATTATCGGTTACCAGATAGATACCACAGAATAGAGATTGATGATTGAACACTAATCCCTGAGGACAATAACTCGGTCTTCTAGACTATATTACTTGTCACGATACGTGCACTTGCGTTTAGCGTGTGTATAAATTGCGCATCACTTGACTCTTTTGAAATCATGACCCATTCATCAGCTAGATGTGAAGAATGCTTTCCTACATGACGATCTTCATGAGACAGTGTATATGCATCAGTCCTTGGGGTTTAGGAATACTAGATATCCTAATCATGTCTGTCTATTGAAGAAGTCCTTGTAAGGGCTTAAGCAGTCTCCACGAGCTTGGTATAAGAGGTTTGCTTATTATGTTTCGACTATGAGTTTCTATCACAGCAGATCTGATAATTCATTAATCATTTATCGTCGAGGATCTTCCATGGATTATATACTATTATATGTTGATGATATTATATTGGCTGCCTCTTCTGAGGCTTTGCGCAAGTCTATTATGACAATGTTCAGTTCTGAGTTTGCCATGAAGGACTTGGGCCCATTGAGTTACTTTTTAGGGATTGCTGTAACTCGTCATGCATGTGGATTGTTCTTATCATAGAGGAAGTATGCTACAGAGATCATTGAGAGGGCTGGGATGTCATCCTGTAAGTCTACTTCTACTCCAGTTGATACTAAACCCAAGTTAGGTGTTACAACTGGCTCTCCCTATAAGGATCCGACCTGCTATTGCAGACTTGCAGGCGCCCTTCAGTATCTGAAGTTCACACGACCTGATATTACATATACCGTATAACAGGTGTGTTTGTTTATGCATGATCCTAGAGTTGAACATATGAATGCGCTCAAACGCATTCTTAGGTACATTCAGGGAACACTTGAGTATGGTTTGCATTTGTATCCTTCATCGACGTCTACACTAGTCTCCTATACAGGTGCTGATTGGCTATTACATGTTTTTAGGTAATAACTTGGTCTCATGGTCTGCCAAGTGTCAATCCACGCTTTCACGTTCAAGTTCAGAGGCTGAGTATAGAGGGTTAGTGCCACGACCCAAACAAGAGGGCCATGACGGGCACCCGGACCCAACCCACTGGGCACCCTGACCATACAACCCATACTTAACCATATATATGTACATCAAGGTCGATAAGGCCATGTATGACAACTAACCACAAGACACTTATCTACAAGCCTCTAAGAGAAGAGCATACCATAACCAGACTGCAACTCCAGAATAAGTAGAGTGCTCTCACACAACTGAACCAACAATCTCTTAGTACAATCTGTCACCTTATTAGTATGAACATGCGGGCATAAAACGCAGCGTCCCCTGGCAAAGGGAATATCAGTACGACTGATGCACTGAGTATGTCAGGCATAAGAAATAACATAACCAAGATGTATCACAATCTTAAACAGAAACAACTGACCGACCGTATTTTCCACTGAGGGCCCTAATGAATATGTCTAAATGGTATGCACAATGCAGTATGCACATACCTCGGCTTCATCGGGCAATCTTTGTTATCATAATAGCCTCTGGGGGCATAATATTTCTAAATGTCATGCATGATGCAAATGCGGTATACAAATATCTTGGCCACACAAGGGCTCTTCCTGTCCATAACCGCTTTTGTGGGCATCTGGTTATATCAGCCACACATGGGCATCGATTTATGTTAGCCTCTTCGGGCTCTTTTGTGATAATCTGTACCAGCTGCAGGTGGTGTGCATATATAACGCTTTTTTCCCTTTCCCCATATCCCCTACATATATATAATATTTACCATATAGTAGGATGCATAGCACAAGTGGTCACGGTAATATATGCCATGCAAATGAATATGCATGAATAACGACGGAATACCCTGAATGACACAACACCCTTTATACCATTCGTTCACATTGGAAACATTAATATCTTTTACCATATTTTCTTAATAAGGACTTAGAACCAATCTTAGACATGCTTTTAGCATAGATTTCAATAATATGAATATCCTTAACTACTAAGAGTAGAGTAAGTTATGGAGTAACATGACGATTACATTTGTCCACAAAATTATGCCAAAAGAAAGGAATGAGTTGCCTTCACATACCTTGTCATTGAGTTTATCTAATTTCCACGGGGCCTTGTAAGCTCTATGAAGGATTATCTACATCCCATGAATGATTTAAATCACACACAAATCAATATACGAAGAACATATTCTATTAAGACATTTTATCGAATATCTTATACGCGTAGAACCTATACTTCTTCTATATCGAAAATCCATTCATGTAGCAACACAATCAACTTTCTTAACTTTCATCCTTAATTACTACAGTATTCCAACAGTTCAGTAATTACACATGCATCCTTCCAATTTCATACGAACAATCCCGACGATACCCAACAAACTTTGTATTCTCGTTAATCATCTTAGAATTAATAAGAGTCAGGTTATGAAATTGTATAAACCCAAGAACAAGAATCGTTACCTCTGTGTAGACGCAACGACGGTGTCGTCGGAAAATCTTTCGCCCAAATCAGTTTCCGACAAGATGAACCAGCAACCCAAAAATTGATTTCCCAAAAATCCCTTTAAAGTTCTGGGTTTTCTGCTGGATTACGGAGTGCTCAAGGTTGTCTTGAGGGATTTATTACATTGGAACAAGGCCCAAAATACCATGACTATTTTTCCACTTCAGTGAGCAGAAACTCGCGGAAAATCTTCCAATTTTTATCGAGAGCTTCAGAGGCTACCAATTGAATTACTCCTTCTGATTACACGGAACAATCTCTTCTTAGGAGAAGAATGTTTATAGAAGTTTTTGGGAGATGGAGAAGTTTTGAAGAGGTGAAAAAGATTTAAGAACCAAGGGTGAGTGTTTGTGAAGCTGCCAACAATCGTTTGTATCGACTGAGTCATTACACCGCTGTCTTATAAGACAACACACAGTATTCCACTAATAGGTCTTCCACTTAATTAATCAATCCCATAATTAACTTAAATCCCGATGACTTATAAAACCTTATTTTACTCAATGTCATAATCCTTATAATATGACACTAGTCCTTAGTCTCCTTGAGAATATACAAATTATTATATAACCCCTGGCATCGCACCGATAATCCCAAAATTATTTCGAAATCACATCCTTTTATATACTAATTCCCTTATTAGTATACACAAGTACAACATAAACTTTTCGGGGTCCGGGTCTACTTGTCATCGTTTATTGGTTCAAACCATTACTCGAAATTTCGAGGTGTTACATCCTCTCCACCTTAGAAACATTCGTCCTCGAATGTTGAGGTGACATAACTAATTCTGTCGTGTAACCCCAAGGTTTCATCAGCCTTTTAGCAAGGTACTCAGTTAGGTTCAGTTGTCATACCCTATTTGATCCATCTATCTCTAGTTATAAGTCTAACATGGATGACAATATCATTATGTACATTCCTTTAGGACACCCAAAATTATTACAAACTAGTTTCTTTCAAGAAACTTTGGTAAACTCACCTGTAAACTTCAAGTACATGCTTCTTATAGAGAGTGTTCACAAAGACACTACCTTATCTAATGACGTCCCAGTACCCATGAATCTTGCTTGGTATCCTTAAAATAACTCCCAGCAGTGTTCATCTTTACCAATCATGTTTTTGGTTTTTTTTCCAGCAAACAGTGGTACATCTCAGTCTGGGCCTGAGTCTTTCTATTTTTCTGCATAAATCTAACCACCCTTCCTCTGTAAGTGTTATCCCCATATCTACAGGACGACCAGGCTTTCCATATTTCCCAACATACCAGAACTGGTAATGCTTGCAATACCAATTTATGAACATTATTTGGCTTTTGTCTCCACCAGTTGCTGAAAACAGTTCTAATAGGATGCTGATGGTGATTAATTCCCAGAGGTGCACCCACGACCTTCTAATGCTATCAGCAGCTTGTCCTTCCACCATAATATGTTGCATAGTTTCAATCTTGAGGGATATAACAACATATACCATCAATTCTTTCATGTGTGCCATCATTTGCATTATTACAGGCTCTAGAAAAGAGAGCATGTCTAAGAATATCCTCCAACAAATGAAAGACATTTGAAAGGAATTGCTTTATGCCAAATCTGGTTAATATAGTTGTTCACCTTTCTATGTTTTCTGACCATATTCCATGTAGAGTAGTGGGAAAATAGGCCATGTTCCAATAGGATAATCATCTGCATCCTCACTGCCAACTCTTATAGAAAGGATATGTAATTCCATCTGACTGGGAAGAGTTCTGTAAAGTTTCTGAACATGAGTATCCTTTTGAGAAGTTGTAGTCTCTAGGACCTTGAAAACTTATTGATAGTGCTGTAATAGCCTACTGAGCTTGACTATCACCCTTATAGCTCTTCTCTACTTCATTCATCCATATATGTTGAACCCTATAAATAACGTTGGACTCACCTAGTTCTTCAACCATTCTAGTTGATTCAAGTTCAAAAGAGAGGAAGGAAGAAGGGGTGCAGATATTCAGTTTTTCAAAGCATGACTACTTGTAGAAAAATGTGGATCAAAACAAAGACTCAAGTAAACCTACAAGATGGAATGAATGTTTCTACTGTCCACATATGGAAAATCTAAAGTACACAGCCCCAACGATTTTAGCATTAAACTTTGAGTCTCAAGTTTAGAGATTTATCAAGCTAGTAGTAAAGATATGCAAAAGAGATAGGTTGGGACAGGTTCAAACTCTATTAAAAATAGTAAGGCTAGTTCACATAATCAACTCATTAAAAAAGGAAACAAAACAAGCAAACAATGAGAATTTCTAGGGCTCATTTTAACTAGAAATAGGCATGCTGTATCCTAAACAAATTTGATGGACTGACTGGGTGAACAAACAAATATCATTATTTTAATTCTGAAGGGGCTTACAACACAGGATTGATTCCCGTGGACAACCATTGACCCTAGAGGATAATATTTCAGACAAACTAGAACATCTTGTACTCTTAGGATATAGTTAAGGAGAGAGCTTCAACATGGACTTAGTCACAAGAAGGTGTCACCTTATGCATGAATACAACTTCAAACAACAATTAAGGGACAAAGTCAGATAAATTTATGAGAGTCACATTATTTTATCTCGACAGTTAAGGGCCTTATGCATGACTATGCTACTTAATCACTTACCATCAAACCTCTCAAATCAACACAAAGATCACATTTTTTTTATCAGATATTAGGACAAACATCTAGTCACCTTATGACCATATACAAATGCACACATACAGCAATGCAAATACCTTTTAGGACCATGTAAGTTACAAACACCAACACTTGACAAAATAACTCAGATTCCCATCTCAAACACATATCAAACTAAATGATTTTAGACCAGAGACTAGCAGTTTTAGCATGGATGTCCAGGTGTTAAAACAATAAATAAATTAGTACCACTAGCCATGCCTCTACTGTGTTATTCTCATGGTGGATTTAAGCCAAATTCCCAGGTTCCCAATAAGAATTTTTCAAATGAGTAAAATATTGTACCATAAATCATGGTATTAGCTTAAGCTATAATGCATAAAATATAACTATGGTTCCTTTCAAATATGCCTCTGTCTAGAACCTATAGTACCTACAGTAGCATTTGCCTTAATATGAAGGCATCAATATGTCAAAATGTGGTCACACTATGTTCAAGATGCAACTATTAAATCATAGCAACAAATAACAATCAGGTAGCAGCATATACAACATTTTGAGCTATCAGAAACCAGCAGCTCATAAACATGCAGGAGCTCAGCTATGCCTATTTTTTTTTAAAACAATGCAGCCACCAGTTGGTTTACAAATAACAACTTAACACAACACTTAGTTTCCTCTTCTCGACAACAAAAAATAATCCAGAAATGACAGCATTAGACAAGCTTAAAACATGGCAATAACATGCCCAAGTTATAAAAATTATTTCATTCTGACATAGCATTTCAACATAGCATTTCAGACAGTTTAAAACTAGGTGCAAACAATCAGTTAGGGATCACATCCTTAACATTGTAGAGTTATTTATACCATACAAAATATGAAAGCCCTGCACATGTCATGTGTTAATAAAAAACAACATTCAACATACCCAACCAGGCATGAGACAGTTTATCTACAAAAAAGACAAATAGAGGTGAGTCTGAGCTTTCATTCAAAAAAATGTTCTTAGGTATGCAAGGGGTAGACTCATAGTGTATGATAGTTAGATTCACTAACCAAATTCAGGTCTAGACTGATTATTTAACTCATCCATGGACATGGTTATGCAGAGCATGACATCTTAAGATGTAAACAATTTGGCATGCCATCCCGCAAAACTTACCTTAGCAACCATACACATCACCTTAATCCTGAACTCAGAACTCAGAATACTGGAAGATAAAAGTTCAAAGAACTAATCATATCATAGACCACTCACCCTGCCATGTCAATCCTAAGTCAAACAACTATTATATCATGGTACTTCTTAGCTAATCCAGTCTTGAAACACATTAACAATACCACATCATTACATATAAGCCTACTAAATATCTTAATCACGCTAGATTACCAATTAATCAAACACCTAGCCTAAACATGTTAGGTCTATAATAAGACCTTAACTACCACATATCAAACACGTTGTCATTTTTTAAAGTTTGGCTAGGCAAATGCTCACCTAGGACTTAATCAAAGATGGATTCCTCCAATAATTAACATCAGCAACATGGAAATACACAAAGGGGTCTTGAACCAGATTATAACAGACACTCAATTTCATAAATCAATAAAGTAGGCTTGAAATGGTTTTTTTTAAGAAGTGTTTTAATAATAATCATAACTCACAACCATCACATACACCACATACTTTAACCAAGATCAAACATAAAATATCATGTTCTTATACAATAGAAACTAAGTTCCGCTTTAGTGGCAAGATCTATAGGTTCAAATAACTATATCACTATACTGTCTTATCCTGGTCCTATATGTGAATCTCGATTCGATATACTTCGAAGCGGAATTCTATTATCCTTAATAACCCTTTGCCTCATTCTGGCCCATCTCATTGCTTCCTCCTACGCGTATCCAATAACAAGGGCTAGCGAGCCCTGATTAACAGACCCCCAAGACTGTGAGTTATATGTGACCTCAGAAGAGCCTGGATTAGTGAATAAAATGCATATTAGGTCATGGCGTGATATTTGAGGGAAATCCCATCCCTGTGTTGTTTTATCTACCTCATGGTCCATGTGGCCCGATACTGACCCTGAAGTCTTTGGTGAAGTCGGAGCTCCACTCACCCCACTTTCCGCTGGAAGAACCGAGGGTGTTTGAGCAGGTGATTCATAGGGATCTTCAGATGGATCCTTCTCCTCTGTAGACTACATAATTTTTTATGGATCGGAATCCATGGTATAACTCACATCTCTTGCTCCAATTTCTGTAACCCTCCGACCCGTACCAGCGGGTGGTATTTGTCTATCATCTTGTCTCACAGGAGTACCCGCACCCTTATTACCCGTGGTTTTTCTCAGTGTCGATATTACTACAGTTTGATGAGAAAGTTGGATTAGGAACAAATACTCTTACGACTATGCTCTATCGAATGATTTAAATAATGAAAGAGTAGAAACCATCCCTAAATGTCGCAGTCCCTTGTTTATAAGTGTGGCGCACATCACACCCATAACCAAGACTCTACTAGACACGGCTTGTAGACTTCCTAGGACAGACATGCTCTGATACCAAGTTTTCCATGACCCAAACCAGAGGGCCGCGACAGGCACCCGGACCCAACCCATTGGGCACCCCTGACCATACAACCCATACTTAACCATATATATGTACATCAAGGCCGATAAGGCCATGTATGACAACTAACCACAAGACACTTATCTACAAGACTCTAAGAGAAGAACATACCATAACCAGACTGCAACTCCGGAATAAGTAGAGTGCTCTCACACAACTGAACCAACAATCTCTTAGTACAAGTTGTCACCTTATTAGTATGAACCTGCGGGCATAAAACGCAGCGTCCGACAGCGAACGCCGTCGATCTGATGATCGAGTACGGTATAAGAAATAACATAACCAAGATGTATCACAATCAAATGTAAACAATCGATCAAGTATTTGCCACTGAGGGCCCTAATGAATATGTCTAAATGGTATGCACAATGCAGTATGCACATTCCTCGGCCTCATCGGCAATCTTTGTTACCATAATAGCCTCTTGGGGCATCATTACATTATCGGCCTCTGTGGGCATAATATTTCTAAATGTCATGTGTTGACACCCAATTTTGACCCTCCCGTCCAGTCATTAGCTATAAAATTAGACTAATTTTGAAATAATTTTAAAAATGCAGCGATAAAACATTAATACAGGCATAAATAAGCAATTTAATAATAACACCGCATTTTACGTATAGTATTAAGCACTTAGAGTCTCGCGTCTGCATTTAGTAAATTTAAGCCCTGTCATAATTCTTAAAATTAATAATAAATACATGAAATAAATAATTTAGCAATAACGTCGTGTCAAGTAGCATAGTCACATTTATTAATACGCAAAACAATTTCATAACTTAAATAAATAATAATGCACAATAAATAAGATTGTAAATAAATAGCGCCGCATTCTAAAATATTAAGCACTAATTAAATAGCACGCCCGCATTTATAACAATTAGATTAATAAAGCACCTAGATAATTTAATCAAAATTTATTAATTTACCATTAATTAACTCCTAAATTCTACCCAGCCCAACAATGACCTCTTCAGCCCAATACCCGCAAGGCCCAGTCCCTTATTTTTCCTTATCACCACAAAGCCCCTCAGCCCAGTTCATTTCGACCCCTATACCTTCTCCCTCATCGTCCAGAACCCTAGCAGCCATTCACACGCACACCCACCTTCGCCGCCATGCCCGGATTTCTCGCCGGAGAATCCGGGGTTTCCCTTTACCCACGCACACCTAGCCGATTTCTTACCATAACCAGCACCCAAATCTTGCTTCAAAATCAGTAACAAATCGCACACGAATCAAGCCCAAATCTCGTCCAAAATCAGCCTTTATTACTTACCAACTTGGAACCCAAAATCCTAGCTATAAATACAGAACGTTTAGGCATGCAATAGGCATTCGAAGGGCACATTCGGGGGAGCACAATACGGCAGAGCACAGGAGAGCAGGGTCAGGGGGCAATCGTTTTCACACATGCAATGAGCAATGAACATAGAGCTCGGAGGCAAAACCGGTGCGTGCGAGAACTTCGGCCGGAGAAGAATCGAGAAGCAGAGCATCGGAGTTAAGGATCAGCACGGACCATTAGCACTGCAAGAATAGGAAGTTCGAATCCCTTCTTACAATTCTAGCCAAGAAATCAGCAAACAAACCTTCCCCTTTTCGCATCGTAAACCCAAAACCCGTCGAGTGGACCGACGACTTGATACGCTGCCCCGGGTCGCTGTCCGGAGAAGGTAAATTCATCGCTCTTGATTTTCCATTCGATTTATGCTTGGTGGTCTGTTTATTTATGTCGTGGTTAATCATATGTGTTGAGGTGCTCATAAATATCTAAGTAGATTAAATTTATCAGCATGTTTAGGTAATTGTTAAGGTTTAAACATTCCTTGTCATGTTTATGTTTAGCCTTATGTGATGTGTATGTCGCTCTTGAAATATTTGCTTAGTGAGAATGATATACAAATCAATTGAACGATTAATCGGGTGTATTGTTGTTCGTCTTAATTGAAGGCTGACCATACTTTGTTTTCTTATGCATATCTTAGATATCATGTCAAGTAAAATGGTGCAGTTTCCTCTTTCTTAAAGGGATTAAAAGAAATGATTGATAGTTTGCCTATCTATTTTCTGTGAAGGGTAGATTTACCCTTAAATCTTTGCTGGCTTGTTTCTTAACATATGTGTATGTATAGTAAATATTATGAGGAGTGTTATACGTGTATTGTATGATCATATTCATCTTGCTTGAAGTCACGTAACTAGTCCAACAAGTACCAGATGTCTGTTAACTAATGTTTGATAGTTATTAAACTTCGAATCTGCCTGACGATCATCCTGACCATGTTATGCTTTGTTTAAAATATTATCTGCCTAATATATAGCATAGACATGACTACGCATGCTGGGCCTAGGCCTAATTGACCCTGCATACCTAGAATGCCATCTTTAATTGATTACATGTCCATCCCTGTGTTTACCTGTCTACTAAACTGATTATATGCTTCCCATATCTTCTTAAGTGTTAAAACACATTCATAATAATGTGTAATACCTCTTAAGATATACTTTGTGCCATGCTTATCTGTTTAGTGATCCAAATGGTGTCTACAATAGCATCTTGCATTTAGGGAACCAACTTAGATCATATTAAGCCATGGTTCCTTTTGCATTCTATCTTGGTGTATAATTATGTCTTCATATGTCGATATGCATAGGTTATGATTGGGCATTAAAATTGTCAAAGGGTTCAGTTGAAATGATTTGAATAAGCTTTGTATGTACAGGATGTCTATGCTCTCTGATAAGTTGCACACATATGTCTAAATTGTCTATTATAAGTATGTGTTCATTGTATCTTGGTTTCTAAATTGTCCATGTTAAGCATTTTTTTTCTACCAGTTGTTTAAGCACCCTTTTAGATGTAGTCTTGAATACTTGCATTCGTGAACCTGCGTCTAAGTTGGCCCACCATATGTTGGGGTGAGCTTTCTTCTAGTTTTGTTATAGTCTTTGGTCTACTCTATTCTCTTCCATGTGCTTTTGGAAACATGAAGCCTCGTTCACGATTAATTATTGTTTTAATTGTTGTTTGGGCCGACATATTCTTACATCTGTAAACCACTGTTTGGGCTCGTTTTTTCTTTCAAATTGCCGAAATGAAGTGATTCAAAAGTGTTAAATCTTATATCAATGTGCATTTATTATTTGATAAAGTTGGCGACATATGCTAATCCTTATCTTTTTTTTTTACATGACACGCACTGGAGCAACAAAGAGTCTCATAGTGAAACTCATCGTGGCAAACGTAAAGGCCTGCATCTACATCCATCGAGTTCCCTCTTCGGCAATTCCTAGAAAAACAAAATAGGACGGAGTCATCTACTTCAACTCCTTTATTCCCTTAACCTCATTACCTCATTTATGCCTTTATTTGTTTATTGCAAATTATTTTCTAACTTTGTAATTAACAGGGAATCTAGAATAATTAGTCTTTGAACATATGAGGTGGGAAGGTAATTCATAATTAGAAACGCATTTCTTCTTTATTTGTCTTTTAGGACTGTTAGGCATATCTAAATTCTGCAAAAAGATAATCTAAATGATTTAACTTGCATCATAAAACCAACATTTTGTTTCTTATTAAATCCATAACAAATTTTCCCTTGAACTCTTATCTAACATCATATAGGAAATCTATTAAGTATAATAAAAAATCATCCTAAGTATCGGGTATAGCATAACCAAGATTAATTAGGTAGATAAATGTGTACATTTAGCCAATAAGTCCATTTTGCATCACATATTTTTATAAATAATATAAGGCATGCTTTAAACTTTACATGTATTTTATAGCACTAATCTTATTAATCTTTGAATAAAAAATACTTTCTATTAAATATCTTTCAAACATGCATTTTTCACAGTATAAATAATTAACCCTAGGTTTGGCAGGACAACCACAAGTTAGCGGATCTTAGAGGGTGCCTAACCCCTTCCCTCTAGATTAATAAAGAACCCTTACCCAGAATCTCATTGAGTTTAGCAGACCATTAAAATGGAGTTAATGTTTACTTTAAACTAGTTAACATTTAGGTGTCCTAATTCACCCAATTAATTAGGTGGCGACTCCGCGAACCCTTTAGCAATCCCTTTTAGTATTTTAGCACTTTTAATCACCCCTCGTTAAAACATTTAACACTTTTTGCACTTTAGCATTTATTATTCATTTTCTAACCTTTTTATCAAGCAGGAGCAACTTTTTATTTAAAAAATGTCGCGGTCGAAAAGGGGCGTGACAGAAATGGCGACTCCGCTGGGGATTTAAGGTTCTTAACCACAACAGACCTAGGGTTATTATTTGGCATTACTTTGCATTTAAATTTTGTGCGCTGTATTTTGTTTTATTTATTTTAATTGCTACCTGCTTTACTGCTTTCCTTAAACTGGCATTCCGCTCATATTTCTTCCACTCTGGAAAATTCACACAATCACACACTACATGCGAGGTGCGCTTGGTGCATCAGCAAAATTCTTTCTTCAAAACCCAAATTTAGGAGAGTTGGTAACATACGTGGAGTGTCCGGTCTAACCGGTGGCCGCGTAGCCTTCTCACTCGAGTTGTCCGCTCGGGAACCTTGCGTCTAGAAAAGCCAAATCTTAGAAACTTAAGATAGAGCTATACCACCCTTTATTTTAGGGCATGCATGCATTTACCTTATGTGGGTCGGTCCTTGGCATCGACACCACAATTAGGAAGACACCAAACTTGTCGACGGGTTTCTCAACCCAACGACCAACCAGCATATTATGTGTAGCGTGACAGTGATAGACAAATCCAAACCTAATCATGTCATGCTGAAATTGGAAAAAGTGCACCGTCATTTGGTCGCCATTTCCAACAAAAGCATTACAGTTGGACGGCTCGGACAAATCCATCATGACCTCGCATATGTGACGTTTAGGCCTACCTCTGGCATAAAAGGGTCCCCACGCATGTTAGGACTCACTTGCAATGTAACAATTTATGTGCAACATGTACTTACTAAAAGCTATTTGCACTTTCGCAAAATCACGTGCTTTACACTAACGCAGTTTGCTACATGTTATCTAAAGGATTTATCATCTCCCCCAAAGGTCGATTTGTATTTGACTAAGCAATGACAGATCATCGATATCTCACAAGATCAAAGGCACGGTCCAGCGACATGACTGATTCAAAGGCATCTCGAAGTGAACGAGTCTGAACTCGCTCGTTCCTATAGGCAAAGCAGGGGTCTCAGAAGAGAAAGGCAACATAGATCCGGTCGAGCAGCTCGCCTAATTACCACAACAAATGGCAACCCTGCAGGCCGAAATCAAAAGGCTCAGAAATATCACTGAAGTACTGGTCACTGCAAATAACCAAAACAGTCAAAATTCTCCAAATCGTTACCAATACCCTCTTACCACATATCCCATTCAGCCAATATACAATGCACCCATATATCCCACACAAATGCCTACCACACTCCAGCCAAACACAAACCAAAGGCCACCACAAACCCACTTTTGCAATGCATACGACAACCCCTTACGATACCCATCCGTGCATACGCCACAGCCAAATGCCCGTTCACTAAACACCTTCAAACCCCGCATAGGTGCTAAGAGAAAACCAACCAGAACCTATACACCTTTAACCAAATCCATAACCCAAGTGTATGAGGAGCTGAGAGCCGCAGGAATACTCCAGCCAATTCCCCAAAATATCCCCAGGCCTACTTTCCGAGGGCATGATAAAACCAAACATTGTGCATACCACTCCGGTGTCGAGGGGCACGACATCGAAAATTGCTATACACTCAAGGACAAAATAGAGGAGCTGATCACGAGGAGTCATTCGGATGGAAGAGGCCCCACAATGATGAGTCTGATGAACCCCAGGAAGAGAGAGGTGTTCCCTGGCCAGAACCCGCCCCGCATGAATCAACCATTTATCCTGCCCCTCGTAGATCCACCCATCAAACCCGCCAACAAAATAGAGCACCCAATGCACCCAGACCAAGCACGAATTTTGAAGGAAAACCACCCAAAGTTTGCACCCCACTAGCTGAACCCATACCCCGAATATATGAAAGGCTGCGAGCTGCAGGCCTGATCCAACCAATTCCAGGAAGGATTCCTGACCCTATCCCAAGATGTATGATGAGAACAAACGCTGCGCATATCACTCTGATAGCCCAGGACATGACACTGAAGGTTGCCACTCCTCGTGACAATCGGCGTTGATCGGAGAAGGGTAATCCACCGAAGAGTCCGCCAAATGAGTATGATAATCCCTTGCCAAACCACGGCCACGTCAATGTGCACCTGATAACCTTAGATGAGGAATACACTCCCCTGCCTATGCCCATTCCGCCCTCGAATCAGTCATTTATCCAAGCATGCACCACGCAGAAGCCAAAAGAAGGAGATACTGATAGCAGAGCATGAAGACCCAGCCATCCACGATGCAGAGCATGAAGGCGTATTGGTTGGATTTGCACCCTTGTTTTGGTCCACCTAGAGCCCGTATAAGAAAAAGCAATTTAGTTTAGCAGAATAATTTAAAACTCATATTTAAGCTTTAATAGTGTTTTCTTTTGTTTTGCTTGTAATGAACTACGTTCGACCTGATTCCCTTGGCGGATACGTAGGCGGCCACATCGGCCTCGGTCCCACATTTAGAAATTTTAATTTCACCCCAAAATTTGCTTGTAATGAACTACGTCATGACCTGATTCCCTCATGGGGATACGTAGGCGGCCTAAATCGGCTTCGGTCACACCATTAGGAAACTTTCCCTTCGTTCTGAAAATAACAAGAATACACATAACATACAAGCAACTACATTGAGACCCACTTTAGGCCAGACACCCTTTTCAAAACTGGGACAATGTAGGAAACCAGACAGGGATTGCAAGTCCAAACAGGCCAGGCACGCGGATATCAAGGGACAAGGCGGCGAAGTCAAATACGAATCGACCCCCCCAAAACTCACAAATTTTCTTTGAGCGCAGGTCTTTTCATATTAATGAAGGTAAAGTGCAATAGCCAAGCAGAAATACGCAAAGTTTCTTCAGATAGCGTAAGCGAAAGCAAAGAAAGGCAGAGGATGACAACAATCCAAAGTCCACAGCAAAAGCAGCAGCAGCAGAAAGGGGCATCAACAATCAGCAGTCAAAGTTCAAAGGTCCGCAACAAAACCTAGCGCATCAACTCGGACATAAAGTCAAATTGGCAACCCACGCATCGCACACAGCAAAGGCATCATGACAATTCGTCAGTTGCAGCGTTTAGCATGTCCGTGCAAGGACAACATCTCGATTCATCAGCGACGGGATGACATCTCTACCTATAGAATTGCACGTCTCATATGTATTTATCATCTCATTTAAACAGGTATACACTAATTTTTCTCAAACTTAGCTTGCAGGAGCATTTCTTATACAGGAGCGCGGCACGTCCGAACGCGGCGTTATCCACGCAAAGAAGTCCACGCGCGCGCGGCGCAATACGTCCCGCATAACGGCGTGATCAACATTGTGTCCGCAACGACGCCCGGCAACAACCGCATAACGACGGCGTGATCGGCATTATGTCCACGCAACGCGGCCGCCAGAATACGTCGCATAACGACGTGATCGGATTATGTCCACGCAACGACGCCAAGAAAGAACACGCCCGGACAACGGCGTGATCGATTATGTCCACGCAACGGCGCCAAAGAAGAATACGTCCGCATAACGGCGTGATCATCACTATGTCTACGCAACGACGCCAACAAAGAACACGTCCGAGCAATGGCGTTATCGGCCGACAAGACAAAGAAGTCCGCAACGACGCCAAGGCGAATACGTCCGAGCAATGGCGTTATCGCGACGCAAAGAAGTCCACGCAACGACGCCCGGCGGAATACGTCCGAGCAATGACGTTATCGGCGACGGCAAGTCCACGCAACGACGCCAACAAAGAATACGTCCGGCAATGACGTTATCGGCCGCGGCAAGTCCACGCAGCGACACGGCAGAATACGTTCGTGCAATGGCGTTATCGCGACAACAAGTCCACAACGACGCCGGAATACGTCCGCACAACGGCGTGATCGGAAGTCCACGCAACGACGCCAGAAGAATACGCCCAGCAATGACGTTATCGGCCGCAAGACAAAGTCCACGCAACGACGCCCGGCAATGCGTCCCACACAACGCCCGGCGGAACAATACGTCTACGCAACGACGCCAGCAGCAACACGTCCAAGCAGCGACGCTATCAGCACAACAAGTCCACGCAACGACGCCAGCAGCAACACGTCCAGACAACGACGTGATCAGCAAGTCCACGCAACGACGCCAGCAGCAATACGTCCAGGCAATGACGTTATCAGCACAGCAAGTCCACGCAACGACGCCAGCAACAATGCGTCCACACAACGACGCCAGCAGCAATACGTCTACGCAACGACGCCAGCAGCAACACGTCCAAGCAGCGACGCTATCAGCACAACAAGCCCAAAAACGACGCCATCATCAGCATATCACATCCACGCAGGGACGATTTTTCTACTCTCAAAATTGCGTTTCTTATTCGTGCTTTATTATTCTGTCTTAGCAGTTATGCACTAACTCTTTCTTGAGCTTTAGTCTACAGGGGCAGCTGCAGCAAGGACAACATATCCGCATTCACAATCGCAACACGTCCGTGCAAGGGCGAAATCACAACATTTGCAGCGTCGCATCAACACAGCAGGATAACATTTTCTACTCACAGTGGCATTGCTTTAAAAATTATGCATCATCATTTTGCCTTAACAGTTATGCACTAACCGTTTGCTTAAGTCTTAGCATGCAGGAGCAGGAGCACAACATGGATTTTCTCTTACAGCGAACTGGGGCAATTTGTTGGGGGGCCAACCTTCCCAATGAATGGCAGAAGCGGCCTCAAGCGTCGGTCCACTCGTTCCACATCACCATAAAACCCAGCACCATAAGCCATAGCGGTACACCCCAGGTTCAAGCCAGTTACTTTTATTTTTTGCTTTTTGCACCATAGCCCAGTGTCATCATAATTCGACACTGGGATAAATTTTGAGTCCGCGTTAGCCCACCTTGGTGTTTTGACCATGGTAGCCCAGTGTCGTCATAACTCGACACTGGGACAAGCTTTGAGTCCGCGTTAGCCCACCTTGGTGTTTTGACCATGGTAGCCCAGTGTCGTCATAACTCGACACTGGGACAATTTTGAGTCCGCGTCAGCCTTGTCTACCCGCCCAACATTTTTGCAATTCTGAAGATCGAGACAAAATTGGCTATGAGTCAACGTCTTTGTCCGAAGATTCTTCCATCATCTCCATACAAAGAGGGACAAGTTGTTGACACCCAATTTTGATCCTCCCGTCCAGTCATTAGCTATAAAAGTAGACTAATTTTGAAGTAATTTTAAAAATGCAGCGATAAAACATTAATACAGGCATAAATAAGCTATTTAATAATAACACCGCATTTTACGTAGAGTATTAAGCACTTAGAGTCTCGCGTCTGCATTTAGTAAATTTAAGCCCTGTCATAATTCTTAAAATTAATAATAAATACATGAAATAAATAATTTAGCAATAACGTCGTGTCAAGTAGCACAGTCGCATTTATTAATACGCAAAACAATTTCATAACTTAAATAAATAATAATGCACAATAAATAAGATTATAAATAAATAGCGCCGCATTCTAAAATATTAAGCACTAATTAAATAGCACGCCCGCATTTATAACAATTAGATTAATAAAGCACCTAGATAATTTAATCACAACTTATTAATTTACCATTAATTAACTCCTAAATTCTACCCAGCCCAACAATTACCTCTTCAGCCCAATACCCGCAAGGCCCAGTCCCTTATTTTTCCTTATCACCACAAAGCCCCTCAGCCCAGTTCATTTCGACCCCTATACCTTCTCCCTCATCGTCCAGAACCCTAGCAGCCATTCACACGCACACCCACCTTCGCCGCCATGCCCGAATTTCTCGCCGGAGAATCCGGGGTTTCCCTTTACCCACGCACACCTAGCCGATTTCTTACCATAACCAGCACCCAAATCTTGCTTCAAAATCATATGTGTTGAGGTGCTCATAAATATCTAAGTAGATTAAATTTATCAGCATGTTTAGGTAATTGTTAAGGTTTAAACATTCCTTGTCATGTTTATGTTTAGCCTTATGTGATGTGTATGTCGCTCTTGAAATATTTGCTTAGTGAGAATGATATACAAATCAATTGAACGATTAATCGGGTGTATTGTTGTTCGTCTTAATTGAAGGCTGACCATACTTTGTTTTCTTATGCATATCTTAGATATCATGTCAAGTAAAATGGTGCAGTTTCCTCTTTCTTAAAGGGATTAAAATAAATGATTGATAATTTGCCTATCTATTTTCTGTGAAGGGTAGATTTACCCTTAAATCTTTGCTGGCTTGTTTCTTAACATATGTGTATGTATAGTAAATATTATGAGGAGTGTTATACGTGTATTGTATGATCATATTCATCTTGCTTGAAGTCACGTAACTAGTCCAGTAAGTACCAGATGTCTGTTAACTAATGTTTGATAGTTATTAAACTTCGAATCTGCCTGACGATCATCCTGACCATGTTATGCTTTGTTTGAAATATTATCTGCCTAATATATAGCATAGACATGACTACGCATGCTGGGCCTAGGCCTAATTGACCCTGCATACCTAGAATGCCATCTTTAATTGATTACATGTCCATCCCTGTGTTTACCTGTCTACTAAACTGATTATATGCTTCCCATATCTTCTTAAGTGTTAAAACACATTCATAATAATGTGTAATACCTCTTAAGATATACTTTGTGCCATGCTTATCTGTTTAGTGATCCAAATGGTGTCTACAATAGCATCTTGCATTTAGGGAACCAACTTAGATCATATTAAGCCATGGTTCCTTTTGCATTCTATCTTGGTGTATAATTATGTCTTCATATGTCGATATGCATAGGTTATGATTGGGCATTAAAATTGTCAAAGGGTTCAGTTGAAATGATTTGAATAAGCTTTGTATGTACAGGATGTCTATGCTCTCTGATAAGTTGCACACATATGTCTAAATTGTCTATTATAAGTATGTGTTCATTGTATCTTGGTTTCTAAATTGTCCATGTTAAGCATTTTTTTTCTACCAGTTGTTTAAGCACCCTTTTAGATGTAGTCTTGAATACTTGCATTCGTGAACCTGCGTCTAAGTTGGCCCACCATATGTTGGGGTGAGCTTTCTTCTAGTTTTGTTATAGTCTTTGGTCTACTCTATTCTCTTCCATGTGCTTTTGGAAACATGAAGCCTCGTTCATAATTAATTATTGTTTTAATTGTTGTTTGGGCCGACATATTCTTACATCTGTAAACCACTGTTTGGGCTCGTTTTTTTTTCTTTCAAATTGCCGAAATGAAGTGATTCAAAAGTGTTAAATCTTATATCAATGTGCATTTATTATTTGATAAAGTTGGCGACATATGCTAATCCTTATCTTTTTTTTTACATGACACGCACTGGAGCAACAAAGAGTCTCATAGTGAAACTAATCGTGGCAAACGTAAATGCCTGCATCTACATCCATCGAGTTCCCTCTTCGGCAATTCCTAGAAAAACAAAATAGGACGGAGTCATCTACTTCAACTCCTTTACTCCCTTAACCTCATTACCTCATTTATGCCTTTATTTGTTTATTGCAAATTATTTTCTAACTTTGTAATTAACAGGGAATCTAGAATAATTAGTCTTTGAACATATGAGGTGGGAAGGTAATTCATAATTAGAAACACATTTCTTCTTTATTTGTCTTTTAGGACTGTTAGGCATGTCTAAATTCTGCAAAAAGATAATCTAAATGATTTAACTTGCATCATAAAACCAACATTTTGTTTCTTATTAAATCCATAACAAATTTTCCCTTGAACTCTTATCTAACATCATATAGGAAATCTATTAAGTATAATAAAAAATCATCCTAAGTATCGGGTATAGCATAACCAAGATTAATTAGGTAGATAAATGTGTACATTTAGCCAATAAGTCCATTTTGCATCACATATTTTTATAAATAATATAAGGCATGCTTTAAACTTTACATGTATTTTATAGCACTAATCTTATTAATCTTTGAATAAAAATACCTTCTATTAAATATCTTTCAAACATGCATTTTTCACAGTATAAATAATTAACCCTAGGTTTGGCAGGACAACCGCAAGTTAGCGGATCTTAGAGGGTGCCTAACCCCTTCCCTCTAGATTAATAAAGAACCCTTACCCAAAATCTCATTGAGTTTAGCAGTCCATTAAAATGGAGTTAATGTTTACTTTAAACTAGTTAACATTTAGGTGTCCTAATTCACCCAATTAATTAGGTGGCGACTCCGCGAACCCTTTAGCAATCCCTTTTAGCATTTTAGCACTTTTAATCACCCCTCGTTAAAACATTTAACACTTTTTGCACTTTAGCATTTATTATTCATTTTCTAACCTTTTTATCAAGCAGGAGCAACTGTTTATTTAAAAAATGTCGCGGTCGAAAAGGGGCGTGACATCATGCATGATGCAAATGCGATATACATATATATTGGCCACACAAGGGCTTTTCCAGTCCATAACCTCCTTTGTGGGCATCTGATTATATCGGCCACACATGGGCATCGATTCATGTTGGCCTCTTCGGGCTCTTTTGTGATAATCTATACCAGCTGCAGGTGGTGTGCATATACAACGCCTTCCCTTCCCCATATCCCATACATATATACAATATTTACCATATAGTAGGGTGCGTAGCACAAATGGTCACAGTAATATATGCAATGCAAATGAATATGCATGAATAACGACGGAATACCCTGAATGACACAACACCCTTTATACCATTGGTTCATATTGGAAACATTAATATCTTTTCCCATTTGCCTTAATAAGGACTTTGAACCAGTCTTAGACATGCTTTTAGCATAGATTTCAATAATATGAATATCCTTAACTACTAAGAGTAGAGTAAGTTATGGAGTAAAATGACGATTACATTTGTCCACAAAATTATGCCAAAAGAAAGGAATGAGTTACCTTCACATACCTTGTCGTCGAGTTTATCTAAGTTTCCACGGGGCCTTGTAAGCTCTATGAAGGATTCCCTACATCCTATGAATGATTTAAATCACACACAAATCAATATACGAAGAACAAATTCTATTAAGACATTTCATCGAATATCTTATACGCGTAGAACCTATACTTATTCTATATCGAAAATCTATTCATGTAGCAACACAATCAACTTTCTTAACTTTCCTCCTTAATTACTACAGTATTCCAACAATTCAGTAATTACATATGGATCCTTCCAATTTCATACGAATAATCCCGACGATACCCAACAAACTTTGTATTCTCGTTAATCATCTTAGAATTAATAAGATTCAGGTTCTGCAATTGTATAAACCCAAGAACAAGAATCGTTACTTCTGTGTAGACGCAACGACAGTGTCGTCGGAAAATCTTTCGCCCAAATCAGTTTTCGACAAGCAGAACCAGCAACCCAAAAATTGATTTCCCAAAAATCCCTTTGAAGTTCTGGGTTTTCTGCTGGATTACGGAGTGCTCAAGGTTGTCTTGAGGGATTAATTACATTGGAACAAGGCCCAGAATACCATGATTGTTTTTCCACTTCAGTGAGCAGAAACTCGCGAATTTTTTTCCAATTTTGATCGAGAGCTTCAGAGGCTGCCAATTGAATTACTCCTTCTGATTACGCGGAACAATCTCTTCTTGGGAGATGAATGTTTATAGAAGTTTTTAGGAGATGGAGAAGTTTTGAAGAGGTGAAGAAGATTTAAGAACCAAGGGTGAGTGTTTGTGAAGCTGCCAACAATCGTTTGTATCGACTGAGTCATTACACCGCTGTCTTATAAGACAACACACATTATTCCACTAATAGGTCCTTCGCTTAATTAATCAATCCCACAATTAACTTAAATCACGATGACTTATAAAATCTTATTTTACTCAATGTCATAATCCTTATAATATGACACTAGTCCTTAGTCTCCTTGGGAATATACAATTATTATATAACCCTTGGCGTCGCACCGATAATCCCAAAATTATTTCGAAATCACATCCTTTTATATACTAATTCTCTTATTAGTATACACAAGTACAATATAAACTTTCCCGGGTCCGGGTCTACCTGTCGACATTTATTGGTTCAAACCATTACTCAGAATTTAGAGGTGTTACAGGTATCCAATGTGGTTTCTGAATCATGTTGGTTACGAAATCTACTGTTAGAGCTTCATTGTCCTATTGAAAAGGCTACATTGGTTTATTGTGATAATATAAGTGTCATCTACCTTTCTAGGAATCCATTTCAGCACCAGTGATCGGTGTATTTTATATACACTTTTTGAGTCATTTTTAGTTAGTCTTTTGTCCCTTTCTGTACAAATAAGTGTCGTATTAGGATACATTTTCTTTCTTTTGAGTCAAAGTGGTTAAAATGGCCAAATGGCGGAAAAAGAGCTAAAAAAGGGCAAAAGTGGAGGTTCCAGAGCTTAAAAGCAGAGAAAATGGCGAACGACAGCAGAAACGCAGGTCAGCGCCGCCGCCTCATTTCAACAGTGCGCGCGCCCAATATCCGTAAATACGCGAAGTTGCGCGCCGCGCCAGCAATGAATCGGCGCGCGCCAAATCATCCAAATCGCGAAGTTGCGGCGCCGATAGCAGCGCGCGGCGACGCTGGAAAATCGAGTTTAATGACGGGCCGAGCATGAAAGGGAAAAGGTTGAGGCGGTTTGAGCCTATAAAGGAGAACCCTAGGCAGATTTTAAGGGTTCCCTTTCTTGCACAACACAAGGATTCTTGGATTGAAGATTGGAGACCATAGTCTAGTAATTTCTTTCCTTTTTCTTTTCTTTTATTTCAGTTTTGTATGATGAACCTTGAATTAGTTCTTGTCATGTCAATGGCTAGAAACTAATTCTTTTATAGGGCTTTCCATGTTAATTCACTAGAAACTTATGTTATGAATTGATGCATGTTATGGTTATTCTTCTTCTTGTTGAGATTTATCCAATAATTGCTTTGAATGCTTGGTAATTAATTGATCACTAATTATCATTATTTATATGATTTCTAATCAAACTTCGAAAGGAGGAGGTATGCTGTAAGTTGGGTAGACATATTTTGGATTGAGGATGAAAATACCTCAATTATTTATGTAGCGTTAATGAGAGGCTTAAAAACCCTAATTTTACGCATGGCGCGTGACTGTTAACTAGGTTTTTGTTCTTAATCCTCCTATAGAGTCATCCTTATCACCGAAAGGTAGAAAAGAGCAATACTGGGGTTGAGTGTTTATATATCCTTAACGGGAATATAAAACGATTTCGTAAACCTGCTAGCTTCGAGAGAAGAAGAACCATATTTCATTGCATTAATAAGTAACATAAGCGGATAGTTGAGGAGACGTGGAAACCCTATTCCCATCACAACTGAAGTAATCCTATAGTTAATTAGCCCTTATAATTATTAGTTATAAACAACAAAAATCAATATCGGTTACCAAATAGATACCAAAAGATAGATAATTGGTACTTGAACACTAATCCTTGTGGATGATATTCGGTCTTACCAAGATTATATTACTTGTCACGATAACGTGCACTTGCGTTAAAGTGTGTGCATCTTTTCGCGCATCAAGTTTTTGGCGCCGTTGCCGGGGATTAGGCATAGTTCAATATCAAATTTATCTATTTTTAATTTCTAATTTGGTTTTTAATTTTTATTTTATTTTAACATTTTTTTTTATTGATTTTGGTAAAAATCAGGGTGCCGTGATTTGTTGTCTGTTTTTTATCTATTTCAGAAAATCAGTTTATGCGAAGGAGAAGAGGGGCAGACACTCTTGTTCCCTTCAATCCAGAGATTGAGAAAACCTGTAAACAGAACAGAAAGAATCAGCGGATTGCAACCTTGATAGAGATGGACGGTGTTCAAAACAACAATATTATGAGAAAAAGGTTAGGTGAAAATTAACCTAACCCCGGAATGCCTCGGCAAGTACCTATGGATGTCGAGGAAATAGTTCAAGTCCAAGCAGAAAGAAGCTTGGGAGACTATGTCTTTGAGGGTGAATGGAGCACGACATGTATCGTGCTCCCCGCACAGAGCAAACAACTTTGAGATAAAACCGACGATTCTGAGCATGGTGCAACACACAGTGCAATTTGGAGGACTGCCATCAGAGGATCCACACATGCACATAGCTAATTTCTTGGAGCTATGTGCAACTTTCAGATATAACGGCGTTACTGATGATGCCGTCAGATTGAGGCTCTTTCCCTTCTCACTCAGGGATAGAGCAAAAGTATGGTTAAATTCCCTGCCAGGCGATTCGATTTTTACATGGCAAAGAGTGGCCGAAATTTCTAGCCAAATTCTTTCCCCCATGCAAAGCAGCAAAATTGAGAGGGGAGTTGAATAACTTCTACCAAGCAGATGGAGAGTCCTTGTACGAAGCGTGGGAAAGGTTCAAAGATTTGCAAGAAAATGCCCACACCATTGCATTGAGTTTGGAACTTGGTCCACATCTTCTATAACGGGCTGAGAAGTACAACCAGAACCATTATAGATGCAACAGCAGGTGGGACATTCATGAGGAAAACAGCCCACGACGCTCACGAATTATTAGAAGATATGACCACCAACAACCGTATCACGTAAGAGAGATCAACGAGTGGGAGGAGAAACGGTGGGAGTCCACGAAATAGATGTCATTCTTTGCCAATGCCAAGTTGCCTTGTTGACGAAACAGTTGCAGCAACATACAATATCAGTGAATGCAGTGTAGATGCCTAAAAGCTGTGAAATATGTGGTGGCCCACATACATTCGATAAGTGTCCTTCAGCTGATCCTAATAATATACCAATTGAAGCGGCGAGTGTCGGTAGTGGGTAATTATCGAGGCCACAAAACAATCCATACTCAACACATATAATCCAGGGTGGAGAAATCACCCAAATTTCTCATGGAGAGGACACCAGGGGCAGCATAATCAATATAGGGGCGATCTTAGAACCAGCAGAACGAGTCGCGACCGCTACTCGAGCCTCACCTCGCCAGCGATTCAATGCCGGTTCGAAGAAAAGCGAGCAGTGGCGGCTTTGTTGGCACTTACCAACGCCTGCACCGATTCAGAATGAAGCTAGATCCTCGTTCAGAACTTGGAAACACAAGTGGGTCAGCTAGCAAAGCAAGCAAACAACGAGCCCGAGTGCACTGCCAAGCAACGAGAGGTTAATCAGGGAGCAATGCCGAGCGATACGGTTGAAAGTGGTAAGCGGTTGGAGCAACATCACTCGATCGATGGTTGAGCAAAGGGCAAGGATAGAACAAGAGAAGGTGGTTGAATCTCACCCAAGAGTAGAAAACTCGGAGAAGGAGTATCAGAGAAGATTCCATTCCCAGAGATTACAATGGAAGCGGTTGATAAACAATTCTCCAAATTCTTGGAGACATTGAAAAGTGCATATCAACATACCTTTTATAGAAGCATTGGAGCGGATGCCTCCTATTTCAAGTTCATGAAGGAGATCTTGGGAAGAAGAAGAAAGCGGCGGAGTATGAAATGGTAGCACTAACGGAGGAGTGCGATGCTATCCTACGAGAAGAAGTTGCCGCTAAGCTAAAAGACCGGGAAGCTTTACACTACGCACGGTTGGCGGTGGCGTGACATGCAGCCAGTAATGCGATTTAGGGGCAAGCATAAATCGATGCCTTTATCGGTATTTAAACGATTGGAGTTAGGTGAGGCGAACCAACCACTGTGAGCCTACGGTGGCCGATGGGGCGATGGTTCATCCAAGGAAAGATTGAGGGCGTGATTGTTAAAGTAGGAAAATTCTTTTCTGCGGACTTCCTCGTTCTTGACATGGAAGAGGCAGAAATCCTATCATATTGGGAGACCATTCCTAGCGGCGAGAGCCACGATCGATGTAGAAAGAGGGGAGCTGACATTGAGGGTGGAGAAGGAAGAAATGGTGTTTAAAGTATTTAAACACATCATTGAGCCACCAACCATGAGCAGATGCTTTGCAATCAGCACCATCAAACCCCCATGTGAGCCAATACAAGTCAACCAAAGGGAGATGAGCCCACAAAAGCAGGTATGGCTTGCCGAACCTCCACAAAAGCAGGTATGTGTTCCTGAACTTCCCCTTAACGATAATGCTAAGAGGAGAAGAAGAAAAAGAAAACGAAAAATGTGGAGAAAATGGATTAGTTGTGGGGTTGATCCACCCCACGTTTATTGAAATAAGGAACGTGCGTCCGGCTAAAAGACGTTAAAGACAGCGCTACTTGGGAGGCAACCCAAGGTATTTTGATTTATTTTACTTTAATATAATAGTTTTTTTTTATTAAGAACGGTCTCACGGAGGTAGTGTTTGTGTTTTGATTGGCGGTATAGGCAATAAATTGAAGAGGCGGCGAGAACATCGAGGATTTCGAGAAAAATGGGTAAGCGCGCAGCTAAAAAAGCGTGAAGTTTAAGCGCGGCTGAGGAAGCGGCGCCAAAAATCCAGAAAAATTGCCAAGTCTAGCGCGGCAGAATATGTAGCGACGCGAAATTCAGAAAGTGCGAGAACATTCAGCCGCGGCTAAAATCGGCAGCGCGGCGGAAATCCAGAAATTAAAAGACGCCCAGAAATCAGATTTTCCCCAATTTCAAAACCAAAACCTAACCCCCATTCTCCACAAAACCCACGAAAATCCACAATTTACCCACAAATCCTCCACAAATCAAACCCAACCACAACCAAAACTCTTAAATTTCTAAAACCCTTAGCTATCTCAACCAACAAAACTCCATCCCATTGCCTCAAATCACCATTAGAAGCAAGAACACCTTGAAGAACACCATAAAAAGGTAATCTTCATCTTTTCTTGAAAGCTTTCAGTAGTTAAAGAAGGTAGTAGTTTGGAGAAGTGTTGCATTGTGAAGTAGTTGGGGTGCTGAAAAATTGGTTGTGAAATTTAGAGAAGGAGCAGACAAGGAGAGTGTAGGTATTGGGTAGTAGAGTTGAAGTTTGGGGGTGTTAGTGTTTTAGCTGCTAATTGTTGATTGTGTTGGGGAACATTTGTGCTAGTAAGTTATAAGCTGCAAAAAGTCATCTACCATGTCTGCCAGAAAAAGAAGAGCCTCCGCATCTACATCAGCCCCACAATATGATGAGACTAGGTTTGTCAGCCGAAGTGCTCAAGATAGATACCATAAACTCAATACAAGACCCTTAATCCCTGAAAGGGGAATGGACTATCAAAGAGACTCGCTGGAAGAGGGATATGTCTATGAGCCCATTCGGGCGATGATTGAGATGAGGGGGTGGAAAAGATTTGTCAAACCGGGAAAGATAGCACCAATAAACACAGTGATGGTGCGTGAATTTTATGCTAATCTTCCGGAGAAGGTGGAAAATGGATGCTTTGTGAGGGGACAATACGTGCCAGTAACGGCAAAAACGGTAAATGCGTAATTGGAAACAGATGATGTTGAAGGAGGAGAGGGGGATTGGAACAATTTTAGAACATGGTCTAGAAGCACCTCCAACATCGACTGGTATGCCGTCGCAGACACAGTAAGCTACCTTGGGGTTGCATTTGATATTGCCAGAAATGGATCGAAGGTGGCGGTGCGGTTTAAGCGACCAAGGGTTGGCAGATTTCGTCGGTGCCGCGTGATTCCATCCACGCACTTTTACCAGTGCGTAAGACAGAATCAAACTTATATATGGAATTATGACGGGGAAGACAATTGATGTGGGAAGAGAGATAGTGCAGAGTATTGAAGAGACCAGCCGGTTGGTAACAACGGGTGGGTTGGGACATGGCTCAATCATTACATCTCTATGCGCCTTCAATGGGGTCCCAACCCTACCCAATGACACTCAAGAGAAAAACCAACTGCCTGTGTCATATGGGATAGTGCACTCTTTTCGCACCAAGCCCCCAGGCAGAAGAAGAGCACAACCACCACCAGTAGCAGCAGCAGAAGCCGCCATGAACGAAGATGAGCCTGAAATAGAGGCTCAATATGCGGCAGGGCCTAGCCAGCAGCCAATCACAGAATCAGAACCTCCATTGCCTATGATGGCACAGTTACTCCAAAATCAGATGAGGATGATGCAGAGTTTGGACACGGTGATACAAGGGCAACAAGAAACGAGGCAGCAAATCAACGAGATGAGTTCCTTGTTCAACCAGTGGTCCATGCACTATCCCATGCCACCGCCACCACCACCATTTTAGCCAAGTCTGTAAGTGTCTTATTTCTTTTATTGTCTTTGAGTCTACACACATTGGGGATAATGTGTGATTTAAGTTTGGGGGGGTGTTTTATTTGTGTTTTATTTGTGTCTTATTGTTATAAGTATGTTTAAGTCTTTTTGTTGTTTTAGTGTATATTTTGAGTCACAATTTTTTTTTTTGAGTCATAATTTTCTGTCAAAGATCATGTATGCTATAGTTACTAGAAACACCTAGTGAAGTAAGGTGGAATAATGTAATGGAATTAGAAGCAACTATCTGAACACTTGGGTTAGATATGCCAAAAACTCACATAATCTGTCTATTTGGAGTTTCTTGCTTGAATTGTGCATGCTAAATGACTTAAACCTATGTGTTATGATTGCTTGCTATTTGAGGCGAAATAGTTAGGATATGCATGTTAGGGAGATAACTCAGGCGTTTCTTTGATAGCCAATTCTTACCACTCTTTTCTATCCCGGACTTTAAAAGTATCCCTAGTCAGCCCCATTGAGCCTAAAAAATTGAAACTTCTTCTTTGACACCCTATATTCCCACAAATTGTGCCATAAGTAAAAATGTGAAATAGTGGAATAAATTGTGTTAAAAAAGAGACAAAAAGAGTGAACAACTTTGATGCACTTTGATAAAAAGTAATAAGAAATAGGCAAAAGCCTAAGTTTGGGGGTGCTTGTCATTATTATACACTTCACTCTCCCAAAACAAAAGAGGGGAAAGATTGATTTGAAGTGAAGAAAAAGAATCAAAAGAAAAGGGAAACACTGAAAAGCTAAAGAGCTTATGGTACACAAAAATGAGCCTAAATGTCTATTTTTACCTACCTATACCTAAGCCTACATTACAACCTCCTGAAGATCTCTTTTATGCATATCCAGGATTAGTGGAGAATAGCAAGTAAACATGCCATAGGATTTTTTGAATTTTACAAGCATGATTCAGTATGTTGACTTCCATTAAGCATGATAAAAATGAGTTTGCGAAATATCTAGCTTAATGTGTTTAGTGTGCTAAAAATTTCATGCTATATGTTCCTGCATATTATTCTGCTAACTTTCATATTTCTAGATGACATCAATGCAGCAAAAGTGATCAATGTCAGTGAGTCTGTTATTTTTTTCGTTTCTTTGAGTCTTTATTTCTTTCTTTCTATCTTTGCTCGAGGGCGAGCAAATGTTAAGTTTGGGGGTATTTGATCGGTGTATTTTATATACACTTTTTGAGTCATTTTTAGTTAGTCTTTTGTCCCTTTCTGTACAAATAAGTGTCGTATTAGGATATATTTTCTTTCTTTTGAGTCAAAGTGGTTAAAATGGCCAAATGGCGGAAAAGGAGCTAAAAGAGGGCAAAAGTGGAGGTTCCAGAGCTTAAGCGAGAGAAAGTGGCGACGGCAGCGCAGTCGCGCCGCGGCCTCACGCCAACAGTGCGGCGCGGCGCCAATATCCGTAAATACGCCCAGTTGCAGCCGCGGCTCCTCGAGCAATGTCGGGCGCGGCGCCAAATCATCAATCTTTGCGAAGTTGCGGCGCCGCGCGGCGAACAGCGGCAAGCCGGAAAATCGAGTTTAATGACGCAGGCGGGCACGAAGTGAACAGGTTGAGGCGGGTTTGAGCCTATAAAAGGAGAACCCTAGGCAGTTTTTAAGGGTTCCCTTTCTTGCACAACACAATGATTCTTGGATTGAAGATTGAAGACCATAGTCTAGTAATTTCTTTCCTTTTTCTTTTCTTTCATTTCAGTTTTGTATGATGAACCTTGAATTAGTTCTTGTCATGTCAATGGCTAGAAACTAATTCTTTTATAGGGATTTCCATGTTAATTCACTAGAAACTTATGTTATGAATTGATGCATGTTATGGTTATTCTTCTTCTTGTTGAGATTTATCCAATAATTGCTTTGAATGCTTGGTAATTAATTGATCACTAATTATCATTATTTATATGATTTCTAATCAAACTTCGAAAGGAGGAGGCTGTGAATATGCTGTAAGTTGGGTAGACATATTTTGGATTGGGGATGAAAATACCTCAATTATTTATGTAGCGTTAATGAGAGGCTTAAAAACCCTAATTTCTGCATGGCGTGGCCGGTTAACTAGGTTTTTGTTCTTAATCCTCCTATAGAGTCATCCTTATCACCGAAAGGTAGAAAGGAGCAATACTGGGTTTAGTGTTTATATATCCTTAACGGGAATATAAAACGATTTCGTAAACCTGCTAGCTCCAAGAGAAGAAGAACCATATTTCATTGTATTAATAAGTAACATAAGCGGATAGTTGAGGAGACGTGGAAGCCCTATTCCCATCACAACTGAAGTAATCCTATAGTTAATTAGCCCTTATAATTATTAGTTATAAACAACAAAAATCAATATCGGTTACCAAATAGATACCAAAAGATAGATAATTGGTACTTGAACACTAATCCTTGTGGACGATATTCGGTCTTACCAAGACTATATTACTTGTCACGATAACGTGCACTTGCGTTAAAGTGTGTGCATCTTTTCGCGCATCAACCAGCGTACTAAACACATAGAGATGAATATTCACTTTGTTCGAGAGAAGGTAGCTAGAGGACAAGTACGCGTCTACCATGTCCATTCCAGTTATCAAATTGCAGACATCTTTACAAAGGGGCTTCCGCCGATCCTTTTGAAAATTTTAGAAACGATGCTCGTCACGAAGACCGCTGCTATGAGCGGAGGTGTGTTAAGCGATGTCCAAAAGCTTGATCGTGGCCTTAGGACACAACGTCATGGCCTTGCGTGAAACGTGAACAATGTTAGGTTTGTGTATATTTGGTATATATTAGAATTAGTCTTGTACCTTAATTACTATTGTAATATTACCATAATTGTATAGTTAGTCTCCTTATAGAATAGGGTTTTAGATGTAAAGTAGGAATAAGATTCTCCTATTGTTACTTGTATATATATATATATGTCTTTCATCAATAAGAATAATCAAGGGATTAATTCTTTCAACTTTCAATAACGAACAGAGACACCATATATAAATAAATTAAACCATATCCTATCTGCATTACTAGAAATAAAGGGGGGTTTTCAACGATATTCAGTAGAAAATTTGTGCTATAAATATGATTTTCTCACTTCATTTCCATCGTATCAGCTCACTGGAAAAACGCATGGTGAAAAATAGGCTCCCATTTCAGTGGAAAAATAGTGATTTTCTAGTGTTAATTTGAGATTTTACCAATTTTCCTGTTTGTTTGTATTGAAAATTGTAAACTTAAATGTTTAAATTTCTAGTTTCATATGTTTTATGTTTTCCATATGATTATTAGGAAATCATCTAGGTGTATGCATATGATGTTTCCAATGTGGCAAGTTCATAGTATGTGAATGAAACTATATATTTAGTATCATTGAGTATAGAGCTATCATTTAAAACCTATAAATACCCCTTTTAATATATTACTCCCTCCGCCTCAAATTATTGTTGTGATTACTAAAAATAGTTGTCTCAAATTATTTATCATTTTAGAAGTTAAAGACATAACTAATTTTTTTTTCCATTATACCCTTTGTGATTAATGAAGATGTCACATAAATAAAGTAAATATGTAATGAATATTGATTATAAGTTAAACACAAATAAGGGAAGTATGTCGAATATCTCTCATAATTAATATTTTTTAAGGAACATGTAAATAAAAAAGTGACAAATAATTTGAGACGGAGAAAATATAAGATGAGCTTAATGTCTCTCTTCCTCTTCCATCCACTTTATGCCTATGATATTATTAAGGACCTGACTTACATTTTCAACTGTTTGTTACCGTAATGAAAAATCATCACGTGACGTACTGAAACTGAGATCCCCAAAAGTTTTTGGAAGAGAAAGAGCCAAAGTGTTAAACTTGCAGAGGATCGATCAGATGAGTTGTAATCGAGAAGAGGAGCAGATATCAGTGAAGAAGTTTGAGAGAAGAAGAGGAAGGAATCGTAAGAACGAGAGGATATTTTGGGAGCTGAAAACGAGCTCTTCTGTTTTTTCAATTATTTTCTCTAATATGAATATTACAAGATAGTCCCCTATTTATAATAAGTGACTAACTAACCCCTAATGACAAAATATCTAACTAATCAAAATATCTCTCTAATAAAAAATATCTACTAATGAACTCATAACAAAATCAATATCCAACTAACTAACCCCACACACACACACACACACACACACACACACACACATATATATATATATATATATATATATATATATATATATATATATATGTGGTATATCTCAACACTTCTCAAGCTAATCAAAACATCGGTTTGATTCTAGCTGAGACAATAGCAAAACAAATAACTAATAATCTTTGAAGAGTTTAGAGCTCCTTGATGGTGTCAAAATATTGGGTGATCATTAAAAGATCCATCACCGCTCCTCTGCTCGCAACCCAATAGTCTTTGTTCTTTCAGCTAGAACTTGTGAGAACAAACCATTTGTTTTGTCCCAATTATCTGCATCAAATCTTCCAAACCTTTCAATCTTATTCTCAGTTTAATGACAAATTCATCAACTTACCATTAGCAATCGATCTCAAAACTAGTTGCTACTTCATTTATATCTTTCACCTATTTTGAAACACCACAATTTTCTCGCAATTTCCTTAGCTAATCTGAGAATCGACCTCCGATCAAAGAATTCCAGAGATTCATTATTCGAATTTCCGGCGAGATGTAACAATTCCGGAAATTGCAAAGAAATTCCGGCTACGCCAAAGCGACATATCACCCGCCACACCAGCAGAGTTTCAAGAAAGCAGTGCCCGACACTGCACACAGCAGAACTCAAGCGTGCCCGGAACCACACACCAAGAACATTCTTAACAACAAGATGAACAGCGATCCTGCAGCAGCGAAATACAAAAGCAGAAGATCAAACGATCACCAGGTGGCGATTAGCAAATTCCAGCAACTATCATAAGCTGCAATAAGAGTTGGTAAAAAAACAGCAATACAACTGCATCAAGCAGGAGCTTCAACTCCCACTTCAATAATGAAGAACCCCTCATTCTCTAGTCTCACTCGGACTAGAGAATCTTTCGATTCTCATCACACAAGCTAGACGACAAGAACCCCTCGTTCTCTAATCTCATTCGGACTAGAGAGTCCCTCGATCTCATCACGCAAACTATTATAATAAGCGGCAAGAACCCCTCGTTATCTAGTCTCGCTTGGACTAGAGAATCCCTCGATTCTCATCACGCAAGATATCATAATAAACTCGGATATGCAACAGAGTCTCCCTCAATTTCTAGTCCAATTCCGGCTAGAAATCCTCCGATTCTCCTATCCTGAGCTACACATATAAAAATAGCCAATCTAACACTTGATCGACTGTGAATAATTTATTGAATTGAGCTTCAACTCAATCCATATTATCGACAAAGAATCCATCAATTCTTAGTCTATTTGTCGCTAAGAACTCCTCGATCCTTCAATCAATTCTCATGTAGAAATTTATTGCCACATAATTGGGCATCGTATTTGCTCTTTGTTTCCTGACAATGATCGCTTCGATTCCTTACGACGGTTGTATACCAACACAACCTCAACAGTCAACTACATCAGCATTAGCCACAGCTGAAACACAGTGTCCAGCAACAATAATACCAACACAAAAATGATTCTGCAATTACATCAACAACATATATAATTTCAGATGTTGTGAGAGCACGTCTAACAACATTAACCTTCACACCAGCCTCAATATCAGCGGTAAAGCCAGAACCAGCTGAGACAGCCTCAGAACCTACTCTATTTAAAGTTTCTGTATTTTCAACTACAACAACACTGGTAGCCACAGTGAATCCACTACCACATCAATGCATCCAATTCACCAACACAAATCCAACTTTAATACAACACAAAATGATACACCAACACAGAACAATACGAAAATGACTTTTAGAAATATTTTTGGTGATCTTCGACGTCACAATGATAGCCAAATGCGGAGTGTATCCGCATAAACCGATAACATCTCCATACGACTAAATCGACAAATGCGATAATCGAGAAATAGTAAACAAAATAGAATGAATCGATATTTGATTCTCTGTCGATTCAATTGTCACTCGCAATAAAATCGATCGATATACTACAGAGATTACCTCAATATTCTGTCTCCTTCGATTCCTCGACTCCTTCACAATTTGATTTTTCAGAAGAAATTGCTGTTGATTTTCGATTATCTGTTTTCGATCTATTTAATATCCTTATCGATCCGTTTATCTCCAATTCAACCACTTACTCTTTTAATCAATCAAAGTACACTTCAATTTGAATCGAGCTTGAGATCTCGATCAAGCAATCGAAATTTTTTGCAATCGAAAAACAGAATCTCCCAACTCACATCTTTGTAACAGTCATCGAACCTCCTAATCGATTAACCAAGCTTTGATACCATGTTAAACTTGCAGAGGATCGATCAGAGGAGTTGTAATCGAGAAGATGAGCAAATATCAGTGAACAGTTTGAGAGAAGAAGAGGAAGGAAGCGTAAGAACGAGAGGATATTTTGGGAGCTGAAAACGAGCTCTTCTATTTTTTCAATTATCTTCTCTAATCTGAATATTACAAGATAGTTCCCTATTTATAATAACTGACTAACTAACCCCTAATGACAAAATATCTAATTAATCAAAATATCTCTCTAATAAAAAATATCTACTAATGAACTCATAACAAAACCAATATCCAACTAACTAATCACATATATACAATGTATATATGTGGTATATCTCAACACAAAGAGACAATAATGAGGGAACACCAATGAAAAAGAAATGTAAAAAAGGTATATTGGGCCTAACTCAACCCTAAAAACTAACTTGTAGGGTGATGATTGTCCCAGTCCATATAAGGAGTTCATGTTCTCATTTCATATACGATTTGAGACTCTTAACACTCCCTCACACGCCCAGACCTCGTTAACTGGAGCGTGAACAATATAATTTGGAGGTCCAACATCGACGAACAAAGAATTGGAATGTACCTGACTCTGATACCATGTAAAAAATGGATCCCGAGCCTAACTCAACCCTAAAAATTAACTTGTAGGGTGAGGATTGTCCCAGTCTATATAAAGAGTCTATGTTTCCATTTCATATTCGATGTGAGACTCTTAACAAAAAAAAATTTTTTTTGACAAGCTGTAGTGTTTGTTTGCATGCAACTTAATTACTGATAAAAATAGGGTACATAACCTTTTTTCCGTCCCTACTCAGAGTATTTTCCACAACATTGATGTCAAGTGAAGATATTATTACTATGTCGTTACTATCAAGCACATGGGACTTAGATTTTTTGTCTCCACTGCAACAATAATGAGGTACCATGCATGTATATTTCTCAGCGTAAAACTTGCTTCTTGTTTGTGTTTTTTGTGCTCATGACTGTCAGCTTTTCCATCAATGTTTATCATGAGGTACCATTATATGCCCCTGCAAATTAAATTTCCTTCATTCTTATTTCTACGAAATCAGTGGCTGATCCAGGAGTAATAATCTGGTGGTGCAAAATATAAAGTAATATATTTTTGCGTAGCAAAAAAAAAATTGCGAGTCAATGTACGCATTTCAGTTTTTTTACCAACAATCGATTGCAATCTGACATGAGTTAAATGAGAAAATAGACAGCAAGTTAAATAAAGATGGTGCTTATCAACGTGATGTAGAGACCTTGTAATTGCAAGAGCCACCACGCAACAGAAAATGCAATGGTAGCATAGACAAAACTGTTTACAATTATGCAGAAATTTTAAAAAAAGAAAGAAAGAACGACAATAGGTGCACTAAGCTCATCGTATCGCGAGTCTTAAATAATAAGAAGCTTGTAATAACAGTGCAAACTGCTGCACTTATAGAAGCTCATTAACAGTGCAAAGACAAACATTCATATTCATTTCTGGTATAAAAAATCCCAAAAGCTAACATAAGATGAGTACTTAGTAAAAAAATTAAAAAAAACTGGTGGTGCACATGTTTATAGTCTGTCCGCCAATGTACGAAACGAACCGGCCATCTTTCATCTTTGGGTGAAAACTCTAGTTTGTTTCTTCTTGTTTGCAATAGTAATGTCCATTTATTAGTTTTGTACTCTATATCCTATCTTGCATTTTGACCCGGTATGGGAAGACGTTGCAATGGACCTGCAGTTTGTCGATTTTTGCTCCAGCAGCCATCAACCCTCTTTGTCATTTTATTTGAAAGGATTTAAGTTTACACTAACTAGTGAAGATATTTATTACTCGTCAGTCTCAATTGAAATGTCTTACATTCGTTTTTGATATGTTCCAAAAGATTATATCTTTTTATATTTAGTAAGGTGATAATTCAAATATTTGTGACAAACTTAAAATCACAAGATTTAAAAGATATTTTAGGAGTAAATTTTCTAAAAGTAGAATTTGTTTTGGACTCTTTAGGTGTCTGCATACAGTACTAAAATTGAAAATTTTTAAGGTACTTTTTTTCATTTTTTATTAAGTAGTATTAGCCAGAATTTACTGTAAAACCACATTCAGTCTTGTCCGATTAAATTAAAACTTTACGAATTAAAATAGACACTAAAATGTTTGAGCATTTCTCTGAAAGATCACCCATGTATTGAGAGTTGCCTACAAATATCACTTTTATTTTTTTTAGGACTAGAATATCACCTAACTATCACTATTTTTCTCACAATATACTAAATACATAAAACTCATTCTCTCCTAGTTGGCATGCCATGTCAAATAAAATTCTATTTTTAATAACAAATTTATTTAAATAATCAAATTTATTTAACTCAACTCAAATCCATTTAACCAATCAAACTCATATCTTATACCAATTTAATCTGGTTAGAAATATCAAAGAAGTATAACTAAATAACAGTAACTCATCTCTCTTTGTTGCTGAACATATATGGATATTGGCTATTTGATCACTTGGAAGATTCGATTTGCTTATAGAATTTAATTGTTATACAGAAAAATGCACTAGGCTATGTGACTGTTTGGATTGTCCGACCAGAGGTGGCGCGGATGTTACGACTCAGCCTTCGGGATCAGCGGCTGGTTCATCACCTTCTATAGCTAGGCTCCCTGCAGGGTAGGATTATGATTAGAACGACAAAGGGAAAGTGAGGCAGTAGTTACGGAGATATTTTCAGCCCTTAAGAGACTTGTTTATGTCGTTATGGTAGATACATGTGGGGCTCTATGTACGGATAGCATTGTGTTAGTTGAGATTAAAAAAAAAACAGAGGTAGTTAGAAAGGTAAGTATGGGGACATGGTAGGTGTGAGCCTTAAAATATTACACGTGGAGACCTTAGATGCAAGGTCGTCTTAAGTAAAAGATTGTACGTTTGATCGTTGTCGGGGTACGTTGGATACGTGGAGTATATTCAGGTGATAAGTCCATGAGTGGTGAAAGGGAAGTGGGTAGTTGGGCTTAGAAGACCACTAGGTTCTCATGACTTGAATAATGAGATTGTTCAGGACCAGGAACGAGAGTTTAGTACGAAGTGGGTCGGGTTGAGGCCATATCACGAGTCAACCGCGGCCGGAATGTGGTGGTCGGTTTGGGGTGGTCCGCTAGATGATAGGGTCACGAGGTGTTAGGCCCAAGTTTAGGTAACCATCGTCGTGCAGTGTGGATGCGTTCGACCGATGGTCGGGCGATGAGTCGGCAATCTTGTCTTTTAGTCGGGGGTATTTACTCGGCGGAGGTTATGCGAGATGTTGTATATCGGGAAGATTGTAAGGCTGCGGGTTCCTACTTTTATGGCGATGGAGCCGGTTTTGGCTATTTCTTTTGTTTCGGAGGTTTTACCGGGGTTAGGAACTCGGTGAGTCTCGATGTGCATTCACCTCGGTAGCGAATGACAAACAACGCGTTTTATCCGACATTTGAGGATAGGTTACGGGCGGTTTTGATTTCGCGGTAGTAAGGATTAATTGCCTCTTGTTGAGTGAGTATTATAATAGTTACCATTTGATTCGGATGTCGCCTATGAATCCTTGTATGGCGGAAGTGTAGGTTCTTGGTCGATTGGTTCGAGGTTGGCAAGTTTGAATAGTTGGTCCATACTTGATTCAGAGGATGTGGGTAAGGTGAAGCTTATCCGTAAGAGGTTTTTAGCGGCTCAGTCAGCGAAGTCGTGCGGATAATCGGCGTCGACACTTGGAGTTGAGTTGACGGTGGGTCTTGAAAGTACCACCGGAAGGGTGTGATGAGATTTGAAGCGGGAAACTTAGCAGGTACTTTGGGCCTTTTGGATCGTTTGTAGAATAGGCGGGTTGCACATAAGTTAGCTTGCGCGCCAGGCTTAGGAGGCGATGCATCCGATCTTCCACGATACTATGTTTGGAGAGTATCTGAGATCCATCCAGAGTGTTTCCGATTAATGATGACCAAGTTGGAGATGGTAACCGAGATTTTTGAAACACAAGCAATATGAAATATGATGCGTATAGTAGGAAGAGTTGAGTGTGCGGGGAGGTGCGGCGAGTAAGAAAAGAGGCGTAGATGTGTTAAGAAGATGGAAGTGTCCTTTTATAAGTAAAGATGTGAAGAAAGTATCCTTTGGACCATGGGTGGAGCTAATGGTATTGTTATACGCTTTAGAGATGATTCTTCGTTGGCTTGGATTTGAGTTTTGCGCGTAAGTTATATTATGGCCATTGGTGGCATGATTGGTTTCGTAAGTATAGTAGTGAAGACTATACCGGCACAGGTGTGCTTGGAGACTTAGAAGGAACATTCGGGACGAATATTTCTAAGGGGGGAAGAATGTTACACCCCGTAGTTCGAGTATGTATCTGAAGGCGTTAAATGCGAGAATACGACACAAAAATTGGAAAGGAAGAAAGATGTGATTTTTCGGAAAGGTTTTGGATTTTATGAAGGAAAAAGGTTCGTTAATGGGGTGGATTCCCGATTTGGTATTCGGACTTTTAGAATATTTGAGAAATGGAATTTTATTTAGGAATTGGTCACGTGGGGCCCACGGGAAAATTTCTGATTTTGTAGGCCCACTTTATTTTGGATTTTTGGCATTACGGATATTTTGAAAGATGAAATATTTTGGGCGAGTAGGCGACACGTGTCACGTGTGGCGTGTTGGTAGAATGGCTGAGGAGGCGTGGTCTTGGACGTTTTAGTGGACAATCACTTGTCCCATTTTTGTGGTGGACATATGTCCCATTGTTGTGGTGGACACTTGGTTGGAAGACTCCACTCCCACTTGGACCAAATCCTCACCTTACACTTGCTTTGATCCTAGCCATTGGTTGGCCTATAAATACCCCCCCTTGTTGCAAGACTTTATTCATCCACTTAAGAGTTTCCAAGGCAAAAATTCTCCCTCCCCCCTTAGTTGTTCTGGTCCAAACAACCCCCCCCTTTGTGTAGAAAATTCTTCAAGTGTTGGTATAGTCCCAAATACCTTAGCTTTGTATCCCTAGTAGTATTCTAAAGTTATCCCAACATAAGAGCCCGGAAATACTACTTTTTTCCAATAGTCGCAAAATGAAACCCTAGGAAAAACCTTCATAGATGGATGAAGTGTTAAGAGAAGTTGTTTAGAAACTTCTAAGGGTTGCTTGGAGCGGGTTGGAGCGTAAGTAAGTGGAGCTAAACGTTGCTCAGGATCGACTTATAAATCTTGGATAATTTTGGGCTTATCGAGGTAATGATCTTTGTCTCCCTATTGTAATTGGATATTACATATTGTAGTAGTTTAGAATTGAGTATAAGATATATTGGAAGGATTATTATAAAGAATTGAACTGTATTTACATTGGACTGTATTTACAGTAGACTTGTAGTATTATTGTGGGGCAGAATTGTACACGTCCGGTTAGACGTGTAATCCCCTCTGAGTTGTCGGCTTGGTAGCGGGCCTTGATAGTGGAGGTTATTTATGTGGTTACGGGGAGGGTGGGGAGTCTTTGAATTTTCCGTAGAATATGGAACCTTGTACTTAGAAATATTCTACGAAGGGATCTAGAAGTTAATAAACGTTTTATGGCCATTATAGGTTGAAGTACTACGAGTAGCGTAATCTACTTGAAGGGTGGAAAAGGCTAGCAGGGTTATAGTACTTTGGAAAATTTTGCTTATTGTCGATAATCGTCGCGAGGTATGTGAATCTCTTCCTATCATTTCTAGCATGATTGTTGTGAAATATATATAGTGCGGTAGACGCACGTGTGTTTAAAGGAATTTGATTTTCCTTTTGTGTCCTTGACTTGATTCCAAAGTTAAGTGACTTGTTATGAAATATTAAGGACTTGAATTATGTTAAAAAGTTGTAAAACCTCATTCATGAGTAATGGGTGTGTGGTCTTTTAAAGAATAAAGTTATCTTGATTTCGAAAATGAGAATAGTTGTCCTTGGTTGGTTTAAAACATAAAGTGTTATAATAGCTTTATGGGAAGTTATTTATAACGACTTTATGAAAACAAAAGAATAGTTTTATCATTGGATTTAAAATGATATGATTTAAAGATTAGAAGACTGATTTTTGAAAGTAAAGAGACTTGACTTATAAACAACTTGATTTTGGGAAAGGAGAAGTAACTTGATTTAAAGGTATAGGTTACTTATTTTTAAAAGAGTAAGACACTTGGTTTAAAAAGTATATTGCTACTTGACTTTAAAAAGGAAAAGTGTCTTTGTTTTAAAGGAAGGCATGGTTTTGTCTTCAAATGGTTTAAAAGGGAAGACATGCTTTTGTCTTAAGATTGGTTTAAAAAGAAGGTATGAAAATTGTTTTGGTTTACTTAAAAAGATAGTTACTCTATTTTGATACTACGAGTATCGTGTGACTTTTGTGAAAGAAATGGATTTTTTAAAGAGTTAAAATATGTAGTAATTTTGGGGTTAAAACCCGGATTTGTTGACATCAAATAAAAGTACCTTGTGTGAGTAATTTGCCTATGTTTTTGCTTGTGATAGCCTTGTAATACTTTCTTGTTGGTTTGATAAGTAAACATGTTATGATGCTACGTGTGTTAGTGTCTTGTGACGTTTGTGTAAAGGGTTTTTTTTTCTTGTTGTGCTTATGTTGTTTAACGATAAGCCCGTTGTGCTGGTATTATATCACTTACCCCCCTGACTTGTTATGAGTCGCGGGTTAGCTACCCCCGATGCGAGGAATACCTCATGCGGGTCCATGTGACTATCACGGGCTGCGGAGTTCGGGATGATCACTCGGGTGTGTTCGCCGTCACGAGAATACCTCACGCGGTCCATGTGAGGCCGTGCGGGCTGCGGAGTCGAGGAAGATCTGCGGGTTAGCTACCCCGTCTGAAGAAGTACCTCATGCGGGCTATGTGGCTTTATCGGGCTGCGGTGAGTTCGAGGTTAGACGCGCACATTGATCGAGGCGAGTGGCGGCTTCGATCATGTGGTGGTCTAGAAAGACCCCGTGATACAATTTTATAGCATTGTTGGTACGGTGGGTTCTAGTAGTCGGCTATGCCTTCGTACTTACCCCGTACGGTTTTATTATGACACAGGTGGGACCTGGTGTTCATGTGTATTCCTTGGTGTTTTTATATCATGGACTACCTGGCGGTGAGGAAGAATTCCACAGGCGTGATTGATATGGTGGGCATGAGACCCATGGTTATATTTGAGTGATGACTTTGAGGCGTGAGTCCACGACTTGACATATTTGCTTACATATCGTGTATCGTAAATTGGTTATCATATATGTCTACATTTTATATAGACTATTATGATTTCATTTCTGATATTTTGATTTCACATACTTGGTACTGTTATGCGACCTCCTTGAAGGCTGCGTTAAATCTGCAGGTAAGTACGCGATTGTTGATCCTCGCCATGGATCAGTTCAGCGTTTTGGGAAGCTCCGTTTCTCGGAGGCTTATCTTTGGTATAGTCCCTGTCGTTGTAGGTACTTACATTCGAGGGTATGGCGGAGCCTGTCCGTCGTTGTTGTTATAACATTCTTAAGTCAGTAGTACTTTTTGTAGGCGGGGTTTGTAAAAGGGATATGTGTTGAGTTTAATCTTTTTATATATATATACGCGAAAGGTGGCCGCTTTGGTTAGCCTATTTTTTCATTATATATCTTGTTTCATGTGTAAGTTTTTATTTCCGCTGATTTTCTCTGATGTTGTATCACTAGGGTGCCCGGGGTAATGCACCAGTCGCGGGCCCGAGATCGGGTCGTGACAAAAGTGGTATCGAGCGATTAATCCTCGGAAAGTATCTACGCATCGTATCTAGTAAGTCTTGATTATCGGCGTGTTGTGCTGCACCTATAATCGTGAGGCTGCAGGATATTTAGGATTGGTTTCCATTCTTCTCACTCTGAGATCGTGCCTTAGAGGCGTGTTATAAGTTAGACTCCTGCAGCGTATTCGTATGTGCTGGTTATGCCTGCAAGGCAACCGGGGCCCGGAGGCGAGCGGCGAGGAGGCGCTAGTGGAACATGAGGAGTGCGAGGCACGAGCACAGTCATTACACGAGTCTCGGTCCACGGCGAGGCCGAAGATATGAGTTACAAGGAGATGGCCCGATTACTAGCTAGTCGGTGGTAGGAATGAGGACGGACGAGGCCGGTGGTTCCGATGCGATAGTTCACCACAGATCCGATAGTTTTGAGACTTGGGACTTCGAGTTGCGATCCACGAGTCCTATGGATTGAGGCGAGAAGATCTCGGAGTTTATTCGGCGATTCTGGCGGATCATGAAAGTGATCAAGACCTCGAAGGCATTTCTTACACACTTTGCCCTCGCAGATGAGAGAGCTTCGGGCGGATAGATTTTTGAGGTTGGCGAAGCAGGCGGACAGTTCGAGAATGCAGTATAGAGTTTGACTCATTGGCTCGTTATGTCCCCGCTTTAGTGGCAGACATGGAGGATAGAGTGCACCGATATGTCCCAGGACTTGACGATTATCTAGTAGAGAGTTGTACTGAGTAGCTCTTGGTAGGGCATGGGCGTTGCCGCGTCTGCACTTATGCGCATCGGTGAGAGCGTAGATCGGCGAATTAACGAAGCGGCGAAGAGGGCGAGCAGCGAGGTCCTTTGGTAACTTTCGAGCGGACCTTCTCGGCAGATCGTTAGCGCCTCGCCCGATCTGAGTGGTCCTCCATAGGCTTCAAAATGTTCGGCGGTTCGGGGTATTTAGGAGTTGGTCAGAGCTCCAGGGTTTCTGGTTCACAGATTACATAGGTTCTAGCCAGCCAAATTCGATTTTCATGAGTGTTCACTATGTGGTAGGTGTCGTTGAGGAGTGTCGTACTCTTGATAGCTTGATATGCTTGCGGCGGCGGGCTATTTGCGAGAAATTGTCCGAGCCAGTGGCGCGGATGTTACGACTCGACGCCGGGATCGTGGTTGGTTCATCACGCCACATAGCTAGGCTCCTGCGAGTGATTATGATTAGAGCGACAAAGGGAAAGTGAAGCGATGAATTCTGAGAGATATTTTCAGCCCCAAGAGACTTGTTTATGTCGTTATGGTAGATACGTGTGAAGTATATGCGGATAGCATTGTGTTAGTTGAGATTAAAAAAGCAGGTAGTTAGAAAGGTAAGTATGGGGACATGGTAGGTGTGAGCCTTAAAATATTACACGTGGAGACCTTAGATGCAAGGTCGTCTTAAGTAAAAGATTATGCGTTTGATCGTTGTCGAGTACGTTGGATACGTGGAGTATATTCGGTGATAAGTCCATGAGTGGTGAAAGGGAAGTGGGTAGTTGGGCTTAGAAGACCAGTTCTCATGAATTGAATAATGAGATTGTTCGGACCGAGAACGAGAGTTTAATCTGAAGTGGGTCGGGTTGAGGCCATATCGCGAGTCAACCGCGGCCGGAATGTGGTGTCGGTTTGGGGTGGTCCGCTAGATGATAAGTCCACGAGGTGTTAGGCCCAGTTTAGGTAACCATCGTCGAGTGTGGATGCGTTCGACCGATGGTCGGGCGATGGGGTCAGCCCATCTTGTCTTTTAGTCGAAGCTGTTTACTCGGCGGAGGGTTATGCGAGATGTTGTATATCGGGAAGGTTGTAAAGGCCGCGGGGTTCCTACTTTTATGGCGGCGGTGGGCCGGTTTTGGCTATTTCTTTTGTTTACGGAGGTTTTACGAGCGGGGTTAGGAACTCGGGTGAGTCTCGATGTGCATTCACCCTGGGCGACCAGACAAACAACGCGTTTATCGAACGATTGAGGATAGGTTACGGGCCGGTGTTTTGATTTCAGGGGTAGTTGTAAGGATTAATTGCCTCTTGTTGAGTGAGTATTATAATAGCTACCATTTCAGTATTCAGATGTCGCCTTATGAAGACTTGTATGGGCGGAAGTGTAGGTTGCCGGTCGATTGGTTCGAGGTTGGCAAGTTTCAGATAGTTGGTCCATACTTGATTCAGCAGGATGTGGGCAAGGTGAAGCTTATCCAGAAGAGGTTTTTAGCAGCTCAGAGTCAACAAAAGTCGTGCGGATAATCGGCGTCGATACTTGGAGTTCAGGTTGACGGTGGGTCTTCTTGAATGTACCACCCCGGAAGGGTGTGATGAGATTTGGAAAGCAGGGGAAACTTAGCCCGAGGTACTTTGGGCCTTTTCAGATCGTTTGTAGAATAGGCCAGGTTGCCTATAAGTTAGCACTGCCGTCCGACTTAGGAGGTAGTACGTCCGGTCTTCCATGATACTATGTTTCGGGAGAGTATCGGAGATCCATCCAGAGTGTTTCCAGTTAATGATGACCAAGTTGGAGATGGTAACCCCGAGATTTTTGAAACACGAGCAATAATGAAATATGGTACGTATAGTAGGAAGAGTTCGAGTGTACGGGGAGGGTGCGACGAGTAAGAAAAGAGGCGTAGATGTGTTAAGAAGATGGAAGTGTCCTTTTTATAAGTAAAGATGTGAAGAAAGTATCCTTTGGACCATGGGTGGAGCTAATGGTATTGTTATACGCTTTAGAGATGATTTTTCGTTGGCTTGGATTTGAGTTTTGCGCGTAAGTTATATTATGGCCATTGGTGGCATGATTGGTTTCGTAAGTATAGTAGTGAAGACTATACCGGCACAGGTGTGCTTGGAGACTTAGAAGGAACATTCGGGACGATTGTTTCTAAGGGGGGAAGAATGTTACACCCCGTAGTTCCAGGGTATGTATACGAAGACGTTCGTACGAGAATACGACACAAAAATTGGAAAGGAAGAAAGATGTTATTTTTCGACGGAAAAGTTTCCGGATTTTATGAAGGAAAAAGGTTCGTTAATGGGAATTGGATTCCCAGATTTGGTATTCGGACTTTTTAGAATATTTGAGAAATGGAATTTTATTTCCGGAATTGGTCACGTGGGGCCACGGAAAATTCTGATTTTGTGGGGCCACTTTATTTTGGATTTTTGGCATTACGGATATTTTGAAAGATGAAATATTTTGGGCGAGTAGAGGCGACACGTGTCACCCCATGTAGCCGTGTTGGCCAAATGGCTAGAAGGGCGTGTAGTGCTTGGGCGTTTTAGTGAATGACAACATCCCATTTTTGTGGTGGACATATGTCCCATTGTTGTAGTGGACACTTGGTTGGAAGACTCCACTCCACTGACCAAATCCTCACCTTACACTTGCTTTGATCCTAGCCATTGGTTGGCTATAAATACCCACTTGTTGCAAGACTTTATTCATCCACTTAAGAGTTTCAGGCAAAAATTCTCCTCCCTTAGTTGTTCTCGTCCAAACACCCCCTTTGTGTGAAAATTCTTCAAGTGTTGGTATAGTCCCAAATACCTTAGCCTTGTATCCCTAGTAGTATTCTAAAGTTATCTCAACATAAGAGGCCAGAAATACTACTTTTTTTCCAATAGTCGCAAAATGAAACCCTAGGAAAAACCTTCATAGATGGATGAAGTGTTAAGAGAAGTTGTTTAGAAACTTCTAAGGGTTGCTTGGAGCGGGTTTGAGCGTAAGGAAGTGGAGCTAAACGTTGCTCAGGATCGACTTATAAATCTTGGATAATTTTGGGCTTATCGAGGTAATGATCTTTGTCCCCCTATTGTAATTGGATATTACATATTGTAGTAGTTTAGAATTGAGTATAAGATATATTGGAAGGATGATTATAACGAATTGAATTGTATTTACATTGGTGTATTCTGATGGACTTGTAGTATTATTGTGGGGCAGAATTGTACACGTCCGGTTAGACGTCTAATCCCCTCTGAGTTGTCGGCTTGGTAGCGGGCCTTGATAGTGGAGGTTATTTATGTGGTTACGGGAGTCTTTGCGAATTTTCCGTAGAATATGGAACCTTGTACTTAGAAATATTCTACGAAGGGATCTAGAAGTTAATAAACGTTTTATGGCCATTATAGGTTGAAGTACTACGAGTAGCGTATTCTACTTGAAGGGTGGAAAAGGCTAGCAGAGTTATAGTACTTTGGATCATTTTGCTTATTGTCGATAATCGTCGCGAGGTATGTGAACCTCTTCCTATCCTTTCTAGATTGATTGTTGTGAAATATATATAGTGCGGTAGACGCACGTGTGTTTAAAGGAATTTGATTTTCCTTTTGTGTCCTTGACTTGATTCCAAAGTTAAGTGACTTGTTATGAAATATTAAGGACTTGAATTATGTTAAAAAGTTGTAAAACCTCATTCATGAGTAATGGGTGTGTGGTCTTTTAAAGAATAAAGTTATCTTGATTTCGAAAATGAGAATAGTTGTCCTTGGTTGGTTTAAAACATAAAGTGTTATAATAGCTTTATGGGAAGTTATTTATAACGACTTTATGAAAACAAAAGAATGGTTTTATCATTGGATTTAAAATGATATGATTTAAAGATTAGGAGACTGATTTTTGAAAGTAAAGAGACTTGACTTATAAACAACTTGATTTTGGGAAAGGAGAAGTAACTTGATTTAAAGGTATAGGTTACTTGTTTTTAAAAGAGTAAGACACTTGATTTAAAAAGTATATTGCTACTTGACTTTAAAAAGGAAAAGTGTCTTTGTTTTAAAGGAAGGCATGGTTTTGTCTTCAAATGGTTTTAAAAGGAAGACATGCTTTTGTCTTAAGATTGGTTTAAAAAGAAGGTATGAAAATTGTTTTGGTTTACTTAAAAAGATAGTTACTCTATTTTGATACTACGAGTATCGTGTGACTTTTGTGAAAGAAATGGATCTTTTTAAAGAGTTAAAATATGTAGTACTTTTGGGGTTAAAACCCGGATTTGTTGACATCAAATAAAAGTACCTTGTGTGAGTAACTTGCCTATGTTTTGCTTGTGATAGCCTTGTAATACTTTCTTGTTGGTTTGATAAGTAAACATGTTATGATGCTACGTGTGTTAGCGTCTTGTGACGTTTGTGTAAAGGGGTTTTTCTTGTTGTGCTTATGTTGTTTAACGATAAGCCCGTTGTCTTTGGTATTATATCACTTACCCGCGACTTGTTGTGAGCGCGGGTTAGCTACCCCGTCGAGGAATACCTCATCTTAGTCCATGTGACCTATGCGGAGGCTGCGGGAGTTCGGGATGATCACTCGGGTGTGTTCGCCCGATCGAGAATACCTCATGCGGTCCGTGTGAGGCCATGCGGCTGCGGAGTCGAGAAGATCTGCGGGTTAGCTACCCCGTCACGAGTACCTCATGCGGGCCTATGTGGCGTATACGGAGGCTGCGGTGAGTTCGAGTTAGGCAGCGCCACATTGATCATCGAGGCGAGTGGCGGCCGATCATGGCGGTCTAGAAAGACCTCGTGATCTGATTTTATAGCATTGTTGGTACGGTGGGTTCTAGTAGTCGGCTATGCCTTCATACTTACCCCGTACGGTTTTATTATGACACAGGTGGGACCTGGTGTTCATGTGTATTCCTTGGTGTTTTTATATCATGGATTGCCGGCAGTGAGGAAGGAATTCCACGGGCATGATTGATATGGTGGGCATGAGAGCCATGGTTATATTTGAGTGATGACTTTGAGGGCGTGAGTCCCTGACTTGACATATTTGCTTACATATTGTGTATAATCGTAAATTGGTTATCATATATATGTCTTACATTTTATATAGACTATTATGATTTCATTTCTGATATTTTGATTTCACATACTTGGTACTGTTGTCTTGACCTCGCTTGGCCGTGTTAAATCTGCGCAGTAGAGTACACGATTGTTGATCCTCGCTCATGGGATCACGATTCAGCGTTTTAGGAAGCTCCGTTTCTCGGAGGCTTATCTTTGGTATAGTCCTGTCGTTGTAGGTACTTACATTCGGGGTATGGCGAGCCACTGTCCGTCGTTGTTGTTATAACATTCTTAGAAGTGCATAGTACTTTTGTGGCGGGGGTTTGTAAAAGGGATATGCTATTGAGTTTAATCTTTTTGTATATATATGCGAGAAAGGTGGCCGTTTTTGGTTGCTTTATTTTTCATTGTATATCTTGTTTCATGTGTAAGTTTTTATTTCCGCTGATTTTCTCTGATGTTGTATCACTAGGGTGCCCGGGGTAAGGCACCACTCGCGGGCCCGAGATCGGGTCGTGACATTACTGCTATGTTCTCTGTGAATCAAATGTTGAACTGTGTGACCCAAAGGCCTGCTGGTTCTTTGTTGTTGCATTATCTGATGAAATGATAGCTGCCATATTTATGTCTAAGCTGCTGAACTGAAAAATTTGAGATGTTGCTGTGTTTTAAAGTACATTTTGTTGCTGCTATATTGGATGTGCTTGGGTGCCCTTACAATTCAGTATTAATTCTAATTGCTATGATGTGTAGCGCTTTAAGGTAAGCATTTATCACATTTAGATGAGGTATTGTGATGAGAAACAAGACCATCTTTGGACTGAATCATGTACATTCTGAGGCCACATGATGACATGAGCAAATACTATATTTGAGCTACTGTCTTAAAGACAGTTGCCACATTCTGAACTGAACTATAAGCAGATTCTAGCCATCTCTGCTGCCTTTGGACAGAATGGAGTTAACCATTGTGTTGCCTTGTTTAGGCCACACTACCGTTGTATTCCTTGGTTTCTGCTGTGTTTTAATGCCCACTGCTGCTCTGTCTGTTGTTTGTACGCCAATTTACTGCTGTTGTTTGGCCATTTTCACTGCTGTTTTTGCGCCAATTCACTGCTGTTCGTTTGGCCATTTTCACGGCTGTTTTTGGGCCATTTTCACTGCTGTTTTTGGGCCATTTTGCTACTATACTTTGAGAAATGGATGCTATACCTTGAAATGAACAGATTGCTACACTTGTGAAAATATCACTGATTCGAACGAGATACTACACTTAGGCCGATGAAGGATTTATCCGTCGGTTTGGAGGCCTCCATGGTAAGTGAGACGGAATATGTGGGCAATGATGAAAGTAAAAGAATAATATAAAGACGAGAATGCATAATGTCGTTTACCGGCAAGGCGAGTCGACCGCAATCGAGGAGATATTGACTTCTCATGTCTCAGTACCCATGACATAACACTAGCTGAGCCCACACTATATAAAAAATAAAAAATATCTTTTACATTTATATATATATATATATATATATATATATATACATACATTGTGTTTATTTGATAGCTTATTTATTATTTACTACCTCTTTTACTAAGTGTTTTTTGCAGGTATCCGGAGACACATACCAAAGTTAAAGCCTGCGCAGAAAAGGAAAATTAAAGCGAAATACCGCTAAGTTCTCTTCACTCCCTCTTTATATGATTTTTGCTTTCGTTACAATCCTATTAAATATATATCTTTTTTAAATATCTGCTGTCACGCCCTTTTTCGACCGCGACATTTCTAACTAACTCCTGCTTAAGAAGATGTTAGAAAATGAAATAAATAGCTAAAGGTGCTTAAAATGTTAAAATGCTAGAGGGGGTGCTAAAAGTGCTAAGGGGTTCGCGGAGTCGCCATCTAATTAGTTTGGGTGAATTAGGACACCTAAATGTCAACTAGGTTAAAGTCAACATTAACTCCATTTTTTGGTCTGCAAACTAGTGTGAGATTCTGGGTAAGTGTTCTTTATTAATCTAGAGGGAAGGTATTAGACACCCTCTAAGATCCGCTAACTTGCGGTTGTCCTGCCAAACCTAGATTAATTATTATGTTAAGGAACAATGCATTTTTTTTTGAAAATATTTGGAGAGAAAGATGATGCAAGTGTTTGTAAAAAGGATGCATTTTGATAGAGATTTATAAGGCTAATGCTATAACAATAAATGTAAAGTCTAAAGGTATTTATATTATTTATAAAAGATGATGTAAAGTTGATTTATCATAGATGCATTTTTTATAAAGGATTTAAAAGACTTGCGCTACATGTAAAGTTTAAAAGTGTTCATTTATTTTTATTTATAAAATAAATGATGCAAAGTTGATTTATAGACTAAATGTGTGCACTTACTTGATTTTTTTTTTATTTATATATGGCATAGTGCAAAAAGACGATTATCATTTGGCAAAGTTTAGTCATGCATGACAAGCCTAAAATAATTAACTTTAAGGGAAGCAAATTTCTAGTATCCAACTACTTGCTAATCTATTGATTCAAGATTTAATTATTCTAAGTGTTCTAATAATTAATGTAGCGTTAGACAATTAATTACAAAAATGAATGAGGGTGGGATAGGAAACCAATAAAGGGTGACTCGAAGGAGTGACGATGTAATTCCGCCTGTGGTTTGAAATTTCTGATGCGGATAACAAGATGCACACAAATGCGGGTCTTCGTTTGTTGTAGCTTGTAATGAGTCTCGCCACGAGACTCTCCGTTTTCGCTCCGATGCATTTCATGTAAAAAATAAGAAATGATAAGGATTAGTATTTGTCCAAGTTTATCGAATGATACAAGTGAATGAAATACTCATATAAACTTAACTTAACTTGACTATAACAATCTAAAATAAAATGGCAAGAACAAGCAAAGTAGATTTCAATATTTGTTCAAACAATTGTGGGCCTCGAATGCAAATGGTGCGCAACAAATGCCAAAGCAGCTTAATATTCTTTTTTGTCAAAGTAATTCGCCTACAGCAATCCAAAATAACATGGCAAGTACAGGCAAAGAAAATCTCAATGTTTGTTCTAATAATATTGACCCCCCCTCCCATGCAAATCATATGCAGTAACTGTAAAGCAGGCCCAGAGATACCAAAATCATTTTTTTGATGTTAAAAATACTAGGCTTTGTCTGAAGAACATACCATTAAACTTAGCAAAATACTCAATGGATGCACATGGAAACTAGGCTCAAACTATCAAGCAACTACGACCTCAACAAACCAAGGTAAGATTCATATTCAATTCCAAGTTAATAGACACACAAACATGATGTATGCAGGGTATGCAATTTTGAAACTACCAGTTATGATCCTAAGATAGGAACGAATGGACTCATATAAGTTTTTGAGGGATTTCATATGCATTATCTTGGGCTAAAATGCCAATGCAAGTAATTAGCAATTTGTCCACGAGTGAAGGCAAGGCTAAGCGTCAAACATCTGATAAGCGCTTTAGTCTATTAACTTCGTTAAAGTCTCAAACAGCGTGATACTTAAAAATGAGCCAAATCGAATTTCCTAATATCCTTTTCAGCCTAAACTGACCTCAAACCTGAACATGACATGGTCCAAATCTAAACCCATCATTTAAAATTATCAATTGAACAGTTGCTTTGAACCATTTCAAGCCTATACATATACCCTGCAACCTTAGACGACATTTCAGGAAAAGTTCATCACATATTTTAACTAGCTGTTTTAACTACATAGCATTCAGTTATTAATCTTAGAATCAACTCGACACCAATTTAAATCCTGTCAAGACACATCACATCTGGATTTAGAACACAATAGTAGATGCAACACTAGCTTTCCATTCTTAACAACGTCTTACGATAAATAGTGGTAGATACAAAGATGGGTATTTATGATACATGTTGTCAAGGACATTCCTGCATATGCACTTCTTAACTGCGACGACAAGTGCAGTTCTTCTAACCTTTCCAGTCAATGTAAAAAAAACAGTTGTACACTGATGAAAATCCCAATCAGAGATCGACCACATAGCAGATAGTGCAAAGAAGCACAAAAGATTTATATAGCCAATCAATATTCCCAATTAAACAGCCTCATATCGATGAATACAGTAATCTAAACTAACACACACTTAATCACACAAAAACACTCAGCAATACAAAAATGAACTGAGAAGAATTCAGGTTTACCTTCTCCGGACAACGAACCGGGGCAGCGTATCAAGTCGTCGATCCACTCGGGGGTGTATTGCTATGCGAATTGAATGGAAAGGGTTTTAACTTGTGGCTATGGCTGCGTGAGTGTTATTTCTTGAATCGATTTGCTTCTTCCTCGCTGTTATCTCTCCTTGATTTTAAGGAGTTCTTCTGTGTAAAATCGGTGCCTATCTGTTCTAAGGGTTTCTCCTATGCTTTCCCATTTTTGACCCACCTTACTGTAAATTTCTCCATTTATATTGAGGAATTATTTCTATGCGAAAACTGACTTTCGATGCTTTTCTTCCAATTTCTATTGATTTTCGAATGTTCTCCGCTGCCATTTGCATGTGTATGTTGCTATGTTTATATAGTCTCCATTTTGGGTTCCGATTTTGGTGTTGGACAGCTCTTATGGTTAATATTCGAATTGATTTCGGCTGATTTTGCTAAGATTTTAGGTATTCATTTTAGGTAAGCCTTTGGTGTAAGATCTGATTAAGGCAAGTTATAATTTTGGGATGATTTGAAGTCGATTTGGTTCGATTTTATGGTAAGCTTTTATGGTCGGTGTTGGGTATGATTTTTGGAGGTGATTCACCGGATTCTCCGGCGAGAATCTCGGCTGGGGCGTTGGCTGCGACGGGTGCAAAGGGGTGCGATGGTTCCTCTTTTTTTCATTTAGGTTAAGCTTTGTTAGGGATTTACGTTTTTGGTTTAGTGGGAGAGAGATCATATAAAAATAGGCTGAAGGAGTGAAATAAAAAGTGAAATTTGAGTTGGGCCGGGTTTGGGTAATTAAATTTGGGTAGGTTTTGTAAAGGGAGAGGGTTTGGTTTTAATTGGGTATTAGTTTTAAGTGTTAGTTAATTAGTGATAAATAAGTGAGGTTTAAATTATTAAATTATCTTACAACCTTGGGTGCTTTATTAGTTTAGCTTGGGGTTTTATTATTACAATAATAAATGTGGGCGCGCTATTTAATTAGTGCTTAATATTTATAATGCGATGTCGTTACTAAAATCTTATTTATTATGCCTACTTTGTTGAATTAAAATTAACTTGATGGGATTTAAATTGCAAATAATAATTATGAAATTGTCTTGCGTATTAATAAATGCGAATATGCTATTTAACACGACGTCATTGTTAAATTATTTATTTTATGTATTTATTTATTTATCATTAAGAATTGTTTGAGTTTAATTAATGGGAAATAAGGCTTAAATTATGAATAATATTCATAAAATTGCTTGTTATTAAAATGACGAATGCGAACGTGAGACTCAAGGTGTGCTTAATACTCTACGTAAAATGCGGTGCCATTATTAAATCGCTTATTCATGCATGTATTAATGTTTTATTGTCGCATTTTATTATTATAAAATTGTTAAACTTATTTTGAAAAATTTGATGTAATTTTATAGTTAATGACTGGACGAGAGGGTCAAAATTGGGTGTCAACATCTGCATGCCTAGTTTAAATATCTCTTAGTTAGTTTAATAATTGTAGAACACCTTTAGAATTGTAGAATACATGTTAGCACAATAATACCAACCTAAGTTTGACCGGACAACCGCAAGTTATCAGATCTTATAGGATACCTAACCCCTTCCCTTTAGGACAATAAAGAACCCTTACCTGAAATCTACTAAAGTTTCGCAGACCTTTAAATGGAGATCATTTATAGCATTTTATGCTATTTTAAAAGTGTCTTAGTTCACTATAATAATTAGGCGGAGACTCCTTAAAACAGTGATTCAATTAAGGAATCACGCATATGTCGTATTCCGTTTCGACTCCGGTTAAAATGGAATATTACAGCATGACGACTCCGCTGGGGATAGATTAGGTTCTTAACCATAACAGACTTAGGTTAATTATTGTGCTTTATTTTTCTGTATTTGCTTAAATTACTTCTTTTCACTTATTTGCTTTTATTTTTACCTTTTGCCTAAACTGTTCTTCTTTACATATGAATATTTGCATGTTGTATTGATTGTTATCTGTAATGCTTTTCCTAAACTGACATCCCGTTCATATTTCTTTCATTCTAGAAAATTGACACTATCACACACTACACGCGAGTTGTGTTTCACGCACCCGCAAATTTCTCTTAAATACCCTAAAATTTAGGAAAGTTGACAACTTTGAAGGGGATTTTCGCATAGCAGCTCGGTTCACAGGGCCATATTCTTGTCCTCATTCATTCATTTCGCATGTCTATATATCCCTGCACTAACTATTTCATCTATCTTTGGTTTTGTAGAAAGTTTCGCATAGCAGCTCAGCCCGCAAGGCCACAATCGCACGCGTCTATCAAGACGTCATTTGGCTCATAGGGCCACACCCTGATCCTCATTTCTCAATCACTTTACGACTAACTATTTTATTCGGTTTATATTCTGCAGGTGATTTCATCATAGTAGCCTGCCCCACCGGGTCGAAATCATCTTATTACGTCTATCAACGACGTCTTCTTATTACGTCCGCACATCGACATTATCTCTTATCGTCTATCAATGACGTTATCTTATTACGTCTATTCAACGATGTCATATTACATCTATCAATGACGTCTTTCATTTATGTCTATTCAACGACGTTCATCTTATTACGTCCGCACAACGACGTTCCTCCTATTACAGTTATCAATAATGTCTATATTTCGTCTACTCAATGACGATATCTATAACACGTTTACCCAACGACGTCATTTTATTATGCATGTGCAATGACATTATCTATATTTCGTCTACTCAACGACAATATCTACAACACGTCTACCCAAAGACGTTATTTTATTATGCATGTGCAACGACATTATCTATATTCCGTCTACACAACAGACATCTACAACACGTCTACTCAACGACGTCATTCTATTATGCTTATGCAACAACCTCATCTATATTTCTGTGCAACGACGACCTCTACATCACGTCAACACAATGACGCCAAAAAAAATTGTCAACACAATGACGCCAAAAATAAAATCGTCAACACAATGACGCAAAAAAAAATTGTCAACACAATGACGCCAAAAACATCGTCAACACAATGACGCCAAAAAAAAACATCCATTGGCAAATGCGGTTAAAGTAGCAGATTTGTTCTTCTTTTTCGCTTCGACCCATGAATCTTTCTATCCATTAATCTTTATCTTAACCAACTGGAATACGGGCTTTCACTCCCTTTTTCTTTGTTCCGAGGGGCGAAAAGAAACGAGACTTGAAGACTACTAATGATACATGCAAACACACCCAAAAAAAGCAATCTACTTAGGATAAAAGTAGATATCCACCAAACAAAGAATGTCTTATTTTATTAGTAGCCATGATTGGGGCTATAGTACTGACTATGCATAGGACTACTAAGGTGAAAAGACAGGATGAGCCCTTGTTTAGTTCATCATTCCATTCGGATATAGAGCTGTATCCCTGGTCAAATGACCAATTGATTCATAGTCAATGTTCTTGCCTTGCCTCGGGCTTAGAAAAATATCTTCGCCTATTGTCCGGGGAGGAAGGAGAAAGTCCACCCTCTCACCGGGTATGAATTCCTAAATCCATTTAGGGGATTTGCTTGTTCCGATCCTTCTAGTGAGAGCTTGTGACTCCTACCAAAGCAAGCATCTCAAGTGCTGACCTTTCTTCCCACCTTTGAGCGTAGCAAGCTTCTCAATTGCTGACCTTTCTTCTCCCATTTGGTGAGCTGACCTTCTTGTGTCACGAGTGATGTCAAACCTCCTTCTTGTCTTCTATTCCGGCGCTTCGTAACGGCTTGTCTGGAGTCCAAAAAATTATCAACACAATGACGCCAAAAACATCGTCAACACAATGACTCCAAAAAAATCATCAACATAATGACACCCTCAAAATTGTCAACATAATGACAACATCAATATTATCAACACAATGACACCCTCAAAATTATCAACACAATGACACCATCAATATTGTCAACACAATGAAACCCTCAAACTCGTCAACACAATGACACCATCAAGATCGTCAACACAATGACACCATCATCATAATTATCGTCAACACAATGACATCATCATCATAATTAACGTCCACACAAGACGTCATTTACATTTCGTCCATACAAGACGGTAATGCCCATATAAGGCGTCATTTGTATTTCCGTCAATATAACACGGTAACGCCCATACACGGCGTCATTTGCATTTCCTTCCATACAAGACGGTAACGCCCATACAAGACGTCATCTGCATTTCGCCCATACAAGACGTCATTTACATTTCGTCCATACAAGACGACAATGTCCATACAAGACGTCATTTGCATTTCTGTCCATACAAGACGGTAACGCTCATACAAGACGTCATTTGCATTTCCGTCCATACAAGATAATAACGCCCATACAAGGCGTCATTTGCATTCCGTCCATACAAGATGGTAACGTCCATACAAGACGTCATCTGCATTTCATCCATACAAGACGACAACGTCCATACAAGACGTCATTTGCATTCCGTCCATACAAGATGGCATACCATCACGTCACACGATTGACTACAACCATAACACAAATTCACATTCTTACATAATCATTTTATATCATTTTTTGACAGTTATGCACTAATGTTTTATCTTAGCTTCGATCTGCAGGAACTTTAGCAATTTACAGGAGAGAGAGCACAATGTGGAACTGTCTCTTACAGCGAATCGATACATTTTGTTGGAGAGCTAGACTTTCCAACAAAGGTTTGTGGCCTACCTCGAACGTCACATCACAACACGCCTATACAATGACATCATCAATAACACGTTCATACAACGACGTCATCAACAGTACATCCATACAACGATGCCATCATCATTCCGTCTATACAACAACGCATAACGTCTATACAACGACGTTACCAGCATCGCGTTCATACAATGACATCATCAACATCTTGATCATGCCTCTAACTTCTGCAACTATGACATCTTCAGCACATTACGTCTACACAAGACGACATTCTTACTCACATTATTGCATTTCTTATATATACATGCTCTATCATTTTTGTCTCAATATTTATGCACTAACTTTTTCTTAAGCTTTAGCATGCATGAACTTTAATTTATAGGAGCAGGAGCACTCCCTAACAATGGTGACTCCGTACCCAAGGGGACTCGAACTCGAGACCTCTTGGTTAAAGATGGAGTAGTACCAGTCACTACACCACAACCATTGTTGGTGATAACACATGCATTAGACATGTTAAGAAGACTTCCATATTCTATGTGGAATTCTCATATTTACAGGTAAATCGATTAAGATTGAACATAATTTGTGATAAAAATAGGATATTACCTGTATATTAAAATTGAAGAATATTTGAAGAAATCAACTCCGTCCACAACCATATCTGGTAATGTAGACATACTTTTGTCACACTATAGCTGTTCTTAAGTTCTTTTTGTTTGGTCAATGGTTTTCGCTTCTCACTTGGACTGGACAAAAGGGTTATATTTGCAGTTAAAACAACAACAACAACAATAACATGCACAATATAATCCCACAAGTGAGTATGAGAAAATTAGAGTATACACATATCTTACCCTTACATTGGGAGATAGGGAGACTTTTCAAAAGATCCTCGGCTTAGAGAAAATAATTAGTTAAAGAGGAACAAAATTCAAAGATCTATCTGAAAAAGGTTATTTTTGAAATTTAGCCTTAAATGTTGATTTAGGCCCATTTATGGCTCATGTTATCCTTTTAGAGGCACTAGTATTTAAAATGAGGAAAAAGTTAAGATGGACCACTTCCACTGATAGTGTGGTACCAAAGAGTCAAAGTGGGCTCATCCATACAGTGTACATATATCACAATGATTGATAACTAGGTAATTTTACTATTTCTAAAAGAATTGACAGAATGCATATTTTGTTGAAAATATTTATCAAACGTGAAATAAAGTTAATCCTATTTAATTACGAATTGAATAATTGTGGCCCCGCAGGTAGGAAATGTTGTTTCCACGCACGTGCACATATAGTGCGAAGGATCATAATTTTCTTAAATGGAAGAGATATTGATACGTATATGAATTATTTGAGATGTAAGGTAATAGACGGTTATTGGCCAAATGACGTTGGTTTCACGTTGGTAAATGAAGGAAGAAGTGTACAAAGTGTGAATGTCGAAACGAGTCAGAAAAAGGATCGCGACGCCGGAAAACCATCTCGGAGACATGAGTCCGTTAGGCAACTGATCACCTCGGGTATTATTTTCATTGATTACATAAAATCTAAGGAAAACATAGCAGATCCCTTGACGAAGGGAATACCCAGAGATCAGATGAACTGTCTGTCTAGGGAATGGGCTTAAAACCCAATCAATAAGAATCAATATAGTGGACACCCAACCTTACGGACTGGAGATCCCAAGGATAAGGTTCAATGGAAAAACTAAACTGTAAAGGTTCAATTGTGCGCTTCGGTGAAAGCAAGAGCACTTTGGATAATGATTTCTTCTTAAGAAACATAATCCAAGGCCATTCCCGTGATAGACATAAAATGCTACCTGTAGAGGGGTAAAGGATAAGTTTCCAAATCTTTAATGATCCTCAATAATTGAGGTTAGGTTGGGGAAACTTTTAATGGTTCCTAACGCTCGTGCAGCGGGGTATTGCAGGATATATTGTAGGAGACCACCTATTTAAGTGCTAGGATAGGCCGCCTCAAATGAACGCACTTAAGAATTCAAGGGTGTCCACGACCCACGACGGACAAAACATACAAGAAAGATAGAGTAGGAAAGATGTTGTGTTGGTACCATTGTCTTGGCATATACTAAACACTGACGGTTCAAGACATCACGTTCACCGCGCAGTAAATATGACCGATGGTATTCTACTATGGAAGGTTCAAGGCTACGGCTACCTCTCCAGATGCAACGTCGATCCGCCGGATGATTGCTAGAAAGGCACCATGTCGTGTGCCAAAATCTCTTCCAAGAGGGGATTGTTGGAAATATTTATCAAATGAAAAATAAAGTTAATCCTATTTAATTACAAATTGAACAATTGGGGCCCCGCACGTAGGAAATGTTATTTCCACACACGTGCACATATAGTGCCAAAGATCATAATTTCCTTAAATGGAAGAAATATTAGTACGTATACGAATTGTTTGAGACGTAAGGTAATAGATGATTATTAATCAAATGACGTTGTTTTCACGTTGGTAAATGAAGGAAGAAGTGTACAAAATGTGAATGTCAAAACGAGTCAGAAAAAGGACCGCGACGTCGGAAAACCATCTCGGCGCCGCGGCACCACCACCACAGAGTCGCGGCGCCGGCGACGTCTGGAACTCTCTGAAGTTTCGGTGCCGCGGGGCCAACCTACAGGGCCGCGGCGCTGCGATAATTTCAGAACGTTGGAAGCGAATTTAAGGTGATCTTTGGGCTGACTTTGGAGTATTAATTCTCCATTATGTTGCTCATGAATTCAGGCATTATTTGGCTGAATTGTAACTCTATATTCAAGGCCATTACATGGTCATTCAAGGCCATTATTAGGCTAATGGAAGGTCATCTTCTCCAATACTATAAAATGATGCCTTGGGCTCATTTGAAAATATACCTTACACACAAAATACATTCTATACTTGACAATTTTCTGAAAAATTGTTCTTCCTCTCTTGCAATCAAACACTCAAAAATCTTTCTTCATAAGCGAACTCTTGGGTTTTTCCTTTACTCATAGTTTGATTACTGTTTTATCTTGAGAGATAAGTTATCATACCACCGTTAAAGGAATATACGGGGCAATACTATCTTAAGGAAAGATTGAAACTTCAATCGACTCAGCAAGACCATTTCATTGTTTAATTTCCAGATTTATTATTTATTTGTTGTTGTTATTGCAATTCCCATTTCCTTGTAATTTTATATTTATTTCCAACAAACTTAAGATAATATTCGCTGCTTTCAACAACAACAATGTCTGCTGAAGATCAAATCAACTCTGGAAATTCGAACACCACTCAAGGCAATTCCAATGCCTTCAACTCCACTGGTTTTGGCACTACTAGTGTCAATCCTACTACTCAAGGCAATACCACTGCCTCTAAAACCACTGTTTTTGGCAACACGAGTGCAAACATTGCTGCTCAAGGAGTTCCAAACGTCTTTGCTCCTGCTCAAGGAAGCACCACTGCTTCAACTCCGGCTGGCTTTCAGCATGAACGTCCTGAGAAGTTCATGGGTGCACACTTCAAATAATGACAACAAAATATACTGTTTTTCCTGATGGTTATGGGAATGTCACGTTTTCTAACCGAAGACCCTCCACAAGTTGGGGAAGATAAGGACCCTCAGCCAAATGATTTGGCGGGAGGGGGCCAAGGTATCCATGTTGTTGACGACATGAAGTTGGTTCTTGATGCATGGAAACATGGTGATTTCATATGTAGGAACTACATTCTAAATAGTTTGTCGGACCCACTCTACACGGTATATTGTACCGTTGAAACTGCCAAATAGTTGTGGGAAAAACTACAAAAGAAATACAACACCCAAGATGCGGGTAGTAAGAAGTTCATCATTGGAAAATTTCTGAAATTTCAAATGGTGGACAACAAGAGTGTGTCAACCCAAGTCCAGGAATTCCAAATGATTCTTCATCACCTAGACTTGGAAGGATTGAAGCCCAACGAACAATTCTTGGTTGGGGCATTAATTAAAAAATTGCCTCCTTCGTGGACCGAGTTTATGAACTACTTAAAACTCAAAATGAAGGAAATGACCTTAGACGAACTTACTGTCAAACTCCAGATCCAAAAGGACAATAAGAAGGTCATTCCAAATGGGAGACTACCCGCTGAGGCTAAGGCAAATCTGACGGAGGTCAAAGGGAACCCAAGCAAGAAGCGAAAGTTCCAGAAGGTCGGCCAGTCCCAAACTACTGAAAAGTTTAAGGAAACTTGCAACTATTGTGGTAAAGTTGGTCACATGGCCAAAGACTGCAGCAAGTAAAAATATGATAAGGCAAAAGGCAATAAGGTAAACATCGTCGAAGACACGCTCTTAGACGATATGATTGAAGAATTCTCAGTTGTTGTGCTAGAGGCCAACCTCGTTGAAAATCCAACATAATGGTTGTTGGATACATGTGCTACTCGCCATATTTGTTCGAACAAAGATGCCTTCTCCACGTATACACCAGTTACGGATAAAAAATTATTCATGGGCAACAATTCTTCTTCCAATGTGCTGGGGGTAGGAAAGGTAGTCCTCAAGATGACGTCCAAAAAAAAGTGTTAGGCTTATTTTGTATATATTTTTTGAGTTATTTTTAGTTAGTATTTTCCCCATTTCCATTTAAATAAGTGTAGTGTTAGGATCGTTTTCCTTTCTTTTGAGTCACAACGGTTCAAAAAGGCAAAATAGCGAAAATGAGCGAAAAGTGGGCATAAAAGGAGGGTCCCTAGGCAGCAAAAGGTTGAAAATTGAAGATTCGGACGAAGTCATAGCAGCACCGCGGCGTCCAGCAGTAGCACCGCGGTTCCAGAAGATCAGAGAACCCACAGGACTTTCGGCACCACGATGCAATTCTGCAGAACCGTGGTGCCGATGCTCGAAATTCAAAATCCAAAGTAAATTTGGCCAAGGACAGAAGGGTCCAGAGGGCACGAAATTTTCAACATACTTAAGCCCTAGGATTATTCTATTGAAGGGGGTCGGACATTTTATCACATAACACAATTGAAGACAAATTGGAGGCTACCATTGGAGACCTAATTCTAAGTACTTTTTCTTTCTTTACTTTTTAAATTCAGATTATGTTGGTATTTGTATTAGTTCTTAGCGTGACTATAACTAGGAGCTAAACACTTTATTAAGGCTTTCCTATTGAATCACTTAAACCTCTATTTAATGAATTAATGCATTAGTTTGATTTCTTCTTCACTTGATTAAGATTTATTCAATATTGGTATGAATGTTTGATAGTTAACTGACCATTAATTATCATAATATATATGATTTCGAATCAAGAACCGAGAGGAGAGATTTGAATATGCTGTAATTGATTGGACATAGGTTAAAATCGCGGACGAAAGTACCCCGATACTTGTGTAGCATTATAGGTTATTGTTTTTAATCCCCCCATGTGGTAAATCCTATCATAGAAATATAGAAGGGTTCTGCACTGGGGTTGAGCGGTTAAATATCCTAACCGGAATATAAGACAGTCTAGTTAACCGCTATCTTAACGTAGAAGAAGTCATTCTAGTTGTATTAAGGATTGAAAACTGTGGATAGTCGAGGATATTAGAAGCCCTAATTCCTTCATAACTGATTAAACTTCAACAATTTAGTTTACTTCTTGCAATTATTCTAGTAGTTAGATAAAAACCTAAATTAATTATCGTTTGCCAATAGATAACCTAGAATAAATGTTCGGTAATTAGAAACCAGTCTCTGTGGACGATAAACTCGGTCTTACAAGACTATATTACTTGTAACGATACGTACACTTGCGTGAACACGTGGAAATCGGCCTAACAGAAAGGAGCTGACTCTAAAGGAAGTGATGCATGTCCCGGAAATTCGAAGGAATTTAATTTCTGGACCTATATTGTTCAATGCTGGTTTTAGGCTAGTATTCGAGGCTAACAAGTTTATAATCATGAAAAATGGAACTTTTGTAGGTAGGGGCTTCGTCTGTGAAGACCTCTTTAAAGTTAATGTTACTCCTGTAATGCCTACTACTTAAGGAGATTCACTTGTGAAGGCTCCTTAGGGCAAACACTGCACCTACGATGTTTTTCTTTAATATCAATAAAACTGAGCCTTCCTTTTACATATTTATGTCTTCTAATTTATGGCACCATAGATTAGACGTGTTAACTATTAATCCATACTAAAATTGGTAAAGTTGAAATTATTGTTGTCTATCGATATAAACCGTCAACTTAAGTGCGAGATGTGCGTAGAGGCAAAACTTTCCAAGATTCCCTTTAGATCCGTCGAAAGGGAAACCGCTCCTCTAGAACTCACACATATCAACACATGTGTTTTGAAGTTCGCTCAAGCTAGAGGGGGGAACAAGTACTTTGTGACTTTCTTATATGATGGCACAAGGTTGTGCTACCTTTACTTACTTAAAAGTAAAGACGAAGCTTCTAAAAACATCTAAGCGCCACAAAATAAAGTTGAGAACCAACAATGCCAATGGGTCTATAGATAAGTACAAATCTAAGACATCCATACGTATGTTCACAACTATCGCCGTCTTGCGGGATCTTGAAATATATCAAATGGATGTCAAGACAACCTTCCTAAATAATGATTTGGAAGGAGAAATATACATAGACTAACTAGAGGGGCATGTGGTTCTAGAACAAGAGAAAAAGGTCTGTCTGCTTGTCAAATCATTGTACAGGCTGAAATAGGCCCTAAACAATGACACGAGAAATTTGATAGTACCCTACTATCGAAGGGGGCCTCTATTAACAAGTATTACAAGTGTGTTTACATGAAGATGAAATGACCGGTTCATTAGGCATAACATTCCTCTATGTAAACGACTTGTTGATCACTAGGTGCAGTCCAAGGGTAATCCTAGAGACTAAGAATGTGCTAAAAACAATGTTTTGACATGAAAGATATGAGTGTCGTAGATGTTATCTTAGGGATCAAGATCTCTAAGACAACTAATGGATTGGTCTCGTCTCAATCTCACTACATCAAGGATGTGCTAATGAAATCTGAGATGTTCGACAGTTCACCGGTAACGACACCATTGGTTAGAAGTCAAATGATTGACAAACATCTTGGTGTACTCGTATGCCAGGAGCGATACGCATGGGTGATTGGGAGTCTGATGTATATCACAAACTGCTCTCGACCTGATATTGTGTATGCAGTCAATAAATTGGCAAGACTCATCCGAAAGCTGAATGGCTTCATGATTTCTTAGAAGATGTTCCATGATGGGATAAATTCGTGACTTCTGTAATGATCCACTGCAATAGTCAGCCGACTCTAGAAAGGGCACAAAGTTCAAAAATCATCCATGAAGATTTCTATGGTCCTCTCCACCATGTCCGAAAATATAGCCATCATACAACGCTGAAAAGTGGCGGGTGCATTGCAAAGCCCAAATGATATTCTTCTGAAAACAAACGTACCGAAGGGGCATGTGAAGGTTGTCTTCTCCTGATCTTCTGGAGAGATAGAAATTTGATGATACCCTAAATAACCATCCAGGAAGCAATAGTAGTTGTGTCCTGCAAGCCTGTCAAGCATTTGGTCAAGAAAAGGCAAAGAAAAATGATCCTTCCTGGTTGCTTTGTTCAACTTGCGGTAGTCAATACACATTCTCTACCCTGTAGTTGTTCTGGATGGAATAAGCTCATTTTTTTCGTTAGTCACCACAGTCATGCCACCTTTCTTGGGTACCATTTGCACAGGGCTTACCCATGCACTATCAAAGATAGGATAAATCACCCCAGCATCGAGCCATTTCAGGATCTCTTTTCCCACCACATCTTTCATGGTTTGATTTAGTCTCCTCGGTGCCTCAATGGATGGTCTGTTCTCAACTTCTAAAAGAATTTTGTGCATCACTGTAGAAGGACTTATCCCTCTAATGTCTGCTAGTGTCCACCCAATCGCGAGCTTGTGAGCCCTCGATACTCTTAACAGTTTTTCAACCTCCACCTTGGATAAATGGGTGATCTTCACAGCCACCCCAAAATAAAGAGTCGAAAAAGGCTCATTAATGGGCTGCTAGTCAGCTTGGGTCCATTCAATTTCACATTTTATGCCAAGTAAAATGAAATACTTAAAAAGAAAAGGAGAAATGCAACCAATATATTGAGAAATTTATGAATTAATAAAATACAAGATAAAAGCCAGGTTATGATACTGATAAAGAGTTTTATTTTTCTAATTGAGTTATGAAATAATTCAATAGCTTCGGGCTCCTTCACTACATTCCAAGGCAAACTCCTACTAGATCCTATTATTCCCGAGGAGAAAGAAAGATTTTATTTCTCTTAAACTTTACATATACAATGAATTAATTTAGCTTCCTATTTATAGAAAAAGATTTCATTACAAGACTTTTGAAAAATTGCTATTAGACTCTTTTGAGAGCGTTTTGTTAGCTGCACTTAAAAGTTATTTGTTTGATTTGCAAGCCTCTAATGAATCTGATGCAAAGCTTTTCAGAAGCTTCTTACAATCTGCTTGCATATGTTACTTGCTGAACTATGAAGTAACATGACAAACAACGTATTGATCTCTAGAACTTTTGTTTTTGGTATGAATTTGTTTTCCTTCACCTATGGATAATGGAGATTATATCGAGTTGTCATGTTTCCAACTACCATAAAATTTCTCCTAATAGCTATATTTTTTAATAGATAAATGAAGTGTGACCATTGTTGAACTATAGAAATCACAAATAAAAATATGAATTAATGCGAGGTGTCCTTTTTAAGGATTTTTAACTAGTACCCCATCTGGTCAATTCTCAATCTTTGAGAATACGATTTCTTGTTTGTTTGTTTGTCCAATGTTAAAAGTCACATGACATGTTGAAACTTAATCCCCAATTCTTTGGGGAATTAAAGACGAAGAGGTTAATTAAATTGATCAAAGGAATGGGCAGGTCCGTCAGCTTTTTTTCATTCACCTTCTGTTCTGTGTTTTCACAAACCCTAAAATGGGATGTCATATCCTGTCACTCACATGGGGCTTATTTCTTGTGTCTGCTGCAAATATCATCGATCCCACACTATTGACTTATGTCATATACTAACGGAGTAAAAAATTCTTATAAGGGAATTAAAAAAAAACAAATACTATGGTGTCACACTTAAGTTTGAACTAGTGGCTTAAGATAGTTTTTGAACCTCCTTTATCACTACCCTAGAATATTTTCTTGCTTAAAGAGATTCAACGGTTCATATATAATAATTTTATTATTATTTGTTCAATACAATTTTCCGGGGAAGGGGATTCAATTCAATCATTTGAATTTCTTTAGCTTCGCCACTGATCATGAGGTCATATATGCATTCTTAGCTTGTTTCGGAAGTAGTATTCTCTCTGTCTCAATTTATTTGATGTATTTTTATTTTGATTTTTTCCAAAGAGGATGATATCTTTTATATTTAGAAATAATTTAACTTTAAGATTTTTCAATTTATGAGATGCACTTTCTTTTTTAAACATTCGTGCTCAATCAAAATAAAATGAAACGGAGAGAATATATTAATTTTTGGTGTATTTGTGCATACATGACAAATATGAAAAATTTCATTCATTCATGTGTTACGTTAGCAAAATCTACCCATTTTTGGGTAGAAAAGATGTTTTTCACTTGTCTTTCTTAGTTTGATTTTCTTGGTTTTAACCTTTCTTGCAATAATGACCACATAACACTAGCTGTGTACCCTACACCCCACCCCCTCAGAACACTGATCACTCCAGGATATCCTAAGGTTTCTAATGCATATATATTCGACAACTCCCAATGGTGTGTGGATTTTCTTGGCTTTTAACAATTTTGGTCCAGACATCAAATCATGGACTTTGTGGTGTTCTTTGTATGAGCCAAAATTTAAAGGGATACCACAAATATCAAATTTGTTTGGAAGTTGAGGCCTTGAGGGGATTGTTTGACATTACCCTTTATTTGTAGATCATGGACCTTCCACTATAACATAAATGGGGTACATCTGCACATGTTACATTATAATTGTCCAGCTGAAGATCTTCCCATAATGCTTTCATTCACTCGACCAGTTGTCCACTCCACTTTCAAAATTGGTTGAGTCTTAAGTGTGCTTTAGTAATTGTATGAAGGATCTAGTGGCCATAATTATCTGTCCATGTTGATAATAAAGAATCTTATTTCGTTCTTTGATAATGTGTAAGGAATCAAATTCATCTTTCCCAACTAAAATTCACTCATAATTATAAATGGAAATGATACTATTATCTACGGACGAATATTTTAGTTTGGCTATTTAAAGAAAATCTTACAAATTTGGGGCAAAACAAATTTTGTCATGTTAATAGTAATTATTAGTATCTTTAAGGTAGGTTAGCCCAACATATAGATGATAAACAAGAGAAGAATCCAACCTACCTAGACATCATTATACCGTCACCCCTTCATCATTGTGTGATTGATGAGGCTGATCATAAAAATGCAATGAATTATAAACTACGCTATGAGAGCAGCAGATATATCTTCTAGATGACTAACAACTTAACCTATAGCAAGAGGAGGATATAGACAAAGCTATCTCATAAATGTGATACATTGGCACATGTTACATTATAATGCTTTTACATTTTAAAAGGTAATTTTGGAACTCGCCCTGGACGGAGCACGGGAAAAACGCATCACAGTTCATTTGTGGGGTTTAGTTTTATGAGGCTTACGTCCTAAGCGTACGATTGTAATCTCTAAACACGCCTAACGCTCAAAGTTCGAGGCTCGCCTAATTTTCTTACACAAATCATGTGTCAAATTTCTTAGTTAACATTGTTGATCCTCATAATTCCTTTTTAAATGAGTAATGCTTAATAATTTTTTTCTATCTATAGAAATAAAGAAGATTGAGAGCAACTCAAATAACAAGTTGTAATTGAGAGAACCGTGATAGTGAATATCACTTAACATTTTTAAAAAAAATACATAACCGAATTTTATATCTTCACTTATCATTGGTCTTCATGTTTTTGTCATATGTCAAAATTATCATATCTTATTATTTCGCTATTTAAAATTAATTTTATTATTAATCATGAAGGAGTGATGTTTTAATAATAATACTTATAAAGTTTATTGATTATTTTCTTTTAGAAGGTAAGCTTAGTATTATAGTAATATATTTTAAGAAAGTGTGATTCTTTTATTGTTTGAAAGTTAAGATGTTAGAGTCGATTCACATCTCATAATAGTTTATATATCATTGCATTATTTATACTTATAAAATCACGTTAGAAGTTTTATTTTCTATGAGTTTCTTTAATTACATATTTTTAAAATTATTAATGTATTTTTTAAAATTTATGTATTATATTATTTTATTACATTATAACTAAAAAGTTAAAGATCTATGGGACTAAAATTGATGTTTTAGTCCTATATGGAATGTCTCACGTGAATACGATGTCAACATCCGATCAAATTTTTAATAACTTAAAAAGAATTATAGTTTTTCAAGTATAAATTATCTTATTAAAAGCAAAATGAGAATTTTGAAATTATATTATTTATCAATATAAAAAGATGATATTTTTTTTTGGAATAAAGTGTATCATATAAATTAAAAGACGATGATATTTTAATATTTGCAATTATGATTTCAAAACAGTAGTTCTGAGATATTAAAAACTTATTAATTTAATCATATTTCAAATAAAATAATATTTTTTTTCTCTTTAATTTTATATTTTTCTAACATAAATCTCTGTTTAAATGCGAAAACTTTCAATTCTTTTAGTATAATCAACAACTATCGAAAGTTAATGACCTGATAATTCAGAGTCGCAATTCATATGATTCATTAAAAAGAGTAAATGTTTCTTATCAAGTGTTCTTCATTTTCTTCGATTGAAAAATCGAGATTTATAATTAAAAATGAAGGATTGCGTCTCTAATCATACTTTTATAAATATTGTCCAAACATCAACTGCATCTAAAATTTTACGAGGCATGGATGTGACATTCCTTCATACAACACACTACCTTTACTTCAACACGTTTTGTGTTATGTTCCCCTTGTTTTGCATCCCCTGATAGCTGTTTCATGATTTCACAAATTTATTATGGCTGCAGTGCAGGACGTGTTGTAGACCTAGGGTATTTTTGGCTGCAGTGCAGAAGATATGTGGCTATTTATTTTTCATATTGGCTATCAGCTGTCCAGAGCCACTTGCCAATCATTTGAGGGCTCATTAATTCTATTTCTATTCTCCCCCATCTTACTGTAACTTCTCCTTTTTTATTTAATCACACGTCTTATTTGGTCTTGTCTCAATCTACTAAGGGCCTGTTTGAATTGGCGGTGGACAAAAATGTTTTTGGTCAGAAGTGTTTTTGACATAAGTGATTTATGTTTGGATGAAACAATGTAAAAATAATTGTTATTAATAAATGATGTTTGAATAATTTTGATCAAAATTGCTTTTGAATATAGAATTACCAAAATGGACATTTATTCAATACATATAAATAAAAATTACTAATAAATGGAAGTATGTAAATAAAAATTACAAATAGATAATAGAATTTAAAGTGCAATATAATACTTAAATATTCGTAGAATATTATTACAATACTAATTTAAAGTGCAAATAATATTTAAATATTATTACAATACTAATTTTACATATACTCTATAATTTAATTGTGGACTAAGTTCCGAACATGATTCATCTATGATAAAAAAGCTACATTAAAAACTTGTGATTGATCCAAGCTAATTTACATTTCAATTAGATGCGCATTTCAGCATGCTTTTTCACAACGCAAGCTAATTTACATTTCAATGCTCTTCACTGTTTCCCAACGAAACATATATATATATAACAAAGTTTCAATCTGGAATTACACATGAATAAATGTCAATTTTAATAGTATATTTGATTTTTTTTAATTAAAAAAGAATATGAGTAGTATATTTAATTTTTTAGTAATTATTTTTAAATATTTAAAGAAGGTAATGAAATTTGTATATTTGAATTCTTTTTAGTAATTATTTCTAGATATTTAAAGAGGGCATTGAAGATGAATAGAGTTGTTGATGAAAATTAAAGAGGTAATAAAAGAAATGGTAAAATTCAAATTGAAATAAATGGTAGAAATGCTTCTGAGCCAGAAGCACTTCTGGCAGAAGCTACAAATTTTAGCTTCTGCCACCAGAAGCACTTCTGAAAAGTCAAGCCAAACATGTCAGTTTTGTCATTTTCACGAAAGTGGGTACCCAGAAATCAATCCAAACATGCACTAAGTGGCCTTATGACATCATTGTCCCTAGGCAGTGTGATAATACAGCTAAACAACTAAATAGATATCACAAAAAAAACAACTATTCATCAGTCCAAATTAATATGATATAGTTTGACTTAGCACGAAGTTTAAGAAATAAATGATTTTTTTAAAATCTTGTGGTCTAAAACAAGTCAAAGATATTTGTGTGATTATAGATCATTTCGCTAAGCGTAAAAAATAGACTTTAAAGTTAAATTGTTGTCAAATAAAAAAATATGTCATTCTTTTTTGGAATTGACTAAAAAAAAAGTATATCATAAAGTATTAATAACACATAGGGCTCGTTTGGTACGATGTATTACGATGGACTGCACTAGACAAAAAAAATACAGCGTTTGGTGGGTGTTTTCAGCCGGAATGGACTGTACTATTTCTAAAAATAGTACACTCCAACTGCTATTTTTGAGACTCATTTAGTAGATGAGTTTCCCCTGAACTGTACTAAAAAAATAAAAAAAAATACAGTCCATTATATATTAATACTCTAATACCGTCCATTATATATTAATACAGTCCAGTGCATTACAATACAGTACATGCAAAATTATACAGTGCAGTGCGACATACCAAACTAGCCCATATGGCATATGCTAGGACTCTCGCGCTCTATGTTTATACTTTAAAACTAGCTAACTTAAATCATGCTTGCCCCGTCTATAACTAGATGGTTTAGATTATACTTACATAACACATAGGACATGTTTTTAATTTTTATATTATGCTAATATTTATACTAAGATTAAGTCGCTTTAAACACTAACTGTAAACGTGTGCAACATAATAGTAACAATATTCCCTACCCGTAATTAGAATATTTCTGTATATTGTGTAAATATAATTATGGTAAGACTAGAATTCCTCTTTTGTATAGGCTTAGAATTCCTATTGTATAAGAGATGATTATTGTACTATATATATACTTTGATATTAATGAGAAGACTCCCCAAGAGAGATTAATATCATCTTACATGGTATCAAGAGTCAAACACACAAAACCCTAGAAATTTCTTCCTCCCACCTCCCACAGCCGCCGGCCCTACTCCTGTTCCGCCGCGGCACCGAAAGCTAATTTCTTGGTTTTCTCCTTCCTTCCTCTCTTCTCTAAATGGATACTCAGGATTCTCCCACTGTTGTTGACGCTTCTACCTCCACTAATCCCATCACCAAGTCATCACCCTCTTTTCATCCCGCCATAACTGTTTCCAACATCAAGAACTATATCTCCATCCTTCTTGATCAAGAAAGCAGTTAGTATCCTCCTTAGATTGAACTGTTTCGCAATCATGCATGTCTCTATAACTTACTTGATCACATTGATGACACCATTCCGCGCCCTTCGGAGGTTGATAATTCTACTTGGCGTCGTCTAGACGCCGGCGTCAAATAATGGATATATGGTAGTATTTCTCAGGATCTACTTCTTACTATCATGAAATCTGACTCCATAGCCCGTGAATTGTGGAATCTTTTGAAGGAAATTTTTCAGGACAACAAGCACACCCGTGCTGTGTATTTAGAGGAGCAATTTAACAATACACATCTTAAAAACTTTTCCAATGTGATGAATCATAAGCGATTAAAGCTGTAGCGGATCAACTTCATTGTTGACTCGTGATTCATCGATACCAAATTGGTGTTGCAGTTGATTAGTGGTCTCCCTAAAGGCGAATATGATACATTGGCCACCATGATTCAACATGCGGATCTGTTACCCAGCTTTAACAAAGCTCGCTCGCAGTTGCTGCTCGAAGAAACCCGTCGTGCTAAGCAGGATGCGCACAGTCAGCAAACATTAGCTGTCAACACGCAACCCCAAAACCAGACGCCACCAGACAACTCCCAACTGCTCCAGGGCCGCGGCGGTAGATGAGATCGTGGTCGTGGCAAGGGTCGCGGTCAGCAGAACCAGCAGCAGCAACAACAGGGCCCGCAAAATCAGTTCAGCGTTGTGGCGCCCCAGCAAGATTGCATAACACTGCGCGGCCGCGGCAGTTCGATACTAGCGCCCGTCGATATGACACCCACTGAGTTTGGTCAGGCCTTCAACTGTCTCAACATGCAACAGCCTGACAACAACTGGTACATGGACTCCGGAGCCACTTCTCACCTCACCCGATCTGCAGGTAATATTTTCAAACAGTTTGGTTTAAAGCATCCTCAATTTGTGACAGTTGGTAGTAGCCACCGCATTCCAGTAAAGGGTTATAGTACATCCTACACACCACCTCATCATCCATTCCCCCTTCAAAATAACCTATATGTCCCACATATGATTAAGAATCTAATCTATATCCGCAAATTCACTCGTAATAACTCTGTCTCTGTTGATTTTGACCCTTTTAGTTTCACTGTGAAGGATCTTCATACGGGGACACCTCTTACGAGATGCAATAGCACGGGGATCTCTATCCATTCACTCCCACCTCCGCTGCCAGATCTAGCTCTCCCGTCTCTCTAGCGGTCATTTCTTCTTCCACATGACATAATAGGTTTGGCCCTCCAGGAACCCCAATTTTTAACTTTCTTAGACGCAATAATTTCATTACTTATAATGGGAAGCTTGCCCAAAATTGTGTTTCTTGTTCTTTAGGCAAACATATTCGTCTTCCCTTTAAATCATCCACTAGTGTTACTTTTGCACTCTTTAATATTATACATGCCAATTTATGGACATCACATGTTGCTAGTTCTCACGGTCATACATACTATCTTATGCTACTAGATAATTTTTCTCACTTTGTTTGATTGTATCCTCTCAAATTTAAATCGGAAGTGTTTGCCAAATTTCTTGAGTTTCGAATATTCATCCAAACACAATTTGAAAAAAAGTATAAATTCTTTTCAATGCGATAATGGTCATGAATTCAATAACTCTATATTTCACCATTTTTGTACCAATAATGGCATGGTTTTTCGCTTCTCCTGCCCTCATACCTCACCACAAAATGGTAAAGCGGAAAGAATCATCCGCACCATTAACAATATGATTCGCACCCTATTGATTCATGTCTCCCTGCCTCCCTCCCTCACTCCTTCTGGGTATATACTGCTAAAATATCAGAATACATTCTCAATATTCTCCCTACTAGCACTCTTCACAACATGACCTCTACCGAAATCTTCTAAAATCGAGTCCCCTCCTATGATCATCTACGGATTTTCGGTTTTTTGTGCTATCCTAACCTTAGTTCTACCTCCCCTCACAAGCTCTCTCCTAGGTCCACTTCATGTGTCCTCCTAGGCTTCCCACCGAACCATAGGAATATCAATGCTACGACCTATCCACTCGTCAAATCCACATCTCTCATCACGTCACATTCGACGAGACCACATTCCCGTTTTCGAATCTTCAGAAATTCCAAAAGCAGTTACTCGCTTTCTTGTGAGCTGCTATCTCTCCCATCATCGATCGCCTTCTCTCTTGACTCGTCGGCGTAGCGTAGCCGGTGTTGAGGCACCGCGGCGCCATATTTCCAGAAGGTCTGCTCTCGACCGTCGGCGCCGCGCGGCCGGTGATGAGGCTCGCGGTACCGTATTTCCGCAGAGTCCGCCACTCGGCGAGCCGCGATGCCAATCGAGCGTTGTGGCGCCTCCGACGGCCGCCCCGCCTCGCTTATCGACCTACCGTGATCTCATCCTCCCTACTCGGCCCAAGACGCCTCCAGCATCCCACTCACCAAATGGAAACTCGTGCGAAGCATGGAATCTTCAAACCCAAAGTCGATTTAACATGCGCGAAACCATTTCTCCAATTCCAAAGAATTCTATTTTGGCTAAACAAGACCCTAATTGGAATGCGGCTATGTCTGAGAAATTCAATGCTTTAACTAAACAACACACATGAGATCTAGTACCTAGAACTGAGGGGGTGAAAGTGATTCGTTGTCTGTGGCTATTTCGTCACAAATTCAGAGATCGTGGAGATCTTGAGAGGTATAAGACACGACTTGTAGCTAATGGCACAAATCAACAGGAGGACATTGATTGTGGTGAGACATCCAGCCCGGTTGTCAAACCGGCTACCATTTGCGCAGTTTTGAGCATTGTCATGGGCAAACACTGACCGATCCATCAGCTTGATGTGAAGAATGCATTCTTATACGGGGATCTGAGAGAAGCGATCTACGTCATCGTGCGGGGTTTACCCGTCAGCGATTCCTCACTATGTGTGTCGTCTCCGTAAGTCACTATATGGCCTGAAACACCCCGTGAGTGGTATAATCACTTTGTCAGGTATATCTTGCAGATTGAGTTTGTATGCAGCAAGAGTGATACATCACTATTCATTTTTCATCGAGGTAGTAGCACTGCTTACTTATTATTTTACGTGGATGATATTGTTCTTACTGCCTCCTCCGATGGATTGAAAAATGAGATTATTGCCTTGCTTAAGTCCGAATTTGCAATGACTGATTTGGGGAAGTTGAGTTATTTTTGGGGATATCAGTGACCACGTCTGTCAACCACATGTTCTTGTGTCAGCGTAAGTATGCAGAGAAGATCGTGTACAGGGCTAAGATGGCGAATTGCAAAGTTTCACCTACTCCAGTTGATTCGAAATCTAAGCTCAGTGCTATGGATGGTGCTCAAGTCTCCGACCCTACTCTGTATAGGAGCCTTGCAGGTGCACTTCAGTATCTCACATTCACAAGGCCTGACATTGCTTATTTTGTTCAGCCGGTATGCCTCTTCATGCATGCCCCAAGGGAGTCTCATTTCACTTCTCTTAAGCATACCATCAGATACATTAAGGGCACATTTGAATATTTGATTATGGTTTGCACCTATACCCCTCTGCACCAAACAGGTTGCTCTCTTATACAGATGCAGATTGGGCAGGGTGTCCGGACACGCGACTCTCCACCTCCGGCTTTTGTGTATTTTTAGGGGATAATCTGATTTCTTGGTCTGTCAAGCGACAGACTACCCTATCGTTCGATTCGGATCGAGTGCAGGCGTTGCAAATGTGGTAGTTGAGATTTGTTGGCTCAAAAATTTACTGTTAGAACTTCAGTTTCCTTTGCGTCAAACATCTATTGTGTACTGTGATAACATCTCTGTCATCTATCTGTCTCATAATCCGGTTCAACATCAGCGAACCAAACACATTGAGATAGAGCTACACTTTGTTCGTGAGAAAATTGCGCTAGGCCATGTCAGAGTGTTACATGTTTCATCATCCTATCAGTATGCAAATATATTTACCAAAGGACTTCCCAGACAGTTATTTCTTGATTTCAGATCCAGTCTCAGCGTCCGGCCTCCTCCCGCTCCTACTGAGGGTGTGTGTAAACGTGTGCAACATAGTAATAATATTTCTTACCCATAATTAAAATATTTTCATATATTGTGTAAATATAATTATGATAAGACTATGATTCCTCTTTTGTATAGGCTTATGATTCCTATTGTATAAATGATAAATATTGTACTATATATATATTTTAATATTAATGAGAAGACTCTACAAAAGAAATTAATATCATCGTACACCAATCAAATCCGCTTTATGGATTGTATTTGACCAGTAAGATTTCGTTGTCAGACATGTAGCTAATTATGAGCGGAATTCCATTACTGTATATGGAATCAAAATTTAATATGCAATTACTGTCTTAAAAGTCCACTCAATTTATTGTTCAAGTACGTGTTGTTGCTAGGGGGTGGGGGTGGGGGTAATAGGAGAAAACATAAAATAATAAGATGTTGTTGTCAAGAAAGCATTCGAAGAAAATGGGGCCCACACAAGATTTTAGGAATTAGTAGATGATGTTGACACTGATAACGACTGTCGGCAAACGGATTTCGAGCAACGTGTCTCAATTTATATTACGTATTTCTTTATTTTATAATAATTTAACTTTAAATTTTAGTTAACCAGTCAAATTATATCACGTAAATTAATACGGAGGAACAGAGGAAATACGTACTTTACAAGATTTAAAATACTATATAGTACTCCCTCCGTTCTATATTCTATTTTTCTCTTTATATGCTCTTTAAGAATTCATAAATAAAAGTATATTTTTACTATATTATTTTTATCTTTTTTTAATTAATTACACTCTAATAGAATATTAATTATATTAAAAAATAATTAATATTAAAGGCAAAATAGAAAAAATTAATTAATTTTATTTAATTTTATAAATGAATAAGTATTTTGGGACGATTATATATAGTAATATGACCAACTAATATGGGAGGGGAATACATTCGATCTTAATAAAGATATTTACTCTCTGCTTGTCATGTTTCTTTAATGAAAAATGTGCTAAATCAATCATATTCTTCATCGTCAAATTAAGTCTAATTTTATTATGGGATAATCTTGTACACTAAAATTCTTAATTTAAGATCGTAGAAGTAATTTAAAAGTTTTTGAAGGATTATGGAAGGTATATTTCTCCCACAAAAATACATGTTACTCGTTGGTCGTTAGTGCAGAGTATTAGGGGCAAACCAATATTTTCACGAAAAAGAGTCAAAATATAAAAAAGTAAATGCACGAGAAAGTTAAGGAAATAAATTGATAGAATGAGCAAATATATTTAGTCATAATTATGTATATTCTGTATATGGTAGATGTATATTTTAGGTATTACTTACTATAATTATAGTCTAGGATTATGTTTGTATTTTAGTATATGTACTATGACTTCGGAATTGAATAATCAAGGATGAATATTTCTTACATGGTATCAGATTCTAGGGAAAGTTCCTAAACCCTAACTTTTCTCTCAAACCGCCGCCCCCTTCCTTGCGCGCGCCGGCCTTCTTTCTCGTCCGACAACCATGTCTGACTCGAAATCCAATTTTCACCCATCCCTAGTTGTCTCCAACATTAAATCTCATATTTCCATCACTTTTGAGATGAAAAACGTCCATTATGTGACATGAGCGAAACTTTTTAAAATTCATTGTCGTTCACACTGGATTATCCATCACATAATTCCGTCTGAAAAAGGAAAGGAGAAGGTGCAAAAAATCGATGGTGAGAAGGAATTATGGTTGACTATTGATGCGACGGTCCTCCAGTGGATCTATGCCATAATTTCGAGTGATTTACTACATACTATTGTTGAGCCTGATTCCACCGCTATGGAAGCTTGGTAATGTTTACGTGACATATTCCAAAACAATAAGAATTCTCTGGCCGTCACACTTGAGCAGGAATTCTCCACCACTGAGATGGTGGATTTTCCCAATGCGTCCGCACACTGTCAACGACCCAAGGTTATGTCAAACCAACTTGAGAACGTTGGGGGGTCGGTAACTAACAATCGGCTCATCTTACAAAATGGTTGTTGGCTTCACCTCATCCTCTCCGTCCGATGAGAGCACAATTTGAAAATTTACCTCCAAATCGTGGCCAGAAGGGACGAAACGGCGGTAATGTGAGTAAAAACCATGGCGGTAGCTGCGGTGGTGAAAAAGGTGGCGGCAACCGCCACGGAGGAGGTGGCGGCGGCGGCGCCCGGCCAGGTGGGGTAGTGGGCCCACCGCGTGGGCAGCGATAACACAGCCTCACGCCCATTCCAGCTGAAAATTGGGCGAGCCAGCGCCCAGCGCAACCGGCCATCGTGCCCAATCAGCGGATCAATTCTTGGGCCCTCCGAGCTAGTGGCGGCAGACCATTTCGGCGATGGCGACCAAGCGAATATCGAGTCACGATGCACACTCTTGGGCTTAATCCGTCCGACGCAAATTGGTACATAAAAAATGGTGTAACGTCTCATATGACATCCTCACAAGGTAATCTCTCGTCTAATTTTAATTTGAGCAATAATCGTGGTATAATTGTCAGAAAGGTCATTCAATTCAAATTCATGGTTATGGTACTACAAATTTGTCTTCCCCGAACCCACTGTTAACTTTAAAAAATGTCATTCACGCTCCTCAATTAATTAAAAACTTGATTTCAGTTAGAAAATTTACCACTGATAATTGGATTTCTGTTGAATTTGATCCTTTTGAATTTTCAGACGGAGATACATCTAATGAGATGTGATAGTCGAGGCAGGCTATATCCAATCACCACAACCATACATCAAGCCACATTACCATCCATTTTTTGCAGTTGTAGCTCCTTCTTTATGGCATGAACATTTGAGTCATCCAGGTGCGCTTGATTTTGCATCCCTTAAACAAAATAAATTTATTGAGTGTATTAGAACTCATAATTCTCATGTTTTTCTCTCTTGTTCTCTTGGAAAACATGTTAAGTTCCCTTTTATTGTTTATAATTCTCATACTGTTATGCCCTTTGATATTATCCATAGTGATATTTGGACATCTTTCATTTTGAGCTCTTCGGGTGATAGATACTATCTTCTTTTATTGGATGATTACTGTTAGACATATTTTATATACCCTTTTTGAGTCATTTTTAATTAGTATTTTACTCGTTTCTGTTGTGTTTAGTATAGTATTAGGCTTGTTTTTCTTTCTTTTGAGTCACAGCGGTCCAAAATGGCAAAATGGCGAAAATGAATGAAGAAGGAGCATAAAATGAGGAATCCGAGGCAGGAAAATATAGAAAAAGAAGACCTGGACAAAAGTCGTGTAGTGCGCTTGATCAATGGCCAGCATGGCGCGGAACTACCACACGAAGATTGGGCGTATGGCTGATCAGTGGTCGCGGCGTCGGTACGAAAAATCCAGTTTCGAGTTTTAATTGGCAAAGGACAAATTGGTCCATAGGGCACAAAATATGATAGATACAAAATCCCTAGGGATTATTCTTTGAGAAAGGGGGTTCATTCTACAACATAGCACAACACAAGACAACAAGTGAGGCTACAATTGGAGACTTAGTTCGCAGTAATTTCTTTTCTTTCGTTTTTAATTCAGATTATGTATGGATTTTGTGTTAGTTCTTAGCGTGACTATGACTAGGAGCTAAACACTTTATTAGGGCTTTCCTTATGAATCACTTGAAACTTCTATTCATGAATTAATGCAGTAGTTTGATTTATTCTTCACTTGATTAAGATTTAGTCAATAATTGGTATGAATACTTGATAATTAATTGATCACTAATTATCATAATATATATGATTTCGAATCAAGAATCTAGACGAGATATTTGAATATGCTGTAATTGACTAGACATAGGTTAAAATTGCGGACGACACTACCCCGATAATTGTGTAGCATTATAGGTTACTGTTCTTAATCCTCATATATGATAAATCCTATCATAGAAATATAGAAGGGTTCTGCACTGAGGTTGAGTGATTATATGCCCTAACCGGAATATAAGACAGTTTAGTTAACCGCTATCTTAACGTAGAGGAAAAAGTTATTCTAGTTGCATCAAGGATTGAATAGAGTGGATAGTCGAGGATTTTGGAAGCCCTAATTCATTCATAACTGATTACAACTTAAATAGTTTAATTAATTCTTGCAATTATTCTAGTAGTTAGATAAAACCCCAATTCAATTATCGTTTGCCAAATAGATAACCTAGAATAGATGTTCGGTAATTAGAAACTAGTCTCTGAGGACGATATTCGGTCTTACCAGACTATATTACTTGTGAACGATATGTACACTTGCGTGACCAGTTACAAATCGTCTAACAAGTTTTTGGCGCCGTTGCCGGGGACTGACGTACTTCTAATATCGAACCGTCTATTTTTAATTTCTAATTTAGATATTATTTTTATTTCAATTTACTATTAGAACCATGTGCCTTGATTTGTTTTTTTATTTTGATCTATTTCAGGGATCTAGTTTATGCGAAGAAGAAGAGGGGCAGACACACTTGTTCCTTTCAACCCTGAGATTGAGAAAACCTGCAAACTAAACAGGCGGAATAAGAGAATAGTTGATACGGTAACCATGGAAAACCAACCACCAAATCAGAATGGGACAAACAATGAGGTCCCTGAAAATGCAGGGGAGCCAATTCATGTTCCAGCGAAAAGAAGTTTGGGGGACAATGTTCTGGCCACGGTCACTGGTGCACAGACATGCATCAGGCTCCCAACAATAGGAGTGAACAACTTTGAGATCAAGCCAGAACACCATGTTTGTGAATGCAGTCCAGATGCCGGTCAATTATGAGATTTATGGTGGGCCGCACTCCTTTGACAGATGCACACCGGTGAATCCCAATAATGTGTCAATGGAGCAGGTGCAGGTAGTTGGGAATTTTCAGCGGCCATATAACTCCAATACATACAACCCAGGATGGATAAATCACCCTAACTTTTCATTGAGGAACGATCAACCCCAACAACAACCATATCAAAGTGGTTATCAGAACCAGCAGGTACAAAATCAGGCCACTTCATCCCAACAGTTTAGACCACCTATATAACAGAAGAAACCTGATGAACTGAGAGCCGCATTGCTTACACTCACCAATTTGCAGAATCAGTTCATGTCTAAAATAAGGTCATCTCTCATGAGCTTGGAAACACAGGTTGGGCAAATTGCAAAGATGGTAACCAACAGGCCGCAGGGCACTCTCCCAAGAAATACAGAGGTAAATCCTAGAGAGCAATGTCTGGCAGTGTTGTTGATGAGTGGAAAGCAGTTGGAGCAGGGTGCTCCCCAGCCCGCAATGGTAAGTGAGAAGGAGTGTGAGAAAGCAGTTGAGGTAGAGAAGGAGGAGGTCACTGAGGATCGCCCTACAGTGGAGAAAGCTCCATCAGCACCTTTGAGGGAATACATTGATAGAATCCCTTACCCTCTGAGGTTACAAAAGAAGGCAATAGACAAGCAGTTCTCCAAGTTCTTGGAGGTATTTAAGAAACTTCACATAAATATCCCCTTCATTGAAGCACTAGAACAGATGTCAGCATACTTTAAATTCATGAAGGAGATATTTAGAAAAAAAAGAAGGCTGACGGATTATGAGACAGTATCTTTGAGAGAGGAGTCAGCGCCATTCTGCAAAAGAAACTACCTCTTAAGCTGAAGGATCCAAGAAACTTCACCTTGCCCTGCACCATTAGTAAGGTAATATGCAACAGGGCCCTATGTGACTTAGGGGCTAGTATCAATCTCATTCCTCTGTCTGTATTTAAGAGATTGAGTTTGGGGGAAGCCAAACCAACCACAGTAAATTTGCAGTTAGCCGATCGAACCGTGGTGCACCCCAGAGGCATAATTGAAGATGTGTTTGTCAAGGTGGGAAAGTTCTTCTTTCCAGCAGACTTCCTCATCCTTGACATGGAAGAAGATGATAAAATACTCATAATTTTGGGGAGACCATTCCTTGCAACCGGAAGAACCCTAATTGATGTAGAAAAGGGAGAACTGAGACTAAGGGTCCAGGAAGAGGAGATGGTCTTCAAGGTGTTCAAATCCACCATTGAATCCCAAGCCATCAACAAGTGTTTAGCGATCGGCGCATAGGCGACACGCGGTCGGCCGGCCATGCCAAAGCTAAGGAGATCATTCCTACAGCGGTGAACTCACATGTCAGCAAGAATGCTGAAACAAAAATTGATGCCATGAAAGTCGTCGAACAGGTAAGTCTTACTGAGCCCCCTTTTGAAAAAGAAAAACAGAGTACGAAAGAGGAGGATAATTTTGAAATGGTTAGGTTGTGGGGTTAAATTACCCCAATGATTTTTGATAAGAAACTTGCGTCATTCTGAGATGTTAAATCTGGCGCTACTTGGGAGGCAACCCAAGGTTTAATTTATGCAATTTAGTTTTGTTTGAACAGTCTCACTTGTGGTATTTTTGTGGTGTTGTGATGACAGGTGAAGGAATGGGACACGAAGCACGGAAAAATACGGAAGGAAGAAAATTGGTGCAGCGTCGCGGTGCCCAGAAGCAGGGCCGCGGTGCCGATTTATCAGAGGAGTGAAGGAGTTTGGGCGCCGCGGCGCCGGGACGGGTTTTCAAAATATAAATCCCTAATCTTCTCCCACAATCAAACATAAACCTTCTCCTCTCTTAAAATATCGGACATCCTCTCTCCCACACACAAGAATTTTCCACAAACTCCATTAAATTCTTCCAAATCAAACACACTATCACCACCAAAACCTTCCAACCTTCTCCACAATCATTCAACTCACTTGGGCTAGGGCAATTTCGACAAGATTCGTCAAAATGGTAACTAATTGGAACCTTACCCTTGGGTTGTTGCTAGCAACTTGGGATTGTGATTTGTGGGTAATTGGGTGTGAACTTTAGTGTAGGTTGCGGCGTGTTGGTGGGCTGTGTGTTTTTGCTGTGTGTGTTGCTGTGTAGTGTGTGGTTTGTGGTGTATTTCTGTTGTGTTTTGAAGTTGCTTGGTTATTGTTGCGGTATGAAGTGAAAAATTGTTGGAAAATCTCAAAGAAATAAAGGAAATGCTGCTGAAAATTCCCAACAACTTTCAATAATGACTTCAAGGAAAAGAACCGCCCGAACTACCTCATCTTCATCAGTCCCAGATCATAATGTTATCCGATTCACCAACCGGAATGCGGAGGATCGATACAACAGAATAAGTAGTAGGGCAGTGATACAGGAGCGAGGGATGAATTATCAAGCTGAACCACTCGATGAGGATGATGTTTATGAGCCCATTAGAGTTGTGATTGAAGCTAATTGGTGGCAGAGGTTTGTCGATAATGAAGCTATTCCACAACGTAATGTCAGCTTGGTGAGAAAATTCTACGCCAACTACCCATAACAAAGCAATGGAAGATACTTTGTAAGAGGGCGTCATGTCTCAGTTAGTGCTGAAGCAGTGAATGCTATGTTTGGGATAGTTGATATTGGAGACCAGGACAAATATCTGACCCATTTCAGAACCTGGTCTAGGAATGCAAACCACATACACTGGGAGACAGTTGCGGAGGCCCTATGTTATCCAGGCGCACTGTTTCGTTATTCTCGCAGCGTGGGCAGAGGACTTGCCAGGTGACAGTTCAATAGAGTAGCCAAGGCTTGGCTATATTTCGTAAGTGCACGCTTGATTCCATCGACTCATTTCACTAACGTACCGACAGACAGAATCAAGCTCATCTTTGGCATCATGAGGGGCCTGACTATTGACATTGGAATGGAGATAGCATAGAGTATTGGGGACCTCAGTAGATTGACTACCATTGACGGGTTGAGACATGGTTCTTTCATCAATGCACTATGTGCTAGGGACAGAGTCCCAACATTCGCCACGAACATTCTTGAGAAGACTCTGCCGCCAATTACATACAGTCTAGTCCATGCATACCCAGACCCTGTGAACCCAGGGGATAGGAGATGATATCGAGAAGAGGGTGGAGCAGACACAGCTGCAATGGAGCAAAAGGAGCCAGAGCCTAAGGCAGCCACACATTATGAGCCAGGGCAAAGCAACCACCAACCTCCTTTAGCCTTGGAACCTTCAGTTCCAATCATGGAGCAGATGCTCTTGAATCAATAACAGATGTTGCGAAACCATGAGAGCATGATGCGACACCAGGAGCAGATGGTGCAAAATCAGCAACAGATGATGCAAGAGCATTAGGACCTGACCTAGCGCGTTGATAATTTAAGCATCATTTTCAACCAATGGTCAATGCAGTATCCTCCGCCACCACCGTCATTTTGAACCACTAATGTCTGTAAGTCGTCCCTTTTATTTATTGGGTCTTACACATTTGGTACAATGTGTAGTTTAAGTTTGGGGGGGGGGGGGGGGAGAGGTTTATTTTATTTTATTTTATTTTATTTTTGTGTCTATTTTTTAGTCTTTTATTTGTTTTTGTGTTTTTGCATAATCATGCATGTTGTAGTTGCTTGAAACACCTAGTGAATTAAGTAGGATAATGTAATGGAATGATATGCAAAAATATGTGTGCTTAAGTTAAATATGCCAAAGATTCATGAAAACCTGATTAGTTGGAATATTTTATGCTTAGCCTGTGTATGTCAATTGCGAAAAATGTCTTGCGTGCTTGTTATTTGAGGCAAAATAATTAGGATGTACATGTTAGGGGGAGGATTCATGAATTTCTTTGATAGCCCTTCTTACCAGTCATTTCCCACCTTGCACTTAAATATATCCCTAGTTAGCCCCGTTGAGCCTAAAATAAAAAGCTATTTCTTTGACACCCCAGATTCCCTTATGTGCCATAAGCAATAATTGATGATAGGGATGAAAAAAGACTGAAAAAGAAATACAAAAAGAGAGCGAAAATTATGCACCCCAAATTAAAATATGGAAAAACTTAATTTTGGGGGTGCCGATGTGAATGTGTGTTATGATCCCAACAAAAAGAGAAATGGGATTAATGGGTATGAACTAAAAATAATACCTCAAAGAAGGAGAAAATAGTTGAATGAAAAGCGCTTATGGTACGTAATTGAGTCTAAATGCCTATTTTTACCTACCCTTGTCTAAGCCTACATATAACCCTGAAAAATCCTGATGATCCCTAGTATATATGTCCATGATTAGTGGAGAATAACAAGTGAACATGCTATATTACTTTGAGAAAAATGAAATAAAATTGACATGCATAGGTTAGGTATTTATGCTTCCAGTGATTGTGACTGAAATGAATCTGCGAAATATCTAACTTGAAATTCTAGATTGTTAAATGCATGCTACATCTATTCCTGCATATTATCCTAACTAACGTTCATGTGTTTCTAAGTGACATTGTGCAGCTGCTTGACCTGAGTCTTTGAGTCTTTTGATTTTTGTTTCTTTGTTTTGTTTTGTTCTTTGCTCGAGGGCGAACAAAGTTCAAGTTTGGGGGTGTGTTAGTCATATTATATATACCATTTTTGAGTCATTTTTAATTAGTATTTTACTCGTTTTTGTTGTGTTTAGTATAGTATTAGACTTGTTTTTCTTTCTTTTGAGTCACAGCGGTCTAAAATGGCAAAATGGCGAAAATGAATGAAAAAGGGGCATAAAATGAGGAATCCGAGGCAGGAAAATACAGAAAAAGAAGACCTGGACAAAAGCCGAGTAGATGCGCCACGCTGATCAGTGAGCGCGGCCGAGCTGCAGACTACCACAGAAGATTGGGCGCGCGGTGCGATCAGGTCATGCGTGCCGGATTTAAAAATCCAGTTTCGAGTTTTAATTGGCAAAGGACAAATTGGTCCATAGGGCACAAAATTTGATAGATACAAAATTCCTAGGGATTATTCTTTGAGAAAGGGGGTTCATTCTACAACATAGCACAACACAAGACAACAAGGGAGGCTACAATTGGAGACTTAATTCGCAGTAATTTTTTTTCTTTCGTTTTTAATTCAGATTATGTATGAATTTTGTGTTAGTTCTTAGCGTGACTATGACTAGGAGCTAAACACTTTATTAGAGCTTTCCTTATGAATCGCTTGAAACTTCTATTCATGAATTAATGCAGTAGTTTGATTTATTCTTCACTTGATTAAGATTTAGTCAATAATTGGTATAAATACTTGATAATTAATTGATCAATAATTATCATAATATATATGATTTCGAATCAAGAATTGAGAGGAGAGATTTGGATATGCTGTAATTGACTAGACATAGGTTAAAATCGCGGACGATAGTACCCCGATACTTGTGTAGCATTATAGGTTACTGTTCTTAATCCTCATATGTGGTAAATCCTATCATAGAAATATAAAAGGGTTCTGCACTAGGGTTGAGTGATTATATGTCCTAACCGGAATATAAGACAGTTTAGTTAACCGCTATCTTAACGTAGAATAAGTTATTCTAGTTGCATTAAGGATTGAATAGAGTGGATAGTCGAGGATTTTGGAAGCCCTAATTCATTCATAACTGATTACAACTTAAATAGTTTAATTAATTCTTGCAATTATTCTAGTAGTTAGATAAAACCCCAATTTAATTATCGTTTGCCAAATAGATAACCTAGAATAGATGTTCGGTAATTAGAAACCAGTCTCTGAGGACGATATTCGGTCTTACTAGACTATATTACTTGTGAACGATACGTACACTTGCGTGAGCAGTTGCAAATAGCCTAACAATTACTCTAATTTTTGTGGACATTTCCTTTGTCTAAAAAGTCACAAGTTTTTTTCACATTTCTCTCCTTTAGAGCATACATCCGCACTCAATTTGAACGAGACATTAAAAATATTCAATGTGATAATGGGCCATTTTTGGGATTTTTGCAAAACTAATTTTCCCCCGTATTAGATCCATAATTTGGCCTCCTAAACAGGCCAAATTTTTCCCGGTGTCTCGGCCCAATTACCGAGTCTAGTGGATGCTGGCCCAACTGAGCCTCTCGCTAGCAGCCCACTCCTGATAGGCCCAGTGGCTGGTAGTCCGCTGGGTCTCGGCCCACCTTCAGGCTCGAGCAGCCCAACGACTGCTGGCCCACTGCTTGACAGTCCATTCATTACCAGCCCATTGTCGAGCAGTCCGTCCTCCTCGTCTGGCCCAAATCCAATTCCCGTCCAACGTCCAGTCACTCGTAATCAATACGGGATTTTTAAGCCAAACAAAAAATACGGTCTTCACACCCATGCTGCCAAGTCACCACTGCCCCGTAATCATGTGTCTTCCCTTAATGACCCAAATTGGAAAATGTCTATGGATGATGAATTTAATGCACTTATTAATAATAGGACATGAGATTCGATGTCACGTCCTCCTGATGTTAATGTGATTCGGTCTATGTGAATTTTTAGTCATAAAGAAAAATTTGATGGTACAATTGAGATGCATAAAGCTCGTCTTGTAGGTGATGAGAAGACTCAACAGGTTGGTGTGAATTACGGTGAGACTTTCAGTCCAGTGGTCAAACTGACAACTATCCGCACTGTTCTCAATCTGGCTCTTTCGAAGGCCTGACCGCTTCATCAGCTTGATGTCAAAAATATCTTCATGTATGCAGAACTCAATTAAATAGTGTACATATATCAACCCATGGAGTACAGAGACTCTACTTATCCTAATCATGTGTGCCTGCTGAACAAATTATTGTATGGGCTCAAACAAGCTCCTAGGTCCTGGTACAAGAGGTTTGCAGATTATGTTTCACATATTGAGTTTTCTAACAACATTTCTAATCATTCTCTATACAGTCAGGGTAATGATATCACTTACATTCTTTTATACGTGGATGATATTATATTAACTGCCTTATATGATGTTCTTCGCAAGTCTATCATGTCACTTCTTGGCTCTGAGTTTTCCATGAAAGATCTAGGTCCACTAAGTTACTTCTTGGGATAGTTGTGACACATCATGCATGTGGTTTATTTTTATCTCAAAAGAAGTATGCAAAAGAGATCGTTGAACGAGGGGCCATGCAATATCTCACTTTCATGAGACCCGACATCTCTTATGTTGTGCAACATGTGTGTCTATTCGTGCATAACCCGATGGAGGATCACATGCATGCTCTCAAACACATTGTTGTTGAGTATATTTTATACACACTTTTGAGTCATTTTTAGTTAGTAGTTTTCTCTTTTTATTTGTGTTTAGTATAGTGTTAGGGTTGTTTTTCTTTCTTTTTGAGTCATTTTTTGTTAGTAGTTTACTCTTTTCGTTTGTGTTTAGTATAGTGTTAGGGTTGTTTTTCTTTCTTTTTGAGTCACAGCGATCCTAAAGGAGGAAATACCAAAATGAGGATGAAATTTCACAAGCAAAGCCAAACAATCAAACCAAAGGAGTCCCGGGAAGAATGGAAGAAATCTGGCGAAATCTGGATGAAAAATAGAAGAAAGCCGCGACGCAAGGCACGGAAGAGTCGCGACGCTGATGAGCCGCGACTGAAGGAATTAGGCCCGAGGCGTAAAAATTCCAGAAAACAAATTAGAAAAATCTCGACGTGAGTCCAGTCGATTTCTTGGCCATTTAGGGCCGCGACGCTCGGCAGCAGCGCCGCGGCGCCGACGCACAGTTCTGAGAAAAAAGTCCGAAATTTAGTAAGGGTAAAAGGGTCCGGAATGAGGTTTTGCTCAGCTGTAAAACCCTGAAACCCTCACATATTTCATGTCATACTTTGGAGGCTAGGAACGGAGGCTACAGGGCAAGATTTGAGACAACTTTTGTTCATGTTCTTTTTTCTTTCCTTTGTTTTATTTCAGTTCATGTTGGATATTAAATTGGTTCTTAACATGACAATGTCTCGGAGCTAATTTATTTATTAGGGTTTTCCGTTGAATCGCTTGAAACTCTTTCATAAGTTAATGCATAGTTATTGATTTCTTCTTCAGCTATATTAAGATCTATTCAATATTGTATTGATTGTTTGATAATTGACTGACCATTAATTGTCATAACTTTTATGATTTCGAATCGAGATCTAAAAATGGAGATTTGAATATGCTGTAGTTTTTTAGACATAGGTTAAAATCGCGCATAGAAATATCGCAACAAGTTTTTGGCGCCGTTGTCGGGGACTGTCGTACTATCAATTTCAAATTATCTAGTCTTATTTCTAATTTGGTTTTTCTTTTTTTCTTTTTATTTTAGAACACGTCTGCCTTGATCTGTTGTGTTATTTTTGATTGATTTCAGGAAACTTGTTTATGCGAAGTAGGAGAGGAGCAGACACTCTTGTCCCTTTGAACCTTGAAATTGAAAATTTGTGCAAACAGAACAGGAAATATAAGAGAATTGTTGATTCTTTAGCAATGGAAAATCAGCAAACAATAATGAGGTGAATGATGAGTTACCGGCTATCAGGGGACAAGTCCCGCATCCTGCAGAGAAAAGCTTAAGGGACAATGTATTGCCGACTATTACAGGGGTGCAGACTTGCATCAGGCTTCCAGCTGTGGAAGCTAATAATTTTGATATAAAGCCAATGATCTTGCACATGGTTCAAAGTTCAGTTCAGTTTGGGGGGTTACCGTCTGAAGATACCCATATGCATTTGGAAAATTTCCTGGAACTTTGTGCAACATTTAAATACAATGACGTTACTGATGATGTCATTCGATTGAGGTTTTTCCCCTTCTCACTCAGGGATCAAGCCAAGAGCTGGTTGAACTCATTGCAGGCAAACTCTATTACCACATGGCAAGACTTGACTCAGAAGTTTCTTGCCAAATTCTTCCCTCCATCGAAGGCAGCAAAGCTTAGAGGAGAGCTTAATAATTTTTATTAGCTGGAGGAAGAATCATTGTATGAAGCATGAGAGCGGTTCAAAGACTTGCAGAGAAAGTGCCCACATCATGATATTGAAAAGTGGATGTTGGTCCATATCTTCTACAATGGGTTGTGTGGTACTACTCGTACCATTATTGATGCTGCTGCAGGAGGAACGTTCATGAGCAAAAGTGCCAATGAGACACATGATTTATTAGAAGAAATGGCCACCAACAACCATCAGTGGTCAGATGAGAGAGCAACGAACAACAGAAAAATGGCTGGGGTTCATGAGTTGGATACTATCACTGCATTGACTTCCCAGGTTGCCACTTTGACAAAGCAGTTGCAGCAGAGTACCATGTCCATTAAAGCTGTTGAGACACCAGTGAGTTGTGACATTTGTGGGGGTCTCCATACTGTTGATAGGTGTACAACAATGGATCCAAATAATGTATCTATGGAGCAGGTTCAGGCAGTTGAGAATTTTCAAAGGCCCCACAACAATCCTTACTCTAACACATATAATCAGGGGTGTAAATCATCCCAACTTTTCATGGAGGAATGACCCGCGGCGCAACTTCGGGCCAGAGCAATTTCAGCACCAATCCACCTCCTCGTGATGCGGATCCATCAACAATGCCCACGCCACAAATCCCACAAGAAAGCGATGAATTGAGAGCAAGATCGTTAACACTCATTGTCACGACCGACCGGCCGCGATCGTGCCCTACCGGAACCACGTCGGTATATATCGAGAATAGCAATGAACATACATACACATATACCTGAATATAGCAAACATCACTGGCAAGCCGACAAGGCCGCCTTTCATAAGATAAACTTAATCAAAAGTAAACAAGATAACCTTGTTCTTACACCAAACCACAAACGTGACTACGCACTCTAAGAATAACAAGCGTGGCGGGACAGTCCTCGCAGCACTTCGAATGTACAAAAGTCTACAACCTCGTGGAATCGTACTAAAAGACAAAGCCTCCGAGAAATGGAGCTTTCAAGAATCAACAATGATCCTAAGAGTGCGGATCGAAGTTACGCACTCAACTCGCGCAGATGAACGCAGCCCGGCGAGGTCGATAACAGTACCAAGTATGCGAAATCGAAAAATACTGAAAATACCTCATAAGTCTTAAAATAACTGGAGACATGTATAAAAATCAGTTTACAGAACCCTGTACCTTACCAACAATGAGAATATCAATCATATACTATACTGCATGAAAATAGGCAGCTCATAATCAAATGTCACGATCCGAACCCGGGCCCGTGACTGGTGCCTTACCCCGGGCACCCAAGTAGACATACATCAGAGTAATCAGCGGAACATAAAACAAGACATGATATAATATGAAATGTGAAACAGTTATCTGAGAAAACTTGCCTTTCGGCATATATATGTAAACTTTAAAACCGAACAGTTACATCCCATTTACAACTCGCCACAACAAGCATTTACTGCACTTCTAAGAATGATATGACAACAATGGCGGACAGGCCCGCCATACCCTGAATGTAAGTACCTACAACGACAGGGACTATACCATCGATAAGCCTCCGAGAAACGGAGCTTCCCAAACGCTGAATCGTGACTCCTAAGAGCGAGGATCAACATCGTGTACCTCACTGCGCAGATGAACGCAGCCCCGGGCGAGGTCGATAACAGTAGCAAGTATGTGAAATCAAAATATCAGAAATGAAATCATAGTAGTCTATATAAAGCGGAGACATGTATGATAACCAAACTACAGCTCACAATAAATAAGCGATCCACGCCGTGACTCACGCCTCAAAGTCATCACTCAAATATAACTATGGGTCTCACGCCCACAACATCAATCATGCCCGTGGAATACCTTCTCACCGCCAGCTATGATATAAAAGCACCAAGGAATACACTGAACACCGTGTCCCACTGTGTCATAATAAAACCGTGACGGTAAGTGCGAAGGCATAGCCGACTACTAACACCAGTACGCACTGTGGTCATAAATCAGATTACGAGATCTGCCTAGACCGCCACATGATCGGCCGCCACTCGCCGCAGATCTAATGCGCGTCTAGTCCTGAACTTCCGCAGCCCGCATAGGCCACTCCAATGGCCCGCATGAGGTATTCCTCGCATCGAGGGTAGCTACTCCCGCAACGCCCCGACTCGCGATCCGCGTAGCCACATAGACCGCATGACCATAAAGGCCGCACACTAACACGAACTCGTAGCTCGCATAGCCCTGGACCCGCATGAGGTATTCTCGAATCATAGGTCACAGCACTCCGAGTCTACCCCGCGTCGGAGGCGCTTAACCCGGAATCATGTTAAGAGTGAGTGATATAATACTAACATAGCGACTTATCGTTAAACAACATAAGCACAACAAGGGAAACCCCTTTACACAAACATCACAAGATACTAACACACGTAGCACCCTAACATGATTACTTATCAAATCAACAAGAAAGTATTACAAGGCTATCACAAACCAACACAATCAAGTTATTCACACAAGGTACTTTCTACTTTATGTTAACAAGTTCGGGTTTTTATCCCCAAAGTACTTCATACATTAACTCTTTAAAAGATCTGTTTCTTTCACAAAAGTCACACAATACCCGTAGTATAAAAATAGGGTTACTATCTTTTTAAGTAAACCAAAACACTTCCCTTTGTAAAATCAAGTAACAACATTATTTTCCAAACGTTCAAGTTTGCCTAATTTCAAATGCTCAAGTTTCTCATTTTCGAAAGGTTTCGTAGTTCATAGTTTTAATCACTTAATGATGTAATTCTCTTTTAAAACAATTTGAGCAACATATACCTTATATGTGAGTAGGTTATTCTTGTTTATAACAATCTTATTACTTGACCATGATCTAGGAAATGTAATATCATTTTGTCTCATCTTAGCTTACATGCGGATGGAGGTTTCTCTTGGTTTTAATAATACTTAATTAGTCAATACATTTCCCTTTATTAACGCTGCAGTGGTTTGTTCGATACTTATTCTGATTTCCGAAATCAGTAAAACATTATCCCTTTTAAAAACTAAGTACTCATTACTTACGAATGAGGTTTCACACCTTTTTAACAAAATTCATATTAATTCAATTAAGTCAAGTCTCTTATCTTTTAAGATCAAGTCTCTTAACTTCTAAAATCAATAAACCATTCTTTTTATCTCTCTTAAGCCGTTATACCTAACTTCCCATAAAGCTAGTATAACTCTTAAGCTTTTAAAATCAAGTATTACTCTTCTTTAAAAAAAAAACGGTTCTTAATTCTTTTGAAATACTTCCAGGTTCTTATTATTCAGGCTTAAGTCAAAAGACATTGCCGTAAAACTACGTTCAGTTAACACACGTACGTCTACCGTACTATATATATATTCTTTTAAAATATCATGCTCAAGAGGATAGGAAGAATCACATACCTCGCGACGATTATCGACAATTAGCAAAAGCGCTCATGTATGACGGCTAGCCTTGTCCACCTTTCAAGTAGTACATGCTACTCGCAGAACATTCAACCTATAAAGGTCATATACGTCTATCAACGTCTAGACTACTCTGTAGAATAAATCTAGATACAAGATTCTATGGAAAAAATTGGGCGACTTCCTGCAGTCAAACTTCACAAGTCTGTAAATCTGATCCTATGTAAATGATTCCATTCTCTTCTTATATACTTTCCTTGTATATAACTTATACTTAATTCTTATACTTCAATAGTATGTAAACTCAATTACAATAGGGAGACAAGATATTTACCTCGATAAGCCCAAAATTATCCAAGTTTTAAATGTCGATCCTGAGCGACGTTTAGCTCTCACTCTGGGCGCTCAACCGCTCCAACAACCCTTAGAAGTTCTACGCAACTTCTACTTAATACTTTAATCGGCTATGAAGATTTTCCTTAGGGTTTCGTTTTGTGACTGACGGAAAGTATAATAGTATTTCTGGGCTTCTAGTATAGGTGTAACCTTGGAATACTACAAGGTATTTGGGCCAAGGTATATTGGAATAGTAACAATACTGGGAGAATACTTTTCTACCAAGGGGTATTTATACGAGGCAAGACTCGAGAGGGGTACTCTCGGCAAGGCCACTGGGAGGGGTGTACCCCTCGGCCAGGAGCCTTCTCAGGGGAGTGGAGGTTTGGACGAAACCATAGAGGAGGAGAGGAGGGATTTCAAGACTTAGGGATTTTTGTGGATGAAGAAGTCTTCACAGCGGGGTATTTATAGGACAACCAAGGGCGAATCAAGCCAAGTGGGGGCAAGTGGAGGGCAAGATTTGCCCAAGTGCCCTAACCCTACTCCACAAATCCTCACAAACATTGACCCTTAGTTTAGGCAACAAAACAAGGCACAAAAGCGTGCACATCCATCTACCTAAGATCGCTTCCAGGGTGACAAGTGTCACCCTCTCGTTGGTCCAAAATATTTCATCTCTCGGAAAAATCCGCAAAAATTATAAATGACATAGCCGGAATTTTCCCTTCGCAAGTTTTGAAAAACGTTTCGTCGGAAAACGATTATTTTTGGTAGTTGTGAACAAAATTTCGTCCCTTGCCTACTTTAAGGCTCAAACTTTTCTACGTACGTCCTCACGTACATACTCTGGAAATACGGGGTATAACATCAAAGCTATCATTAAGCACTCCTACTCCTGGGACTATTTCACCCGCATGGGTCATATGGACCCGCATGAGGTATTCCTCGCATAGGCTGTACTCACCCGCATAGGACTATTTCACCCGCATAAGCCCAACGGACTCGCATGAGGTATTCCTCGCATCGTGGGTAGCAAATCCACGGAACAGGTGGTATAACGATCTTGGGGACTTACCCCTCAGATATACTCTTACCACAGGCGGTGGTATAACGATCTTGGGGATTTACCCCTCAGATATACTCTTACCCTGAAGAAGGTGGTATAACGATCTTGGGGATTTACCCCTCAGATATACTCTTACCCCTCATACTGCATGCCTCAGAATCCCTTATCGTAAGCATGTCCAAGGTGCATACCCGTAGAATCCCACATCACTGATGGCACGTCCAAGTAAATTCATATAAAGACCATGGAAGCATACCCGTGGAATCCTTCATCACTGGCGGCACGTCCAAGTAAACTCATACTAAATCAATGAAGCATACGTGGAATCCTTCATCAGCGGCGCGTCAAGTAAACTCATATAAAGCCCATCGCTGCATACCCGTGGAATCCTTCATCACTGTCGGCACGTCCAAGTAAACTCATATAAAGACCATGGAAGCATACCCGTGGAATCGCCATCATCGCGGCGCGTCGAGTAAACTCATACTAAATCAATGGAAGCATACGTGGAATCCTTCATCACCGGCGCGTCAAGTAAACTCATACTAAATAAATGGAAGCATACCGTGGAATCCTTCATCATCGGCACGTCCGTAAACTCATACTAAATCAATGGAAGCATACGTGGAATCCTTCATCATCGCGCGCGTCAAGTAAACTCATAACTTCTTTAGGCTTTCATTAACATACAAAATGGATTTCATTTTCATGACCTTATTCAAGAAAAACCAACTCTTTATCCTTCTATAAAGTTATTATAACCAACTCCCCATAAAGCCGTTATACTAACTTTATGTTTTTAGAAATTAATACATTCTTACCTTTTCATAAGGCCGTTATAACTAACTTCTCATAAAGCCGTTATAACTCCTTATGTTTCAAAAGATTTCGTTCTTTTATTAACCAAGAGGCTTATACTTCCAGTCAAATTTACATAATTTTCAAAATACTTCTTCATGTCAAGAAATCCTTGTCTACCTTACTTAGGATAAATCATTCCTCAAGAACAAGTGGGTTAACTCGCCTTGACCAACTTAGACATTTTCTTAAAACAAGTCAAGTATAACAAATGGATTTACTTCATTTAAAACACGTACGTCTACCGTACTATATAGTTATAATTACTCATGCTCAAGAGATAAGAAAGTTTCCACATACCTCTCCGGTTAATCCACTTGCTAAGTCCAATACACCACACTTAGTACGTCAACCTAAAATGATCATAGTACGTTTATTAACCTCTAGATTAATCCAAGTTCAAGTCACTAAATTCTATGGAAAATTGGGCAGCATTTCCTTTGTTTCTACATACTTTGCCACCTTTTTAAAGGCCAAATTCATCATCCAAACGCCACATTTAAGGCCCAACAATCCAAACATTTCAAAGGGGATTACACACCTAAACTTGGATGTGTAAAATTCTGCCCCACAATGTGCAACAACTAACTTAACAACTTTAAGGTGAAATTTAGGCTACAACATGCTTACATCCTAACCTTATTCAATTCCTTCAAATCCAAATCATATCTCTTACATGCAATGAATCTAAGAGCACTATTTACTACTACAAGTTCTTTCTTCCTCACATGCAACACTAATAACTAGCTACAAGAGAAGAATATTTACCTTAGAGCTTTAGCCAAGTTAATCCAACAAAAAGCTAGCCTCCTCTTCCACAAACACCACCACAATAACTCCCACAAGCTTGCAAATAAGTTTCCTTCTTGCCACACTTTTCAGATGTTTCTCAAGTCTTGTGTTCTTCTTGATTTTCTAGAGAGAAGAGAGAACTTAATTTTCTAGAGAGAGGGATGAACTTGAAGAATGACCAAGTCTTCAAGACTTGGTCAATAAGTAGTGCATGCAAAAACAGATGGGGGAGGACACTTGTCACCCACCCATGGCCTCTTTAAAAGAAAATATCAGATTTCTCGCTTTTTCGCCAAAGTTCCGCCTCGGCCTGCTGCGTGTGGCGGCGCTGAAACTCCTGCCGACACCCAGAACTATCTGGCGTCGCCACCTTTCGGCACGGCGCTGCAACCAGCGCTCCTCGGAATAACGGCGCGCGCCACGGCCGAAAACACATTTTTGCCCGACTGCGCACTGAACTTGTAACTCCAATATCTTTCTACTCCGATGTCCTATCGACGAACGTTTGGTTGCGTTGGCGACTAGACTCAACGAACTACATACTGGCCTTTGAAACACTTAGGAACTTCAATGTAGCGGGTCATAACCGCCTCAAAGTTGACTAAAACCCGTCAAACAATCCGTCAACCTATCTTTCGAAAATTTTAAGTCTTACTCCCTTTAAATGCGCACTCATACGCATGACCTGAACTACGGGGTGTAACATTCTCCCCCCCTTAGAAACATTCGTCCCCGAATGTTCTTTTGGAGCCAATCTAATATCCCTCGGCACATCCTCGTACTTTACACTAATGGAACTTCATTATGCCACACATGGTCCTAAGATATCGTACACGCATATCCACCCATCACTATCACACAAGAAAACAGATCCCAAGGGTGAACTAACGCTATCTTACTCCCATTCAAGGTCTAAAAGGATTCTCTTATCGTACTTCCAACCTACTGCTAGCATACATACATAACCTTAATATTATCCACTCATGGCATTCCATCATACAACAATCCTATCATGCATACTAATCTCTAAAGGGTCAAAGGTATACCTGACGTCATATAGGCGGGTCAAAGGACCGCTAAAACTGAGAACCGCTACCACGACCTCTGCCGCGTCCTGCCGGTGTATGAATATCCTGCCTAGCCATTGAAGGTGAAGAACCATGGCCCGATCCAATAGGTTGTGCCATCCGCGGTGCTACCTGCAGTGGATGTCTCTCGCCAAATGGCCCTGTTGGCCGCAAGCATAACAAGTTGTCGACCTAGTCCGACACTCTCCAAAATGAGGTCTACTACAATGACCACACCGAGGCAAAGGTGGCCTCCCCTGCATACTATCTTTGGATACCTGTGAACCTGCCGCCCCGGAGCCTTGACCTGCTCCTGAATATCCCCGACGGTCAAACCACCGCGGAAGGCGGGAAGGGGCACTCTGCGTTAGCGAAAATGTAGACCCAGCCTGCTGCTGAGGCATCCACCACGAAGCTATCCTGAAACCACGCTGCCCTAGCCTCTTGGGTGATTTGCCGACTGGCCGCCTCACTCTCGCTCCTCAATCCTCGTGCATACGCCTGCATCCTGGCAATATCCATACCCGGCTGAAGAGCCACTCCCAGACATGCAGTAATCATATAACGATCTAACCCCATCACATAGCGGTGAACTCGGTCCGCCATATGCGCCATAATAGTGGACGATACGGCGATGAATCAAACTCGTGTTGTACTCACGATGGTCCTCCCATTCTGTCTCAATGCCAAGAACCTATCCAAGCGAGCTCTCCTCATCTCAGGGGGGAAAAAGTGACCGAGGAAGACTTCCGTGAACTCATCCCAAACAGCTGGAGGAGCACCCACACCTCTAGACAACACCCATGCCTCAAACCAATTCAACGCAATATCGCGTAACCGGTAAGAAGCTAACACAACGGACTCCGTCTCCGAGGTCCTAAGCATCTGCATAGTCCAATGAACTCCTGAGGATCCTCCTCAGACCTCGACCCATAGAACTCGGGTGGATTACAACTCAGAAAGTCCCGAATCCTTAAACTGTCGGCTCTAGGGTTAGCCACCGGCTCGCAGCGGTCTTTGCCGCCACAATTCTAGTCAACAACCTGATCTGCTCTCCGTAATCCCTATACTCTTTCCCACCGTGGAACCGAGGCTCGTACCGCGGTCTCGATGGCGCCTGCGGCCTCGAACTCCGCTGAGGCTGGCGACGTCGTGGAACTCGCCGCCCGGAACATCATCTCCGATAAAGACTGGGCCTGTGCCCTCGTAGCCCTCTACGTCCTACTCGCAGCTCCCTCAACTGCCTTGCCCTTCTGGGCTCTGGTTGCCTTGCGTGGAGGCATAACTGGTACATAAGAATAGGTCAGAGAGGATTCAACCTAGTAGGACAGCTCTACTGCACGATCTTAGAGAGAGAAGAATGGAAACCAATCCTAAATATCCTGCGACCTCACGATTATAGATGTGGTGCACAACACACCGATAATCAAGACTCTACTAGACACGATGCGTAGACACTTTCCGAGGACTAATCGCTCGATACCACTTTTGTCACGACCGAGCCGGGCGCGGCGGTGCCCTACCGGCACCACATCGGTATACATCAGAGAATAGCAGCGGAACATACATACACATATACCTGAATATAGCAAACATCACTGGCAAGCCGACAAGGCCGCCTTTCATAAGATAAACTTAATCAAAAGTAAGCAAGATAACCTTGTTCTACAACCCAAACCTCAAACGTGACTACAGACCTCTAAGAATAACAACTGTGGCGGGACAGGGCCCCGCCATACCCCTGAATGTACAAAAGTCTACAACCTCAGGGAATCGTACCAAAAGACAAAGCCTCCGGAGAAATGGAGCTTTCCAAAAACTGAACAGTGATCCTAAGAGTGCGGATCAGCAAGCTACGTACCTCAACCTGCGGCATGAACGCGGCCGATGGAGGTCGATCTGAGTACAGTATGCGAAATCGGAAAAATCTGAAAATACCTCATAAGTCTTAAAATAGCGGAGACATGTATAAAAATCAGTTCTGAGAACCACATGCCTTACCTACAATGAGAATATCAATCATATACTATCTTTGCATGAAAATAGGCTCATAATCAAAGCAAGGTCATCCGCCTCACAGTATCATTAAGCACTCCTACTCCTGGGACTATTTCACCCGCATGGGTCATGTGGACCCGCATGAGGTATTCCTCGCATAGGCTGTACTCACCTGCATGAGACTATTTCACCCGCATAAGCCCAACGGACTCGCATGAGGTATTCCTCGCATCGTGGGTAGCAAATCCACGGAACAGGTGGTATAACGATCTTGGGGACTTACCCCTCAGATATACTCTTACCCTGAAGCAGGTGGTATAACGATCTTGGGGATTTACCCCTCAGATATACTCTTACCCTGAAGAAGGTGGTATAACGATCTTGGGGATTTACCCCTCAGATATACTCTTACCACTCATACTGCATGCCTCGGAATCCCTTATCGTAATCATGTCCAAGGTGCATACCCGTGGAATCCCACATCACTGACGGCACGTCCAAGTAAACTCATATAAAGACCATGGAAGCATACCCGTGGAATCCTTCATCACTGGCGGCACGTCCAAGTAAACTCATACTAAATCAATGGAAGCATACCCGTGGAATCCTTCATCACTGGCGGCACGTCCAAGTAAACTCATATAAAGACCATGGAAGCATACCCGTGGAATCCTTCATCACTGGCGGCACGTCCAAGTAAACTCATACTAAATCAATGGAAGCATACCCGTGGAATCCTTCATCACTGGCGGCACGTCCAAGTAAACTCATACTAAATCAATGGAAGCATACCCGTGGAATCCTTCATCACTGGCGGCACGTCCAAGTAAACTCATAACTTCTTTAGGCTTTCATTAACATACAAAATGGATTTCATTTTCATGACCTTATTCAAGAAAAACCAACTCTTTATCCTTCCATAAAGTTATTATAACCAACTCCCCATAAAGCCGTTATACTAACTTTATGTTTTTAGAAATTAAGACATTCTTACCTTTTTATAAGACCGTTATAACTAACTTCCCATAAATCCGTTATAACTCCTTATGTTTCAAAAGATTTCGTTCTTTTATTAACCAAGAGGCTTATACTTCCAGTCAAATTTACACAATTTTCAAAATACTTCTTCATGTCAAGAAATCCTTGTCTACCTTACTTAGGATAAACCATTCCTCAAGAACAAGTGGGTTAACTCCTTATCCCAACCAACTTAGACATTTTCTTAAAACAAGTCAAGTATAACAAATGGATTTACTTCATTTAAAACATGTACGTCTACCGTACTATATAGTTATAATTACTCATGCTCAAGAGATAAGAAAGTTTCCACATACCTCTCCGGTTAATCCACTTGCTAAGTCCAATACACCACACTTAGTACGTCAACCTAAAATGATCATAGTATGTTTATTAACCTCTAGAATAATCCAAGTTCAAGTCACTAAATTCTATGGAAAATTGGGCAGCATTTCCTTTGTTTCTACATACTTTGCCACCTTTTTAAAGGCCGAATTCATCATCCAAACGCCACATTTAAGGCCCAACAATCCAAACATTTCAAAGGGGATTACACACCTAAACTTGGATGTGTAAAATTCTGCCCCACAATGTGCAACAACTAACTTAACAACTTTAAGGTGAAATTTAGGCTACAACATGCTTACATCCTAACCTTATTCAATTCCTTCAAATCCAAATCATATCTCTTACATGCAATGAATCTAAGAACATTATTTACTACTACAAGTTCTTTCTTCCTCACATGCAACACTAATAACTAGCTACAAGAGAAGAATCTTTACCTTAGAGCTTTAGCCAAGTTAATCCAACAAAAAGCTAGCCTCCTCTTCCACAAACACCACCACAATAACTCCCACAAGCATGCAAATAAGTTTCCTTCTTGCCACACTTTTCAGATTTTTCTCAAGCCTTGTGTTCTTCTTGATTTTCTAGAGAGAAGGGAGAGCTTAATTTTCTAGAGAGAGGGATGAACTTGAAGAATGACCAAGTCTTCAAGACTTGGTGTTATACCCCGTAGTTCTGACCCTACGTATGAGAGTGTACGAAAGCATGTAAGACTTAAAATTTCCAAGGGATAGGTTGACGGATTGTTCTGGACGGGTTTTAGTCAACTTTGAGGCGGGTTATGACCCAGTACATTGAGAGTTCCTAAGTGTTTCAAAGGCCTGGGGCGTAGTTCGTTGAGTCTAGATTCCAACGCAACCAACCGTTCGTCGATAGGACATCAGAGTAGGAAGTTATGAGAGTTACAATTTCAGTGCGCAGTCGGACAAAAATGTGTTTCGGACAAAGCGTGAGGCGCGCGAAAAATCGAGGGTCGCTGAAGTTTCAGCGCCAGCGCTGGAAGCGAGGGCGCAGCGCGGAAGATCTGAGGTCCGCAGAGTTTAGCGCCGCGCGCCGGAAGCGAGGCGCGAGGCGGATTCTGGCGGAAAAACTTAGGAAAAAGACATTTTTCTTTTAAAGACCTTGGGAGGGTGACAAGTGTCCCCATCTGATTTTGCATGCACTATATTGACCAAGTCTTCAAGACTTGGTCATATTTCATCTCTCTCTCTTAGACAAAAGCTCTTCCCTCTCTCTTAAGAGTTCAAGCTCCTCCTTCTCTCTAAAATCCCAAGAGACATTCTAGCCTTAGGAAAAATCCGAAAAAGGTAAAAGCAAGAGGGAAGCTTGTGGCTAGCTTGTGAAGGTTGTTGTGGTGGTGTTCTTGAAAAGGAAGCTAGCAAGTGGTTGGAAAGATTTGGCTAAAGCTTTAAGGTAACATTTCTTCCTTTAGAATTAGTTTGTAGTGTTGCATGTTAAGAAGGAAGAACTTGTGGTAGTAAATAATGCTCTTAGAGTCATTGCATGCAAGAAATGTGGTTTGGATATAAAAGAATTGGTTAAGAAGATATTATGAGCATGTTGTAGCCTAAAAACTACCTTAGAATTGTTAAGTGAATTGTTGTACCTAATGGGGCAGAATTTTACACACCCAAGTTTGGAGGTGTAATCCCCTTTAAAATGTTGGATTGTTGAGCCTTAAATGTGGCGTTTGGATGATAAATTCGGCCTTGAGAAAGGTGGCAAAGTATGTAGAAACAAAGGAAATGTTGCCCAATTTTCCATAGAATTTAGTGGCTTTGAGTTTAGATTATTCTACATTGAAATTAGAGGTTAATAAACGTATCATGGTTATTTTAGGTTGACATATTACTTGCGGTAGTTTGGACTTAGCAAATGGATTGATCAAAAAGGTATGTGAAGCTTTCCTATCCTTTGAGCATGAGTATTTGTATCTATGTAGTACGGTAGACGTACAAGGTTTAGTATTCTTACTTGTTTAAGTATAAATAAAGACTTGTTTTGTTTTAAGAAGTATAAGTCCCTTGGTTAAGGGAAAAGTATGATTTTACAAAAGTATAAAGTACTTGGTGTGAAAGTATTGAGTATTGAATTATTCTAAAGATAAGAGGCTTGAAGTATTTTTTGAAAGTTGTGTAGATTTGTTGAAGTATAAGTCTCTTGGTTAGTAAAAGAACAAAATGGTTTATAAGGAGTTATAACGGCTTTATGGGAAGTTAGTTATAACGGCCTTATGAAAAGATGAGAAGGTCTTAATTTCTAAAGTATAAAGATAGTATAACGGCTTTATGGGAAGTTAGTTATATTAGCTTTATGAAAGGTCAACACGAAGAGATTTACTCTAAGTAAGATAAGCAAGGACAAATGATTTGATTTATGAAAGGCAAATTGATTTTTAAGGCATCAATTGCCCAAGGGTTTTATGTATGAAAAAGAGTCACTTTTAAAAAGAATTGAAGTATGTAGTACTTGGGTTATATTCCCGGTTTTCTTTCATTAAAGATATGATTAAGTGCCTTAAGTAAAGATTAATGAGAGAGTATATGGACAAAGCTAATAAGAAGTTATAAGTTTTCTTAACTTATTTATGATTATGATATGATGACAGTTTGAGCTAGGGTAAGAGTATATCTGAGGGTCAGGCCCAAGATCGTTATACCATCTGCACCAGTGTAAGAGTATATCTGAGGGGCAAGCCCCAAGATCGTTATACCATCTGCTCCAGTATAAGAGTATATCCGGAAGTACTGACCCAATATCGTTATACCACCTTCTCCAGGGTAAGAGTATGTCTGAGGGGCAAGCCCCAAGATCGTCATACCACCTTCTCCAGTGTAAGAGTATATCTGAGGGGCAGGCCCAAGATCGTTATACCATCTGCACCAGTGTAAGAGTATATCTGAGGGGCAAGCCCCAAGATCGTTATACCATCTGCTCCAGTATAAGAGTATATCGCGAGTACTGACCCAGATCGTTATACCATCCGCTCCGGTGTAAGAGTATATCGAGGGTAAGTCCCAAGATCGTTATACCATCTGTTTCAGGGTAAGAGTATATCTGAGGGGTAAGTCCCCAAGATCGTTATACCACTTGTTCCGTGGACTTGCTACCCACGATGTGAGGAAATACCTCATGCGAGTCCTTATGGGCTTATGCGGGTGAAATAGTCCCATGCGGTAGTCACGGCTATGCGATGAATACCTCATGCGGGTCCACAGGACCCATGCGGGTGAAATAGTCCCAGGAGTAGGATTGCTTATTGATACTACGGGCGAGGGACCCTGTTTTGATCACGAGCCTCCTATTTTATGCAGTATTATATATATATGTTTGTTACTCTCATTGATAGTAAGGCCTGATAAAGGTGAGTTGATTTCATCCACGACCCGACTTATTTTGGACTTATGATTTCATTACGTATTTTCGATTTCACATACTGGTACTGTTATCGACCTCCTTTAGGGCTGCGTTCATGCCGCAGGTCGAGATACGTAGCTTGCTGGTCCGCACTCTTAGGATCACTGTTCATTTCCTGGAAAGCTCCATCCCTCCGGAGGCTTTGTCTTTTTGGTATGATTCCCTGAGGTTACAGACTTTTGTACATTCAGGGGGTATGGCGGGGCCCTGTCCCGCCACAGTTGTTATTCCTAGAGGTCTGTAGTCACGTTTGTGGTTTGGGCTGTAAGAACCAGTTGTACTGTTTCACATTCGATTAAGTTATTTTATGAAAGGCGGCCTTGTCGGCTTGCTAGAGATGTTTACCTTATTACAGATTTTGTATTATGTATGTTCCGCTGCTATTCTCTGATGTGTACCTGACAGGGTGCCCCGATATGGCACCAGTCGCGGCCCCGGGGTCGGGTCGTGACACTTGGTCAATAAGTAGTGCATGCAAAAACAGATGGGGGAGGACACTTGTCACCCACCCATGGCCTCTTTAAAAGAAAATATCAGATTTCCTCAGTTTTTCCGCCAAAAGTTACGGCCAGCGGCCGCTAAACTCCCCGACACCTCGAACTATCCGGCGCTCGCTTCCGGTGCCGCGGCGCTGCAACTTCAGCGCCTCGTAATAACCGCGCCGCGCCCCGTGCGGCCCGAAAACACATTTTTGCCCGATCACAAGACTGAACTTGTAACTCCAATATCTTTCTACTCCGATGTCCTATCGACGAACGTTTGGTTGCGTTGGAGACTAGACTCAACGAACTACGCCCTAGGCCTTTGAAACACTTAGGAACTCTCAATGTAGCGGGTCATAACCCGCCTCAAAGTTGACTAAAACCCGTCCGAAACAATCCGTCAACCTATCTTTCGAAAATTTTAAGTCTTACTCCCTTTCGTACGCACTCATACGCATGACCTGAACTACGGGGTGTAACATTCTCCCCCCCTTAGAAACATTCGTCCCCGAATGTTCTTTTGGAGCCAATCTAATATCCCTCGGCACATCCTCGTACTTTACACTAATGGAACTTCATTATGCCACACATGGTCCTAAGATATCGTACACGCATATCCACCCATCACTATCACACAAGAAAACAGATCCCAAGGGTGCACTAACGCTATCTTACTCCCATTCAAGGCCTAAAAGGATTCTCTTATCGTACTTCCAACCTACTGCTAGCATACATACATAACCTTAATATTATCCACTCATGGCATTCCATCATACAACAATCCTATCATGCATACTAATCTCTGAATGAAACTGTGAATGATGAAAAAAGGGCGAACTTATCTGGACATGGCCCTGTGAAAAAGAAGAAGAGGAAGAGAAATAAGAAGTGAACACTCCTGAAGTGGATTTGCTGTGGGAGTAATCTGCCCCCTTGATTGAGTAAGAGAACTGCGTCCGACTAAAAGACGTTGAAGACAACGCTAATTGGGAGGCAACCCAATGTTTTTAATTTTGTTATTCCCATTTTTGTTTTAGTTATTTTATTTTGTCTTGAACAGTCTCATGGTTTTATTGTGTTTGTTTTGTTTTGATGCCAGGTGAAGCTGGGACTAACTCCGAGGGGAAAAGGGCAAAACTGCTGAAACTGGGAGAAATCGACAATTTCAGTGAATTAACGCCGCGGCGCCAACCTGCAGGGCCGCGGCGCTGAAAGTTCAGAGAGTCTCATGCCTGTGCAATTTCAAGAATCTCATCCTAGACCTCCGTTTTTTACCGTTGTATTGTGTATGTAAGTTATTCCTTTATTTTTAGTCTTTATACATTGAGGACAATGTGTCGATCAAGTTTGGGGAGGGGGGCGGGGGGTCTTACTTTGTCTTGTGTTTTGTTTTGAGTCTTTTTGTTGTGTTTTGTTTGTTTTATGTGTTTTGTTAGTCAAATTGTTTTTTATGGATCAAACATGTTGTATTTGCTAAATATATTGAGTGGATAAAGTGGAAAGAAATGTTGAAAATGTCTAGAAAACATGTTTGCTTGTTATTTGAGGCGAAATAGTTAAGAGATACATGTTTAGGGAAATGATTCAAACATTCTTTGATAGCCCTTCTGAACATTCATTACCTATCCTGACATAAATTGTATCATTAGTAAGCCCCTTTGAGCCTAAATAATATCTTTGTTTGACACCTTATGATTCCCTGATTGTGCCATAAGTAATAATTGAAAATTATGGGGATGAAAAGTGTTGAAAAAGAAATAATTAGAGAGTGAAAATTTGATGCATCCCAATGAAAAATATGCAAAAACCTAAGTTTATGGGTGCTTTTTATTGATAATGTGTCTCATTCTCTCTCAAAAAAAGGAGAAAATAGGTATGAGACTAAAAAGTCAAAAAGAAGGAAAAAAGAGTTGAATGAAAAATGCTTATGGTACGAAATTGAGCTTAAATGCCAACTTTTATCTACTCCTGCCTAAGCCTACATTACAACCCTTGAAAGTCCTGAAGATCCCTAATGCGTATGTCTATGATTAGTGGAGAATAGAAAGTAGACAGATCTATATAATTTTGAAAAAGTGGAATGAAATTGACTTGCATAGGTTAGGTGCTTGTATTTACAGTGATTATGATCTACATGTTTTACTCATGCTCATCATTGAATTTGCGAAATATCTAACTTGAAATTCTAGATTGCTAAAAATTCATGATATGTTCTAACATATTATCTCAGTTTTTATCCATGATTTTGAGGCAACATTAATATAACTACTTGATCCATTTCATAGAGACTTTTCTTTGGTTTTGTTTTTGTTTTTTATTTAGTGCTTTACTCGAGGGCGAGTAAAGTTTAAGTTTGGGGGTGTTTGTTGAGTATATTTTATACACACTTTTGAGTCATTTTTAGTTAGTATTTTACTTTTTTCGTTTGTGTTTAATATAGTGTCAGGGTTGTTTTTCTTTCTTATTGAGTCACAGCGGTCCTAAAGGAGGAAATACCAAAATGAGGATGAAATTGCACAAGCAAAACCCAAGCAATCAAACCAAAGGAGTCCCGGGAAGAATGGAAGAAATCTGGCGAAATTCGGACGAAAAATAAAAAAGAGTCGCAACGCAGGGCATGGAAGAGTTGCGACGCTGATGAGCCACGACTGAAGGAATTAGGGCAGAAGCCGTAAAAATTATAGAAAACAAATTAGAAAAATCCCATCGTGAGCGTCGCGGTGCTGTATTTCCAGTGAGTCCAGTCGATTTCTTGGCCATTTAGGGCCGCGACGCTTGGCAGTAGCGCCGTGGCGCCGACACGCAGTTCTGAAAAAAAAGTCTGAAATTTAGTAAGGGTAAAAGGGTCCGGAACGAGGATTTTCTCAGATATAAAACGCTCAAACCCTCACGTATTTCATATCATACTTTGGAGGCTACAAAGCAAGATTGGAGATTACTTTTGTTCAAGTTCTTTTTTCTTCCCTTTGTTTTATTTCAGTTTATGTTGGATATTAAATTGGTTCTTAGCATGACAATGTCTAGGAGCTAATTTCTTTATTAGGATTTTCCGTTGAATCGCTTGAAACTCTTTCATAAGTTAATGCATAATTATTGATTTCTTCTTCAGCTATCTTAAGATCTATTAAATATTGTATTGATTGTTTGATAATTGACTGACCATTAATTGTCATAACTTATATGATTTCGAATCGAGATCTAAAAAGGGAGATTTGAATATGCTGTAGTTGTTTAGACATAGGTTAAAATCGCGGACGAAAGTACTCCGATACTTGTGTAGTGTTAATGTTATTATTCTTAATCCTCCTGTGTGGTAAAACCTATCATGGAAATATAGAAGGTTTATGCATAAAGTTGAGTTTTTATATGTCCTAACTAGAAATGGCAGTGGATCCTGGACCCGGTCCGAATTCGGTGGATCCAGATCCGTTTTATAGGATATGGATCTTCAAAATTTGGACCCGACGGATCCGGATCGGACCCGAATCCATTTCTGACAGATCGGATCTGGATCTTGTGTTTAAAATACGTATCCGATCTAGATTCGACCAGTGGATCCATTTTTTATTAAATATATTCATAATCTAGAATGTAATTTTATATTAAGCTCCCTTTGTCCTCTATTATTATTATTATTATTATTATTATTATTATTATTATTATTGAAATAGAATACCTCATGTATTGAATAAATCCCAAAAATTGTTTTGAATATGTCTAAAATCTAAAGTCATAATTTAGAAGTTGTTTCGTGAAAATTGGATGTTGATTGAAAAAAGAAGAAGAAATCTAGTAAACTCCGTTAATCCGTTTTGGTGCAATATTTATGAATATTATTATTGAAAATTAATCAGATAAAACAAATTTTAAAGTAACCATTCTAAAATAACTTTTATTGCAATTCCATTTCAAAAAAGGTGATATCTTTTTCTTTTTTACTGTAATCGATCACTAGCAACAATTTTTTCTTTTTAAATAAAAAAACCAGAAACATGAAGCTGCTACATTCAAAATGAACTTCTTTTTGCTATGCAAATACTGCAGCATGCAACGCCAGTATTTTTCTTTCTCCATTAACATCTGTTTCCATTCAGACAAAAAACAAATCCTAAAAATGCCCTCCGTTACGAATGCAAAAGCTAGTGATTGTGCGGTATATTCGATACTTGACAAACCAGTCTCTGTGGACGATAACTCGGTCTTACAGACTTCATTACTTTAGTGATACCTACACTTGCGTTAGTGCACAAAAATATCACAACAATTGTGCGGTATATTCAGGGCACTCTCGATCATGACTTGCATTTATATCCATATTCGACGAGCACTCTTATTTCATACACAAATACTGATTGGGGTGAATGTTCGGATACCAGACACTCCACGTCTGGTTATTGTGTCTTTTTTGTGATAATTTGGTGTCTTGGTCCTCAAAACGGCAAGCAACCTTGTCGATATCCGGTGCCGAAGCAGAACATCAAGGAGTTGCTAATGTGGTGTCTGAATCTTGTTGGCTACGGAACCTTCTTTTGGAGCTTCACTATCCGGTTCCGAAGGCGACATTGGTTTATTGTGATAATGTTAGTGCGATTTATCTCTCAGGGAATCTGGTTCACCATCAATGTTCTAAATATATTGAGCTGAATATTCACTTTGTTCGTGAAATGGTTTCTTGTGGACAAATACGCGTCTTACATGTCCCATCACGTTATCAGATTTCCGATATTTTTACAAAAGGTCTTCCGCTTGTTTTATTTGAAGACGTTCGGGACAGTCTCAGCATACGCCGACCTCTCGCTTCGACTGCGGGTGTGTGATAGAATAAGCAAATATATTTAGTCATAATTATGTATATTCTCTATATGGTAGATGTATATTTTAGGTATTACTTATAGTAATTGTAGCCTAGGATTATGCTTATATTATAGTATATGTACTATGACTTTGGAATGAAATAGTCAAGGAAGAATATTTCTTAAATATATAGTATACATAGATAAATTTATACAAATATGTATTTTTCTTACTTATTTACATAATGTATTTTTTTTAAAAAAGGAATATCAGTTGACACCAATAAGTAACAATGCAATTTTCTAGGAAAGGAGTGTCAGTTGCATCGGTTGATGCAGGGGGGGCTCCGCCATTACTTAGGGGCAAAAGGCGAAATTCTTCGTCCACAGGGCCCCACCCCCGATCCGACAGAGATTGATAGAGGAGGTAAATCATGGTGACTCAGCGGTCCACTAGGTGGGAGGCACAGTGCCTGGTGCCCACAAGAAGTCATTCCCACAAAAGAGGAATGATTGTGACTGCTAGGGCTCGAACCTGCCTACTTGGGGACAATCTATCATCGTGGAACCAAGTGAGCTATCATGCGGGGTTCCGCCATTACTAGCATCATGGATTGCATTATGTATATACTCAATAAACGAATTCATTATTAATTGAAGTTTGCAAGTTTTCATTTTAGACATTTCAAGTAGAACTTCTTACAACATATTTTATTTCAAAAAGTGATTACTCCATTAGTTTTTCGGTCACATGAACATCAAGTTACAAGGAAACCGAATAATTCATCAAAAGGGAAAGTTTTCTCTCAGGCTTAAATAACTATTTTCCTTTACTTTATAAAGAGTACATAATTCTTTTAGTAAACTAGTAAAGAATTAGTAAATAGATTAGCCTCAATAGCTTGTGGTCAAGCTTTTTTCCGGATCCCGCGCATAGTGAGAGCTAGTGAGATGTTCTTTAGGGCGTGCGAAAATTGGGCATAAAGATAAAAGTGGTGGAAAAGACGCAATGCCTTCCAAGTAACCTTTTGGAAAAATTATTTTTCCTACTATCTATTTGGTTAACCTTTCAGGGAAGTGCTCCCTATCAAGAAATTTTTCATACTCGATCAAGACTCGAACCCGAAATCTTTGATTAAAGAAGGAGCAGAGCAACTTCAATTTCCACTGCACCACATCCTTTGGTGATAGTGCATCAAACTCTAAACATAAAAGGATTGTTACTGTGACTGTCTTCTAACATGAGGGTAAGTAAGTCCATTCCTTAACTAGAAGCCAATTAATATAATTCAACAAAATTAAATGTATTTGGCCCCGCCTCCAACCTAAAAACAAATTGCATTTATAAGCTAAATTTCTCCTCTTTAATTTTCTGAATATAAAATGTAAGGAGAATGTTTTGAAGTGGTGCAACATTGACTTATCCCAACACACGAGTAAATAAACAAAGAAAAAGAATTGTTTTTCCAATGACTTATGTTGGAAGAAGACACAAAATTGAAACCATTGGAAATAAAAATTAATAATACATGTCTACCGTTTATGAGACTTGGGTAACAATTGTCACCATCTATCGCTTTAATTGTGTTATCCTAAGAAATTTATAAATAGTGTTGTTAAGGAGTTCATGTTTTCATTTCATTACCGATGTGAGACTTATCGATGTGAGACTCTTAACGGGTCCCACAAAATCTTACCTATTTTTTTTTTCTTGTTACCGACTGTTTAGACAAGACCAAACACCTTTTTCACTTTTCAATTTTAATGGCTGAAATATGTTTTCATTGACTAATGGATTGTCCAGCTTGTTTGGATAGATTTGTCTGTCCAATTAATAACGTTATATAGTGTAGTATTAAGGTATATATAACGGCTGTTTGATATGAGGCACATACTTAATTTAGTTAAAACAAACAACCAATAAGACCATGATACGTAATTAATGTTAAGGTGACCTAGCCTAAATAGTTTGCCTAAAATTGTACGGTCTCTATTTTGTCAGAATTTAACAAATTTTTATACTATACACGTAGCTCATCTAATAGGTAATTATAAGTAAGTTATTTACATTAAGCTCTATTTCAAAATAATCGATTCTTGGTCAAATTGTTCCACGTCGCTACTCATGCCTTCAGATAAGATGTCGTTGTAGTTTTCGTCTTCTTCTTCGTTAATCTCTGGGTGACCGCACCTTTATCGCTCCGCTCATATCCAATCTCTGAATAGTACCGTCATCTCCAAGCTGTCTCCGTCTAATGAGTGTCTGTGCTCTCCTATTTGAAATCTGCCTGCAGAAAAAGCGCTTTCAGAAGCGATTGATGACGCTTGAATGTTCAAAATATCTCGGGTCATCATTGAAAGTGTCGAAAATGTCTTCTCATTCTGCATCCAATATTTCAGCAAGTCTTCCTTTCCGTCTTCATTGACAACTGCTTGGTAAGGTAAAGTGCCCTGCAAAACAAAAACATCGAACTCGCTAATTTGGTTAGCAGTGCTACCACCGCACATTCTATTTCTGAGACTTTCAATACTGTCCGCAGAAACAACATGTCTTTTTTGAAGCTGTGTTGAAGCAGAAGAAGATGGTACGAAAGTCGGTTGGTTACTAGCACTTTCTTGCTGGTAATGCCGATATATTTTTTTGCATTCATCTTCTACGCTATCCAACACTTCTTCTAGCGTTTGTTCAATAGGTGACTCAACATTTAAATTTTTGGGAGTTTGAGGTGGTAGTACGTCCATACAGTTATAAATATTTTCAATAAGACTTTTACAACCGTCTACTTTAATAGTCGGGTTTAATACAACACCAATAATATAAATAGGGGGAATAGGAATAAAATATTTTTTTAATTTCATAAACATTTTTTTAATAGCTGCCTTATAAGCAGGTTTTTCCATATATTCTTTAAGAAGTAAAAATATTATAGCTATATAAAACAACATAGTTGAAATAGTAGGATAATATAAAGTAGAAAATTCTTTTGTTGCTCGTTGAAAATTCTCTAGAAATACAATAAGTTCTTTAATTTTGTCCAATCATTATCCATAATCATATCATTTGGATTTTGATTATGGACGTTAAAAAATAAAGTGATAGGTTTTCTATAGTCATAAGCAACAACTAGTTGATCATATAAAGAATTCCACCTAGTTGATACTTCTTCGGGAATTTTTCTGTAAGATAGTCCACAATCGTGACAAGTTTTTTTTATATTCTTTTCTCTATTGAATTCTATTATTTTTAAAAATAAAGTTTATAGCAAATTGTATTTTTTCAAGAGTATCTTGAAAAAGTGAAAGATCATCCTTTACAACTACGTTATAAATATGACACGCACATTTGATATGAAAATATTTTGGAAAAGACGGAGTTAAAACTTCTTTTAAAACATAAATAGCAGAATTGTTAGAAGCTGCATTATCTAATGTAATACTCATAACTTTATCAGTTATTCCGTAATAATCGCAGACTAAATGGTGATTTGGAAGAAGAAATATATATGGATCAACCTGAGGGGTATGTGGTTCCAAGACAATAGACAAAAGTATGTCGGCTTGTTAAATCGTTGTACGGGCTGAAACAAGACCCTAAATAATGGCACGAGAAATTGATAGTACTCTACTATCAAAAGGATACGCTATTAATGGATGTGACAAATGTGTCTACATGAAAGGAAATGTCAAATCCTTCGTCATGATATGTCTATATGTAGATGACTTGTTGATCACTGGAAGCAGTCCTGGAATAATACTAGAGACTAAGAACATATTAAAACAGTGTTTTGACATGAAAGATATGGGCATTACAGATGTCATCTTAGGGAACAAGATCTCTAAGACATCTAATGGACTGGAATTATCTCAATCTCACTACATCGAGAATGTACTAAAAATATTTGGGATGTTCGACAGTTCACCGGTATCAACACCATTGGATATAAGTCAAAAGCTTGACAAATATTTGGGTAAGCCCATACGCCAGGAGCGATATGCGCAGGTGATTGGTAATCTAAAGTGTTATACCTCGTGGTTCAGGCCGTGCGTATGGGGCCATGCGGAAGGAGTTAGGACTCGAAATCAGAAAACTTGGTCGGGTTCAGCGCGCCACGAGGCCGAGTACGCGCGGCGAGAATTCATGGCGCGCCGGAATCGGGCGCGCGCTAAAGTTCCGAGAGTCCGCAGAGTTGCCGCGCCACGGAAGCGGCAGCGCGCCGAGGCGGGAATTTTGGGCGAAAAACTTAGAAAGTCTGATTTTTGTTTTAAAGAGGCCATGGGAGGGTGACAAGTGTCCCCATCCGATTCAACATGCATTATATTGACCAAGACTTGGTCATTTCTTCAACTTTTCATCTTTACACTCTATCTCTCTCTAAGTTAAAAGCTCATCCTTCTCTCTAAATTCCCAAGAGGAATTCTAGCCTAAGGAAAAATCAAAAGTGTAATAGGAAGGAAAGGTTATTACAAGCTTGTGAAGACTATTGTGGTGGTGTTCTTGGAGAAAAGGCTAGCAAGGTGTTGGAATAAGTTTGGCTAAAACTTGAGGTAACATTTCTTCTCTTGTAGTTGGTTTTGGGTGTTGCATGTTTAATAGGAAGAACTTGTAGTTGGAAAATGCACTTAGAGTAGTTGCATGTAAGAAATGGGGTTGATTATGAAAGAATTGGTTAGGGGGATATTATGAGCATGTTGTTGCCTAAATACTACATTAGACTTGTTGGGTTAGTTGTTGTAACTTGTGGGGCTGAATTTTACACACCAAAATTTAGGTGTGTAATCCCAGTGTTGGTTGGTTGTTGAGCCTTAAACATGGCATTTGAGCGTTATAAATCGACCTTGGAAAAGGTGGCAAAGTATGTAGAAACAAAGGAAACGCTGCCCAATTTTCCGTAGGAAATTGGTGACTTTAACTTGGAAAAATTCTGCATTATAATTAGAGCTTGATAAACGTATTGTGGTCATTTTAGGTTGACATACTACGTGCGGTAAATTGGACTTAGCTTGTGGATTGACCGAAGAGGTATGTGGAGCTTTCCTATCTCTTGAGCATGATTAGTTGTACCTATGTAGTACGGTAGACGTACAAGATTTGAAAATCTTCGTTTGTTATAAGCATTTGATACTTGCTTCGTTTTAAAAGAAAAGTATAAAAAAATCCCTTGGACTTAAGGGAATGTGTTTTACTATTGTTAACTCTAATATAACGGCTTTATGGGGAGTTGGTTATATTAGTTTGTGAAAGTTTAATGGAGAAAGGTTTTGATGTTTTGAACTTGTGAAAGGAAAATGGTTTTAAGTCATGAATTGCCTAAGGTTTTACAAGAAATGAAGTCACTTAATTTAGAAGCTTGAGATAGTTTTAAAAGGAAATGTGACTTGTTTGAAAAGAAATCGTAACTTGATACTATGGTGATTAGTATCTTGGAATTTTTGTATAAAAAGAGTTATTTCTTAAAAGGTTAGAGGTACATGATACTTGGGTTAAGTTCCCGGATTTTTATTAAAAGACATGATCGTGCCTTAGGTATACTAAAATGAGAGGATGTATTAATACTATTAATAAGAAGTTAGGTGATTCTTAACTTGCTTAAGTTATGATAGGCCGGTAGTGCTTATGTTATGATATGATAGGCCGGTAGTGCTTATGTTATGATATGATAGGCCGGTAGTGCTTATGTTATGATATGATAGGCCGGTAGTGCTTATGTTATGTATGATATACGGATGAGCTATGTTATATATATATTGTTACTGTAAACCGGGTTATTATTTATGCCATGGATTTGCTACCCATGACGCGAGCGCGGCGCTTGTACTCATGCGGATCGGACCATGGATCCATGCGGGTGAAATAGTCCCACGCGAGTACGCCGATGGTACTCATGCGGATCCACGGGATCCATGCGGGTGAAATAGTCCCACGCGGGTGAAATAGTCCTATGACGAGGCGGATGACCTCATGCGGGTCCACAGACCTATGCGGGTGAAATAGTCCCGTGAGTAGGATTGCTTAATGATACTACGCGCGAGGTACCGCTTTGATCGTGAGCCTCCTATTTTTACGCTATAAAACTTATACTTGTTACTCTTATTGTTAGTAAGGCACGGTCAAGGTAAACCGATTTCCGCCTATAACTCCACTATATTTTGACTTATGATATTATTACGTATTTTCCGCCGCATATTTGGTACACGTTGTTATCGACCTCGCCGGGCCGCGTTCATGCCGCAGTTGAGGTTCATAACTGGCGATCCGCACTCTGGATCACGGTTCGGTTCTCGAAGGCTCCATTTCTCGGAGGCCTCGTCTTTTGGTACGATTCCCGAGGTTGTAGACTTTTGTACATTCGGGGTATGGCGGCCCCGTCCCGTCATAGTGTTATTCATTCTTAGAGGCCTGTAGTCTTGTCGAACTTGGTTCGTTAAGGATGTAATCGGTTTATGTACTTTTAGGTTAGCCATTTGGGCTAGACCATTCTATATCTTAATGGTTGTTTATCTTGAGTTTACATTCCGCCGTTTTCTCGATGTTGTGTCACTAGGGTGCCCGTTAAGGCACCGGTCACGTCCGGTTCGGTCGTGACAAAAGTGGTATCGAGCGATTAATCCTCGGAAAGAGTCTACAGGCCGTATCTAGTAGAGTCTTGATTATCGGTGTGTTGTGCACCACATCTATAATCAGGAGGCTGCAGGATATTTAGGATTGGTTTCCATTTCTTCTCACTCTAAGATCGTGCGATAGAGCTGTGTGGTTAGGGTCGTCTCTCCCTAACAGGTTATGGTGTTTGCAGCTACGAGGAAGCAGCAGTGACCCAGAGAAGATTATGTGGATTGCGTATCCAGGTTGGTAATACTTGTAGTATAGTTGGTATTGTGACATACACCTATCTGATTTACGTATGAGGATCACATATGTGTTGCCAAGAATGATTTTAGATTACCAGGATTTGGTAAGGACTAAATAGGTACCGGGGAGGTATGAACAGTTAAGGAACTCTCATCGAGGTTTTACGTGCTAGTTTGAGAAAGTTAGGAGACGATGAGTTGTCGGAAGAAGTAATGGAACCTTAAGAAGCTTAATTAAGGGGCCCAATGGGGAGACTATGTTTGTAAATTAAGCTACGTGGTTTGCTTAAGAGGATAGTACGGATGGGATCCGTGTGGAGTAAGTAATGGTTGTTGTGACCAAGACGACCGCGACTATGGTATTATGAGAAGTTAGTATACCCGCTTATGGGGTGGGATCGGTTGATAGTAGTCATTGCGTGGCGAGTCACGCGGTACAAAGGAAGTCTAATTAATCATTTTACGAGTTCGCAGACGTATCCCACTGGAACGGGTTGTGGCGCGGAAATGACCTTATATTGTTTTAACTTAGTAACTCCAAGATCGAAGGCGCTTTATTATGGAAGTTATGCGTAAGCTAGAATAAGTTTGGAAATGCGGAAAAATACGGCCGTAAGGAAGTGAGCAACCAAGTGTGAAAGAAATGAAGCCAGAATCCATGAGAACCTTTATGGGGTAACCACACCCGTGAGTGTTGGGTGGTAGCTGAGTGGGCAGATAATAATTGTCAGTAACGATATAGTCGTCGGACCCTAGCAGAGCTGTTATGACGGACATTGAGGTCATTATGAGTACGGGCGCTGCCGACGGAAAGAAGAGGGCATCTTTGGTAGGTTTTGAAAATCTACACGATTTTAAGGCGGTGCGTAATGATTAGATATTTACAGGACCACGAGAGGACGCGGTGATTAGGGTTGTGACACCAAGGAAAGTTTATTGAAGGAAGATAAGTTCTCTCCCATACATAAAAGGATAGTCTTACGTATTATGGGGTTATGTGTACCCATGTAGTTAGACGAAGGATGGGAAGCGGTAGGTCTTGATGTCGTCATGCCATAAGTTCTGATTTTAGATAACCGTGGAAAAAGTATTATGTTGGGGTAATTAAGAACGACGTCACGAAGCGGTCGAAGTGTCGTAAGAAAAATGAAGGTAGTACACGTGTTTGAAGCTATGCGATTATAGATCAGATTAGAAACACTTTACTATTAATAAGCATAAGGTAGGTTATGACCAGAAGGATAAAAGAGAATACAACTATGGTTATGTAAGTTGCACGAGACACAGTTACCCCGAACTAGTGTAAGACCATTAGTAGGTAATGGGCAGTAGGAACACCTCGAGGAAAGGTAGTAGCATCTGTACTGACGAGAAAGATAGTAAGAGAATACGGAGAGGTAAAGGACCCCAGGACAACTTGAATTAACTTATAAAGGAAAGACGAGTAGACACTCGAACGATAAGAAATCTTGACAAGTCATTGGATTATGTAATACCGTGAATTGAGGTTGAACACCGGACTATAAGCTCTACGAGCTGAGAGAGGATAATAGGATTACTACTTGACAAGATCAAGGAAGTCTTCCCCCTAAAATTGTGATTGGCAGGAAGTCTTAGCCATGCGGCGAGCAAAGGAATCAGATCCAAGTATAGTAACCAAGTTTGGTTGCAACAGAGAAAGGGAAACAGAACCATCGAGATTAAGGATGCTCGAATATTTAGCAAGTAAGTACAGAGGCTTCCAGTTATTGGAAGAGAAGTTGACACGACTACGATTCTAACCCTCTTGAGAGACTAGAGGTTAGGGTATTATTGTAACACGTTGGGTGTTGGGCTAGGTTGTGTCTTGTACGCAACACGATAAGGTTAGAGCTTATGTTTCCGGTTAGGGAAGCGAAAGGAATTACGTTACTCACGATTTAGAGTCGGCGGCAGTTAATCGTACCTTGAAGATTTGGAGGCAATTTCCTTATATAGATTTCATGTGGATATTTGCGTAGACCACAGGAAACTCCGGTATATCTTGATCGAGGCGGTGAATTTGCGAGAGCGGTGGTTGGAGCTACTTAAGGATTGTGATATTGATATCCTATACCACCGGGGAAGGCGATGTAGTTGCGGATGTCCTTAGTCGCAGATTGATGGGTAGTCCGTCGAGTGCGGCCGGGAAGAAGGACATGGTCCGAGAGTTACACCATTAGCAAGCCTTGGGGTTCGTTTGGTTGATTCCGTTATTAGCGAATTCGGGTTCGAAGGCGCCGAGTCTTCCATCGTCGAGGAGGTGAAGAGGCGGCGATATGAGGATCCGATTTTGGTGCATGCGAGATGCAGCTCTCCGGGAAGAGAAGAGTCTATTTGAGGTAGCCGGATGGGGTGCTAAGGTCGAGGGCGGTTGTGTGTTCCGATGTGCGAGGACTTCGTCGGAGATTACGAGGCGCGGTGCTCGTTATTCGATTCATCCGGTCGACTAAGATGTACCATGACCTCAGTGCATGTATTGGTGGGATGGTTTGAAGAGGGCGTGGCGGTTTGTTGCCCGATGTCCTAATTGTCAAGAGTTAAGGTTGAGCACCGGAAGCCGGTGGGCTATTACAGCTATTGATATTCCGATGTGGAAGTGGGAGGTGGTCAACATGGACTTTATTACGAGGTTACCTCGCACCCGGAGGATACATGATTCCATTTGGGTTATTGTTGTGGTGACGAAATCAGCCACTTTCTTCGGCCAGGCGACATTTTCACCAAGGACTATGCGATTATATATTAGAGAGATTGTGAGATTGCACGAGTCCGGTGTCGATTATATCGAGATAGAGAGCCCGATTCACGGCTAACTTCCGGAGGTCTTTCCGAGAAGGATTAGGGACACAGTGAGTCTCAAGACGGCGTTTCATCCTCAGACGGACGGACGGTGCCGAGCGCTATCCGGACAACGAGGATATCTTTGCGGGCTTGTGTTATTGATTTCGGGTAGGCGGGAGGATCATTTACCTTTTATGGAGTTTGCTTATAACAACGGCTACCATTCTAGTGTTCGAGATGGCGCCTTATGAGGCCTTATACGGGAGAAGTGCAGTCACCGATAGGTTGGTTTGAAGTGGGAGAAGTGCGATTAATCGGGCGATTTTGGTTCGTGAGCGATGGATAAGGTGAAGCTTATCCAGAGCGGTTATTAGCGGCCAGTCGGCGAAATCATATGCAGATCATCGGCGTCGACACTTAGAGTTTGAGGTCAAGGATTGGGTCTTCTTGAAAGTGTCACCCATGAAGGGTGTGATGAGATTTGGGAGGAAAGGAAACTCGGCCCAGGTGCATTGGGCGTGTCAGTTGTCGAAGAGTGGGCAAGGTTGCCTATGAGTTGGATCTGCCGTCCGATCTTGGCGGTACATCCGATTTTCACGTGTCTATGTTACGGAAATGCGTTGGAAATCCATCTAGAGTGCACCGATTCGGGATATCCGGTGTGAGAGGAGTTGTCGTATGAGAGAGTCCCATAGCGATACTCGATCGTCAAGTTAGACGACTCGGACGAAGGAGGTGGCTTCCGTCGAGGTTTTATGGCGGAACGAGCGGTGAGGAGATGGCGTGGGAAGCGGAGGATGATATGATGAAGAAATACCCACACTTATTCCCTATACCTCCGTGTAACCCCCTTTCCTCGATTGGTGTTAATTTGGTTGATTATGCTTGAGTAATGTTGTGGCTCGGGAGCATTCTTATTTGCTAAGGAATAGTTAAGAAGATATGTTTATATTGTGTTTTGTGTAAGGCTAGAAGGAACATTCGGGACGAATGTTTCTAAGGGAGAATGTTATACCTCGTGGTTCGTGCCGTGCGTATGGGGCCATGCGGAAGGAGTTAGGACTGAATCGAAAACTTGGTCGAGGGCCTCAGTGTGCGCGCCGGGCGAACGCAGCGCATGGCGAAATTCATGGCATGGCGCGGAAATCGGCATGGCGCCTAAAGTTCCGAGTCCGCAGAGTTGCGCGCCTTGGCCGGGAAAGCGAGCAGGCGGAATTTTGGGCGGAAAAACTTAGAAAGTCTGATTTTTGTTTTAAAAGAGGCCATGGGAGGGTGACAAGTGTCCCCCCCCCCCCTCTGATTTCTGCTCCGTGCCGGATATTGACCACGGCGTGGGCATTTCTTTCAACTTTTCATCTTTACACTCCATCTCTGTCTAAGTTAAAAGCTCATCCTTCTCTAAATTCCCAAGAGGAATTCTAGCCTAAGGAAAAATCAAAAGTGTAATAGGAAGGAAAGGTTATTACAAGCTTGTGAAGACTATTGTGGTGGTGTTCTTGGAGAAAAGGCTAGCAAGGTGTTGGAATAAGTTTGGCTAAAACTTGAGGTAACATTTCTTCTCTTGTAGTTGGTTTTGGGTGTTGCATGTTTAATAGGAAGAACTTGTAGTTGGAAAATGCACTTAGAGTAGTTGCATGTAAGAAATGGGGTTGATTATGAAAGAATTGGTTAGGGGGATATTATGAGCATGTTGTTGCCTAAATACTACATTAGACTTGTTGGGTTAGTTGTTGTAACTTGTGGGGCTGAATTTTACACACCAAAATTTAGGTGTGTAATCCCCTTGGTGTTGGTTGGTTGTTGAGCCTTAAACATGGCATTTGAGCGTTATAAATCGACCTTGGAAAAGGTGGCAAAGTATGTAGAAACAAAGGAAACGCTGCCCAATTTTCCGTAGGAAATTGGTGACTTTAACTTGGAAAAATTCTGCATTATAATTAGAGCTTGATAAACGTATTGTGGTCATTTTAGGTTGACATACTACGTGCGGTAAATTGGACTTAGCTTGTGGATTGACCGAAGAGGTATGTGGAGCTTTCCTATCTCTTGAGCATGATTAGTTGTACCTATGTAGTACGGTAGACGTACAAGATTTGAAAATCTTCGTTTGTTATAAGCATTTGATACTTGCTTCGTTTTAAAAGAAAAGTATAAAAATCCCTTGGACTTAAGGGAATGTGTTTTACTATTGTTAACTCTAATATAACGGCTTTATGGGGAGTTGGTTATATTAGTTTGTGAAAGTTTAATGGAGAAAGGTTTTGATGTTTTGAACTTGTGAAAGGAAAATGGTTTTAAGGCATGAATTGCCTAAGGTTTTACAAGAAATGAAGTCACTTAATTTAGAAGCTTGAGATAGTTTTAAAAGGAAATGTGACTTGTTTGAAAAGAAATCGTAACTTGATACTATGGTGATTAGTATCTTGGAATTTTTGTATAAAAGAGTTATTTCTTAAAAGGTTAAGTACATGATACTTGGGTTAAGTTCCCGGATTTTTATTAAAAGACATGATCGTGCCTTAGGTATACTAAAATGAGAGGATGTATTAATACTATTAATAAGAAGTTAGGTGATTCTTAACTTGCTTAAGTTATGATAGGCCGGTAGTGCTTATGTTATGATATGATAGGCGGTAGTGCTTATGTTATGATATGATAGGCGGTAGTGCTTATGTTATGATATGATAGGCGGTAGTGCTTATGTTATGTATGATAGCCGGATGAGCTATGTTATATATATATTATTCTGGGTAAACCGGGTTATTATTTATGCCATGGATTTGCTACCCATGATGCGAGTGCGGCGCTTGTACTCGTGCGGATCCGACCAGGATCCGTGCGGGTGAAATAGTCCCGTGCAGTGCGCGATGGTACTCATGCGGATCCACGAGATCCATGCGGGTGAAATAGTCCCGTGCGGGTGAAATAGTCCTATGGCGAGGCGGATGACCTCATGCGGGTCCACGGGACCTATGCGGGTGAAATAGTCCCGAGTAGGATTGCTTAATGATACTACAGGCGAGGTACCTGTTTTGATCGTGAGCCTCCTATTTTTATGCTATATAACTTATAATTGTTACTCTAATTGGTAGTAAGGCACTGTGCAAGGTAAACTGATTTCCGTCTATAACTCCAGCTTATATTTTGACTTATGATATTATTACAGTATTTTCCAGTTTCGCATATTTGGTACATGTTGTACTGACCTCCTTCGGGGGGCTGCGTTCATGCCGCAGGTTGAGGTTCATAGCTTGCTGATCCGCACTCTTAGGATCACGGTTCGGTTCTCGGAAGGCTCCATTTCTCCGGAGGCCTCGTCTTTTGGTACGATTCCCTGAGGTTGTAGACTTTTGTACATTCAGGGGGTATGGCGGGGCCCTGTCCCGTCATAGTGTTATTCATTCTTAGAGGCCTGTAGTCTTGTCAGAACTTGGTTCGTTAAGGATGTAACTGTTCGGTTTATGTACTTTTGGGTTAGCCAGTTTGGGCTAGACCATTCTATATCTTAATGGTTGTTTATCTTGAGTTTACATTCCGCTGGTTTTCTCTGATGTTGTGTCACTAGGGTGCCCGAGTTAAGGCACCGGTCACGGGTCCGGGTTCGGGTCGTGACATAAAGTATATCACAAACTGCACTCGATCTGATATCGCTCATGCAGTCAATAAATTGGCTAGGTTCACTTGAAATACAAGTGAGGATCACTGGAAAGCGTGGAACAGGATACTACGTGTCACGCCCCGAACGCCGGGCCCATGACTGGTGCCCTACCTGGGCACCCTTTTACCTGACTGACACAAGTAAATCGCGGAACTAAATAACACATCGTGTTTTTATTTTTAAAACCAACTAACATGCAAGGGCAAAGCCAACAAGGCTGCCATATAATATACATAATCAAAAGGCACTACACTGTACATGAGTCCAATCCCACATATGAATACATACCTCTAAGAGTTTTACTGAACTATGACGGGACAAGGCCCCACCGTCCCCATAACTGTACAAAAGCCTGTACTGAAGGATCTATACCAAAATGATAAACTCCTGAATAGATGGAGCTATCCAAAAACTCTGAGCAGGGTCCTACACCTGCAGATCACCAAACTGCGTACCTAAACCTGCGGCATGACGCGGCCACAAGGAGGTCGATGCGAAGAATGTACCAAGTATGTGGCGAAAATCGTAATGAAATCATAACAGTCTATACAAAACAGGAGACATGTATGATAGCCAAACTACAGTACACAATACATAAGCAGTCATATCAAGTCAGGGACGCATGCCCTCAAAGTCATTACTCAAATATAACCATGAGTCTCACGCCCATAATATCAATCATGTCCGTGGAATCCTTCCCCACTGCCGGCAGTCCATGATATAATATAACATCAATAAGCACACTCAACCTTGCAATCATGAGTGTAATGCAATCACTTTTATCTTTTAAGTTATGCTTTTAACAATGAGACCAACTGTTCCACTTTAAGTCATAAACACACTGCACCCTTTCATTAATGAAATCACTACCGTTTCAAAACATGAAGGTCGTGCCAGTGCCAGGGTCAACCACCCTCTGTATTATAATGCAACCTATCATGGGACTATTTCACCCGCAATGGACTATTTCACCCGCTTAGGTCATGTGGACCCGCAATGAGTCATCGGTACACGATACTCGCATCACGGATAGCTAATCCATGGCTTATATATATCCCGGGAATTTAACCCGCCCGAGTCAAATACCGACCCGCCGTGAGTGTGTACCACTCACCACCATGGAGCTACTCCATGATATCCTTGAAACAAGTTGCCGACCCTTTATGGAGGGACGCGGAGATGTGGAAATATGACACTTGCACGAATGTCTATATGAGCAACTCATATGCAAGCAAATCAAGACAATACCATGTCTTTACACACCAAGACAATACCATGTCTTTCCTTTTTACATAAACCAAGACAATACCATGCCTTTACACAAACCAAGACAATACCATGCCTTCTTTTTACATAAACCAAGACAATTACCATGTCTTCTTTTTACATAAACCAAGACAATTACCATGCCTTCTTTTTACAACCAAGAGAAATCCTTATTTAAGCAAGCCAAAGTACTATCAAGGCACAAATAAGATAATTCTCATTTAAACAAGCCAAAGTACTATCAAGGCATAAAATGGAAAAATTCTCATTTAAACAAGCCAAAGTACTACGTACGTCCATTCTTTTCAAAAGACTCATTTTTATATAAAATCTCAAGATACTAACACCCGTAGTATCAATGCATGTCTATTTTTTCAAAATAAGTTACTAAACCTTTAGAAATTCATTTCAAGGCTTTGAAACCAAGTAACTTCTAATTTCACCACCTAGGCAACTCATGCCTATCAATCAAAATAGACAATTTTCTTAACCTTCCATAAAGCCGTTATAACCAACTTTCCATAAAGCCGTTATAACCCTTTATGGGTTTAGACAAATTCATTCCTTTTATAACCAAGAGACTTATACTTTTAAAACCAAGTATCATATACTTTCAAATCAATTTTCTTAACTTTCAAAATACTTCAAGTCTCTTAACTTTAGAAATCAAGTTTCTTAACTTTAGAAATCAAGTCTCTTAACTTTAAATCATATCATTTCTTCCTTTAAGAATCAAGTCTCATAACTTGAAAATAAAGTCTCTTAACCTTTTAAGAATTTAAGGTTCATAGTCTTAAAACTTCAAAATGTAATCTCTTTAAATTAAGTAACATATACTTTAGTGCGTTGTGAATAAGTTATACTTGTTTATAACGATCTTATTAAAGCAGCCATGATCTAGAAAATGTAATACAATTTTGTCTTATCTTAGTTTCTATGCAGATGGAGAATTCTACTCATTTTAATATAATTGATTGTCGATACATTTTCTTTTATTAACGCTGAAATGGCTTGTTCGATACTTATTCTCATTCGTGCAGTAAATTAGCAAAGTCAACTCGACTCCAAATACTTCCTAACGACTCTTACCAACATCCCCCATAAGACTTGATAAGTACTTAGGATAACTTAGACATAACTTTTACATAGAGTAAATCAACATACATACCTCTTAACTTCTAAGAGTAGAAGGAATCATGAAATAACACCACATGTATATTTCATACATAGAATCATGCCCAAAAGAATGAAGAGTTTCACATACCTCGCGACGATTATCGACAAGTAGCAAAATGCTCCAAAGTACTTCAACCTTGAAAGCTATTCCATCCTTTAAGTAGAATACGCTACTCGTAGTACTTCAACCTATATTAATCATAACATGTCTATCAACTCCTCCCTTTTAAACGTAGAATCATACTAAGTATAAGGACTCTTATTCTACGGAAAATCGGGCAGCACTTCCTTTGTTTCTACGTACTTTTCCACCTTTTTCAAGGCCCGATAATCAATAACCAACATGCCACATTTAAGGCTCAATACATCAACCAATCAAAGGGGATTACACGCCTTACAATACGTGTAAAATTATGTCCCACAATTAATACCAACTAGTTCCATATTCAAAGTCATTCTCGGCTAACTTGTACAACAACAAAAGTCCTTTCCAATTCTTTTTCAATCCAAGTTGTTAGGTCTAACATGTTATATAGTCATAAACAACTTCAACAACTACAATTTCTTCTTTATATAACATGCGACGACTAAACTAATAACCAAATTGAATTGTAATCTCAAGGGCTAAACATACTAGTTTTCGGATTTGGGTTGCAATAGTCAATACACTTATCAAACTTCATAATATATACTTCATGCTTGCTAATATCCATAACTACAACAATAGTAATCTTTAGCTACTAAAACGACAAGATTGTTACCTTGTCAAGCCCTTATAAAATCCAAGATTCAAAGTCGCTCCTTAGCAATTCTTAGCTCCTTTCCTTTACGCTCAAATCCGCTATTTGAAGCCTTTAGAAGTTCACAACCAACTTCTCTTCCATTTCCAATCCAAACTTATGAAAACGACTTAGGTTTTCGCCTTGCGACTAACGTGAAAACGTCGTTTTTCCGAGATCTTTCTATTGAGATATCCTTACAATACCCTTAGGGACCTTGGGTTAAAGTCTTGTGAATAGTGAACCACAATTGCAAAAATTTTGTGTGGGAAATGTGACAAAGCCGAGAGCAACTTCAAGAACAAGAATGTAGTGAAATTTTTCTAAGTGTTGAAGACTTGGTCTTGCTACTAGTGTGTATATATAACACAATGGAGGGTCAAGATTACAACATATGTGTGGCTATGATGAAGAATACCTAGGTATCTATACAAGTGACAAGTTGACTTGGTCAATTATCTCAAGCTTGCAAGACTTGATCATCTACCTTGGTCAATGACCATAATACCCTTGCCCAATTTCGTCCAAGACCATGTGGGGGGGGGGGGGGTGCCACGTGTTGCCCTCCCATTCGTCCATAAAATTTCGTAACCCTCGTGGGCCCCACAAAACGTAAAATTTCTCGGGTGGGCCCTACGTGACCAAATACGTAAAAATAAATTTCCATAATGCATAATATATTCTATATTCATCAAATAATGCATTTTGAGAATCTAATTCTCATCAACGAACATTTTTCCTTTCCGACGTTCGGAAGATTTTCCGTCGGAAAAACAATTCTTCCTTTCGTAACCTTTTTCAAGTCTTGCGTTCTCGCGTCCATTCTCTTATACATGTCCTGGACTTACGGGGTGTAACATTCTTACCCCCTTAAAAACATTCGTCCCCGAATATTCTTAGTCGGTTTTCAAGCTATACAAACTCCGACATAATCTCTTTACTATGCCTATCAATCAATACTCCACAAGACCAACGATGCCACACATGGCCACCACATAACATACGTAAATATATCAATGGACCTTCCGTCCGCGGTCCCTTCTCACAAAACTCGAAGGTTACAGTCTTTTCAAAACAAAAATGGGACCTTAGAGGTTCCTTTCTTTTCTTACTTGTCATACTTTCTCGTACTTCCAAACTTATTTTAGTATATGTACAAAATTTCAAATATTGTTTCTGTTCTCCAATCCTTGGAGTTACTATCCAAACTTGGCCATTTTGCTACTTGAATTTCCGCTAAGGCTCTTCTCGGCCCTTACGACTTGGTTCCGGTGGAACGCGTCCACAAACTCGTACAACAATTAACTAGACTTGGGCCTTGCATCCTCGTGACCCTATCACATAGCGGGACCATTACCAACTGACATCACCCCATTCCATACTATCGGCTGACCCGAAATGAGTCCATAACCCGACCCATCGTCATACTTAACTTCTCATTCTTAGTTTGAAATAAATCTCTCTCTTATCTCAAGGTACTTCTTACCCTATCCCCCTATTCACTAGAGGTTCGTCACATAGGCCAAAGTATTTCTACTGTACATTCTTCCCTATCGGTCTTCACACTGTTATGGGGTAATTACAACTTGTGAACCCTACACAACTATAGTCTCATTTCACTTTATCATTCTTGTCAACATTCTTCACTTTTCACTTTACTAATCAGAGTATCCCTACCTCTGGTGGTACTATCACTTTACAACTACTAGCAATAAAGGGAAAACATATACGCTAGGGCGAAATCTGAATCTATCAATGCACGTATGATTCAAAAGAATCGAAATATACCTGTAACCCCATGCGATGTTGCCTCTTGATCCTGCCCAGTAGCCACGTCATCTATGCGGTTCGAAGGACCGCCAGAACTATAAACTCCACCCTGACCTCTACCACGGCTGACTGACATCTGAACACCCTGCCCTGGGGGCGCACAGCTGTGGAGGAAAGGGAACCAACTACCGGCCTCATAGGCTGAGCCACCTCACCGGTGCTCTTTCTAAAAGGACATACTCTCAGTATATGGCCCGAACGGTCACAATAATAACAAACACCTGTGCCATGACGACATTTCCCTATATGACGCTTACTACATCGGAAACACTGAGGAATATGTGGCCTCGACTGAGAAAATCCTCTGCTCCTCTGAGAACCTCGAACCCTGGAGCTCGGACCGGCTCCTAAATACCTTGTGGGGTCCAATCTCCCACCTGTGAGCTGCGGGGGTATGTCCTGGGTAGGCTGGGACGAATATCTCACTCGCTGCTGAGGCTGCTCGTCCAAAAACTCACCGGGATAACCAACCGGTGTAGCCCTCTTACGCTGGTCTCCGCGTTGGCCCTCTACCCTCTGCATGCATGCATCTTGGCCGAATAACCTTCTGGCGATGAAAGCTGCGACCGCTATCTTGGTCAATAACATAATCGCTTCCCTTATGACCTATAGTCTTCCCTCCGAGAAATGGAGGCTCGGTCTTTGGGGCCTCAAAACTGCGCAGTTAAGAACTTCGCGATCGCGGCCAATATCTCGTATACCACGAATGAGCCCTATCAACTCTCTAAGTCTGACTGGTAGCTCCTACTACTGTTTTGCCCCTCTGGGCGACTATTTCCGTCCTTGGAGGCATAGCTGCAAAACAATACGTCAGAGAGGAATTATCTTATTAACACAACTCTATGGCACGATCTCAGAGTGAGAAGAATAGAAACCAACTCCCAAATGTCATGTAGCCTCCTGTTTATGAGTGTGGCGCGCAACACACCAATAATCAAGACTCTACTAGACACGGTCTGTAAACATTCTGAGGACTGACTGCTCTGATACCACTCTGTCACGCCTCGACCCCGGGCCCGTGACTGGTGCTCTACCTGGGCACCCTTCTACCTGACTGACACAAGTAAATCGCGGAACTAAATAACACATCATTTTTTTTATTTTTAAAACCAACTAACATGCAAGGGAAAAGCCGACAAGGCTGCCATATAATATACATAATCAAAAGGCACTACACAGTACATGAGTCAAATCTCACATATGAATACAGACCTCTAAGAGTTTTACTGAACTATGACGGGACAAGGCCCCGCCGTCCCATAATCAGCATAAAAGCACATCAAGGATCTATACCAAAATGATAAACTCCTGAACAAATGGAGCTATCCAAAAACTCTGAGCAGGGTCCTACACCTTCAGATCACTAAAATGGAAAAATTCTCATTTAAACAAGCCAAAGTACTACGTACGTTCATTCTTTTCAAAAGACTCATTTTTATATAAAATCCCAAGATACTAACACCCGTAGTATCAAGGCATGTCTATTTTTTTCAAAATAAGTTACTACACCTTTAGAAATTCATTTCAAGGCTTTGAAACCAAGTAACTTCTTATTTCACCACCTAGGCAACTCATGCCTATTGATCGATGTATTTTATATACACTTTTTGAGTCGTTTTTAGTGAGTCTTTTATCCCTTTTTGTACAAATACGTGTCGTCTTAGGATAGATTTTCTTTCTTTTGAGTCAAATTGGTTAAAATGACTCTTTGGCGGAAAAGGAGCGAAAAGAGGGCAAAAGTGGAGGTTCCAGAGCCTAAAATACGAGAAAGTGGCGAACTAGGCAGAGTATGCAGTTGCGCATGGCGCCTCCAGCCAGCGAGGCGCCCGGCGCCCAATATCCGAAGGCCTTGGAGTTTTCCGCGCGCCTCGCAGACCCAGTGCGAGCCGCGGCGCCATCATCGAGAGTTTGAAGTTCCGGCGCGGCTGATAGAGCAGGCCGCGGCGACGCGGAAAAATCAGTCTTTGACGATTTTATGGGCGAACTGAAGGAAAACCTTAAGAGGCGGTTTGAAGCTATAAAAAAGAACCCTGGCGCTTTTAAGGGTTCCCTTTCTTGCACAAACACAAGACTTCTTGGAGTTGAAGATTGGAGACCATTACTTAGTAATTTCTTTTCTTTCTTTTACTTTATTTCAGTTTTTATGTTGGATATTGAATTAGTTCTTGTCATGTCAATGGCTAGGAACTAATTCTAATATAGGGCTTTCCATGTCAATTCACTTGAACCTTATTTTATGAGTTAATGCATGTTTATGGTTGTTCTTCTTATTGTTGAGATTTATCCAATAGTTGTTTTGAATGCTTGGTAATTACTTGATCATTAATTATCATTATTTATATGATTTCTAATCAAACTTCGAAAGGAGGAGGTTGTGACTATGCTGTAGTTGGGTAATCATAGGTCGAATTGGGGATGAAAATACCTCAATTACTTGTGTAGCGTTAACGGGGGTTTAAATACCTAGATTACTTGCATAAACGTTAACAGGGTTTTTGTTCTTAATCCTCCTATAGAGTCATCCTTATCACCGAAAGGTAGAAAGGAACGTTACTGGGGTTGAGTGTTTATATAGCCTTAACGGGAGTATAAAACGGATTAGTAAACCTGCTATCTCCAAAAGAAGAAGAACCATAATTTATTGCATTAATGAGTAATATAAGCGGATAGTTGAGGCGACTTGGAAGCCCTATTTCCATCACTACTGAAGTAAACACATAGTTTAATTAGCTTTCATAATTAGAAACATAATCAACAACTCAAATATCGGTTACCAAATAGATAACAAAGGATAGATAATTGGTACTTGAGCACTAATCCCTGAGGACGATAACTCGGTCTTCAAGACTATATTACTTGAGTCGACAACGTGCACTTGCGTTAAAGTGTGTGCATTAAATCGCGCATCAAGTTTTTGGCGCCGTTGCCAGGGATTAGGCATAGTTCAATATCAATTTTATCTATTCTTAATTTCTAATTTGGTTTTTATTTTTCTTATTTTTATTTATTTTTACGTTTTTTTTTTTAATTTTTAATTTTTATTTTTTGTGAAAACCAGTTGCCGTGATCCGTTTGTCTGTTTTTGATCTGTTTCAGAAACTCGGTTTATGCGAAGGAGAAGAGGAGCAGACACTCTTGTTCCCTTCAATCCAGAGATTGAGAAAACCTGTAAACAAAACAGAAGGAACCAACGGATTTCTGCTGTAAAAGAGATGGAAGGCGCACACAATAATAATAATATGAATGAGGGATTAGGTGATCATCAGCCTAATCAAAGAATGCCTCGGAGAATACCTATGGATGTCGAGGAGAGAGTTCAAGTCCAGGCAGAAAGAAGCTTGGGAGACTACGTGCTGCCGAGGGTGAACCGGAGCACAGACATCTATTAGGCTCCCAGCAATAGGAGCAAATAACTTTGAGATCAAACAGGCAATTCTAAGCATGGTGCAGAACACGGTGCAGTTTGGAGGGTTGCCATCAGAGGATCCACACATGCACATAACTAATTTCTTGGAGCTATGTGCAACATTCAGATATAACGGCGTTACTGATGACGCCGTCAGATTGAGGCTCTTTCCCTTCTCACTCAGGGATAGAGCAAAAGTATGGTTAAATTCCTTACCAGCTGATTCGATTTTTACATGGCAAGAGCTGACACAGAAATTTTTGGCAAAAGTCTTCCCACCGTGCAAAGCAGCGAAATTGAGAGGGAGCTGAATAATTTCTACCAAACAGATGGAGAGTCATTATACGAAGCGTGGGAAAGATTCAAGGACCTGCAGAGGAAGTTGTTACACCCCGAAATTACAGGACATGTCTTAAGAACGTAAGTAAGAACTCACAAATGTTAAGGATTTGAGACTTGCAAATTTTATCGGAAATTATGAAATTATCGGAAAACTTAAGTGTTGTGACGAATGGGAGGGCGACACGTGTCACCCCCCCTTAGCTATGCCTTGGACGAAATGGCATGGCCATTATGGTCATTTACCATAAGTCTTCTATGACTTAAGTCTTGCAAGTTGTGGCTTGACAATCTTGACTAAGTCAAATGGTCAATAAGTCTTGATATTTTGCTAAGAGAATATCCAAGCCAACCATGTGGATGCATCTTAACCCTCCATGACCCTATATATTATACTAGTAGCAAGAGAAGACTTAACACTTAGAAAAATTTTGCAAAATTTTGAAGAACTCATAGAGGGGGGTCTCGGGTTCATCACTTAGAAAAAGAAAAAAATTTCGTTTCTTGTCCATTTGATTCCACACTTTAAACCAAGGGTCTTAGGTATATTGTGAACACATCTCAATAGAAAAATCTTGGAAAAAGATTGTTTTCGGGTTAGTCGCAAACGAAAACCTAATGGTCTTTCTAGGTTTTGTTTGGAGCTTTGAAGGATAATTGTTGGTATTGTTCTAAGGGTCTCAACAAGCGGATTGAGGTGTCTTGAAGAGGTTCTAAACTACTAAGGAAGCATCGCGGATTGGAGTTGGTTTCATATTCGTGAAGGTATAATCTTGTCTTTGAAAGTGTTACTGAGTTGTATATTTATATTGTTGTCGATAGCTTTGTATGTTGCAAGCATGGAATTGTTATCTTGAGGTTATAAGGATTATGGATTGATTATAGCCTTGGAAATCCGAAATGTAATGTAAGCCATGACTAAGTTAAAGTACAATTTAATCGTTGTTAGAACCGTCGCATGTCATTGACTTAAGGATTATGGTTATTATAATCAAATGCGACTTGATATCATGTTATGCTACAAATTTGGATTTGAAATGGAAATTGGACTACCTTATTTATAATTGTGAGCCAATTGGGGTTGTTTAGTTAGTCATTTGTATTGGACTACCTTATATATAATTGTGAGCCAATTGGGGCTGTTTAGTTAGTCATTTGTATTGGACTACCTTATATATAATTGTGAGCCAATTGGGGCTGTTTAGTTAGTCATTTGTATTGGACTACCTGCTATATTGATTGTGAGCCAATTGGGGCTGTTTGGTTATTGTATTTCGGCCTTGAAAAAGGTGGCAAAGTGAGTAAAAACAAAGGAGGTCTTTGTCCGATTTTCCGTAGAAAATGGAGACTTAATACTTATAATATTCTACGTTTGAAGTAAGGCTTTAATAGGCGTATTGTGAATATTATAGGTTGACATAGTCTGAGCGGGACTTCGTGCTTGGCAAAGTGGTTTGACCGACAAGGTATGTAGAACTTTTCCTATCTTTGAGCATGACTAGTTTCACGTATATAGTACGGTAGGACGTCTGAGACTTTGACATCCTTTACTTGTTTTATGAAATGCCAAGTCGGGTGAGTTAGGAGATTTAACTCACTTCTTTGAGAATATTAAAGATGTCTTAAGTCTTGTTAAAGATAAGGGACTTGAAGAATTTTAAAGTATGTAATACTTGTGTCGTTTTAAACGTATAAGTCCCTTGGATAGGAAATTGTACATGACTACGGTATAAAGTGAATATAACGACTTTATGGGGAGTTGGTTATATTGACTTTATGGAAAGATAAATGACTTGATTTAAATGAAGGTAATTCTATTTTAAGGCATTAATTGCCTAAGGTTTTAGAAGACACGAGTCACTTGATTTAGAAGCCATATTTATTTCTGAAAGTATTGTGACTTGTCTTGAAAAGAAATTGTCACTTGATACTACGGCTATTAGTATCTTGGAAGTTTTATAATGAAATGAGTCATTTTAAAAGCATAGAAGTACGTAGTACTTTGGGTTAAACTCCCGGATTTTTATAAAAGACATGAAAGTGCCTTAAGTAAACTAAAATGAGAATGTAGAGGAATAAGACTAATAAGAAGTTAGGGGGATTGCTAACTTGCTTAATTATTGGATGACGGCCGGTTTTGAGATAGGGTAAGAGTATCAGTGAGGCAAACCCCAAGACGCTATACCACCTCTTCAGATAAGAGTATAAATGAGGAAGCCCCAAGACGTTATACCACTGCGTTACTATCTTCTGGGATAAGAGTATAAATGAGGGCAAACCCCAAGACGTTATACCACCGCCTTGAGGTAAGAGTATAAATGAGGTAGACACCCCAAGACGTTATACCACCTGTTTTTATGGGTTCGCTACCCATGGTATGATCGGAGAGGCTATCATTGTGATGTTATACGTATTCTCTTGATGTACTCTCATTGTTAGTAAGGCACTGTGTACTGTAATTTTGTTATCATACATGTCTCCGGCTTTCTATTAAACTTATGTTGTAATTACAGTACTTTCCAGTTTTACATACTTAGTACATATCGTATCGACCCCCCTTCTGGCCGCGTTCACGCGAGAAAGGTAAGCAGGTGGCAGATCCACATTCTTAGGATCACTTATCGGACGTCGGAAACTCCATTCTCCGGAGGCTTGTCTTTCTTTTGGTACAGTCTTGTCCCTGATGTTGTAGATTATGTACATTTAGGGTATGGCGGGGCCCTGTCATACGCTTGTTATTCCTGAGTCCGTATTCACATACGTGGTTGGGCTATAAGAACCGAGTTGTAAAGTTGTAGTTTGACTTAGTTTATATTATGGAAGCGGCACTTATCGGCCTTTGTGTTGTATATTATTTACACATGTGTTTATGTTGTGTATGTTCCGCTGCTATTCTATGATGTATACCTGAACGGGGTGCCCAGGTAGGGCACCAGTCGCGGCCCGGGGTCGGGTCGTGACAGAAGTGTCCACACCACAGTATTGAGTTGTGGAACTTGGTCCACATCTTCTATAACGGACTGAGTGGAACAACCAGAACAATTATTGATGCAGCAGCAGGTGGGACCTTTATGAGGAAAACAGCCCATGAAGCTCACGATTTACTAGAAGACATGACCACCAACAACCATGTCACAGAAGATAAACAAATGAGTGGAAGGAGAACAGTGGGAGTTCACGAGATAGATGCCATCACTGCCCTGAATGCCCAAGTTGCCCTGTTGACCAAACAGCTGCAGCAACATACAGTATCCGTAAATGCAGTGCAGATGCCAAAGAGCTGTGAAATGTGTGGTGGTCCACATACATACGATAGATGTCCTTCAACTAATCCTAATAATATGCCAATCGAGCAAGCAGAGTGCCAAGCTGTGGGTAACTATCAGAGGCCCCAGAACAACCCATACTCCAACACATACAATCCAGGGTGGAGGAATCACCCAAATTTTTCATGGAGAGGAGACCAGGGGCAGAATCGTGATAGAGGCGATGCAAAACCAGCAGCACCAAAATCAGCAGCCATTTACTCAGGCCCCACCTTCTCAAAAATTCAATGCACCGGTTCAGCCAGAAAAGCCAGACGAGCTGAGAGCAGCTTTGTTGACACTTACTAACTCCCAGACCCAGTTCATGGCAGAAACTAGATCTTCGTTCAGGAACTTGGAAACTCAAGTGGGTCAACTAGCAAAGCTATCGAACAATAGGCCACATGGTACATTGCCAAGCAACACAGAGATGAATCCGAGAGAACAATGCCAGACAGTACAGCTGAGAAGTGGTAAACAGTTGGAGCAGCATTCACCTCAGCCAGTAGTTGAACAAAGGGCAGAAATAGAGAAAGAGAAAGTGGATGAAGCTCGCCCAGTAGTAGAGAGAACTCCAGAGAAGGAGTATACTAAGAAGATCCCGTTCCCACAGAGATTGCAGCGGAAGGCAGTTGATAAACAATTCTCCAAATTTTTGGAGACGTTCAGAAAGCTACATATCAACATACCCTTTATAGAGGCGTTGGAGCAAATGTCTTCTTATTTTAAATTCATGAAAGAGATTTTGGAGAAGAAGAAGAAACTAGCAGAGTATGAGATGGTGGCGCTGATCGAGTGCGATGCCATCTGCAGAAGTCGCCCTTAAACTAAAAGACCCATGGAGCTTTACATTGCCTTGCACAGTTGGAAAGGTGACATGCAACAGGGCCCTTTGCGATTTAGGGGCAAGTATAAATTTGATGCCTTTGTCAGTATTTAAACGGTTGGAGTTAGGTGAGGCAAAACCAACCACGGTGAGCCTGCAACTAGCCGATAGAACAGTGGTACACCCAAGGGGGAAGATTGAGGATGTGCTGGTTAAAGTAGGAAATTCTTCTTTCCTGCGGATTTCCTCATTCTCGACATGGAGAAGGATGCAGAGATCCCCATCATATTGGGGAGACCATTCTTGGCGACAGGGAGAGCCCTGATCGATGTAGAAAAAGGAGAGCTGACATTGAGGGTGGAGAAGGAAGAAATGGTGTTTAAAGTATTTAAACACATTATTGAGCCACCAATCATGAGCAGGTGCTTTGCAATCAGCACCATCAGAACCCCCTGTGAGCCAGTGCAAGCCAAACCAAGGGAGATAAGCCCACCAACGCAGGTACGTGATGCCGAACCTCCGCCAAAGCAGGTATGTGCTCCTGAACCTTCCCTTGAACATAATTTTAAGAAGAGAAACAAAAGAAGAAAAAGAAAAATATGGAAAAAATGGATTGGTTGTGGGGTTAATCTACCCCACACTTCTTGAGTTAAGGAACTTGCGTCCGGCTAAAAGACGTTAAAGACAACGCTAATTGGGAGGCAACCCAAAGTATTTCAATTTATTTACTTTAATGCAATTTTTACTTAGAACAGTCTCACGGAGGTAGTGCTATGTGTTGTGATAGCGATTGAGGCCAAGAACTTGGAGTGGCGAAGAGAAGCCAAGGATTTCCAAAAAATCGCCAGAGCCTTGCGCGCCAGAGAAGCAGCGGCGCGAAAGATCGAAGAAGCCCGAGTTTGGCGCCGCGCGCCATTTCGCGTGGCGCGGCGCCACAACGGAAAAATCTAAATTTTTGGACAACGCCCTAATCCGACGGCCCTTTCTCCAAATCAAAAATCCTGAGCCCCTCCCCTCTCACGGGATTCAACGCATTCTCCACCACCACCGCCGCCGCCACCATTTTAAACCAAGTCTGTAAGTGTCTTGTCTCTTTTATTGTCTTTGCGTCTTGTACACATTGGGGACAATGTGTGATTTAAGTTTGGGGGGGTGTCTTATTTGTGTCTTATTGTTATAGTATGTTTGAGTCTTTTTGATTGTTTTTGTGTATTTTTGAGTCATAAATTTTTTCTTTTTGAGTCATAATTGTGTGTCAAAGATCATGCATGCTGTAGTTACTAGAAACACCTAGTGAAGTAAGGTGGAATAATGTAATGAAATTAAAAGCAACTATCTAAACACTTAGGTTAAATATGCCAAAAACTCATAAAACCTTGTTTCCACACACGTGCACACGTAGTGCCAAGGATCAAAATTTTCTTAATGGAAGAGATATTGGTACGTATACGAATTGTTTGAGACGTAAGATAATAGACGGTTATTGGCCAAATGACGAATGATTTCACGTTGGTAAATGAAGGAATAAGTGTATAATGTGTAAAGATGAAGTGAATCAGAAATCACCACGAAACCGAGAAGGGTCGCGTCTCCTCCATGTAAGGGCCGCGGCGCTTGAAGGACCGCGACTCCTCCTCCGAAGGTCCGCGACTCTAATTGACGTTTCAATTCCGAGAACTCATCGAAATTGAAGAAGCGCGCCTCCCGATGGCGCGGCTCTAATTGACGTTCAGTTCGGTGAGTTATCGAATCGGCCAGCGGCCGCGGCTCGCCGATCGCTTTCAATCCGTTGGAGGTGAATTAAAAACTGAATCATGGGCTGACTTTGGAGTATTTACTCTCCATTATTTTGCTCATGAACATGACTGAATTGTAACTCCAAATTCAAGGCATTAACATGACATTCATGACCATTACTTAGCCATTTGGAGGGTCATCATCTACACACTATAAAATGAGACACAAGGCTCATTTGAAAATACACTTGACATCTTACACTCAACAATTCTCTGAAATTGTCTTCCTCTCTTGCAATCACAAACACTCAAAGATCTTTCTTCCAAAGCAAACACTTGAGTTCCCTTTGCTCATTTGTTTGATTGCAGTTTTATCAGTTGTCATTACAACCGTTGAAAGGATATACGGGACAATATTATCTTAAGGATAGATCAAGAATTTTGGTCGACTCAGCAAGCCCTCATACTTGATCATTTCCAAATTTCTAACAAATAGTTATTATTGTTATTTTTCCGTTCTACACATTACTACTCACAATTCCTTTATTTTTTTAGCTAGTAGACTAGTATTAGAGACTGCCCAGCAGCCTCATGAAAAGTGGAGCCTCATAAAAGGAGACATTTTCCACTGGATATCTAATCATTGACATATTTTCGGAATTATTTTTAGTTATGAAGCATATGTGACATCCCTTTCGTTCTTTCAGTTTCTTAAATTTTACCTCAACTTGGTAACAACGAAGATGCCGACTTTAGACACAAAAAGTTAAAAACAATTAAAGAAAACGATGTCGATTTGAAATACTAACAACTTGTTAAACAATGCAACACTAGATTTTAGTATCCGAAAATTCAAAAGTTTATCCTTATTTATGTGAGTGCCTTCAATAAAAATATACAACTTGTGACGGTCATAACAAAGTGTGCGTTGATCATCAGAGTAGGTATAATGAGTCTATATACGTTGAAAATATAATTAAATATTAAAAACGTGCTTTTAAATGAGATGATCACACACTTTAATATGATATTAGAGCAGACACAAGTTTTGAGATTTAATCTCTCACCCACTACATTTTTTTGCGCAGATTGTTCTTCAAACGCACTAGTCTTTAATTTTTACCCTTTATATTTGTGGTCTTTAATTTTTTTCCCATGATGTTTATTTTATTAAAATATTCAAGTCAATTTCTCTAGGCATAGTCTCTATAATATTTTTCTCTTCGAAAATTGAAATTTACCTCGCGCGACATAAATTATGTAGAAATTAAGTTATGCGACATAGTTTTATAATACTTTTAAAGAAAATGTTGAGTGTCAGAAATTATGCCTTATCCGACATAATTTGTGTGGATGTTATGATACATATGTTGAAGTTAAACACTAATTATGCCGTCAAAATATGATTTTTATTCATATTATGTTGAGTGTTGGAAATTATGCATTATCCGGCATAGTTTGCGTGAATGTTATGATACATAGTTGAAGTAAAACGCTAATTATGCCTTGTAAAATTCTAATTATGCCGCGCCAAAAAATAATGAAGAGACAAAAATTAAAGACCACCCCATGACCCACTATTAAAAAAAATTAGGCATGTACCTGAAAGGGCGTATTAAAAATATAATTAAATATTAAAAGTGTACTCTCTTTAATAGCTTAAATTTTTAAATAAAACGATCACAATTCAACGGTTTATTGATCCAAAAAGGAGAACAAGTGATATTCCTTTCATATGCGAAAAATATAATATCATACCCAACTCCTTTAGGTCAATGGAGGAATATATATGAGTTAGGGATTGTTTGGTAGAGTGTATAAGAATAATACTAAATAGAATGTATTAGTAATGTTAGTATTAGTAATGTTGATATTAATAATGATGACATTAGTTATGCAGGGATAATTTTGTATCTATCATTTGGTTTGATGTATTAGAAATAACATGCTTGCATAATTTTTAAAAATAATTGGATATTTACAAAAATACCCTCCATACTATACTATGTTAGGAACTTCATGAGCAATTGTGTCTTTAGTCATGCTTATGCATGTATTAAAACCTATTGCATAGCTAATACCATTGTTTGCTAGATATTAGTTATACATAAGTTGAAAAAGGATACCAAACAATGTATTAGTAATTCACAAAGTTAATGCATGCGTTATTTTTTGTCTAATGCATCCCACCAAACGCGCTCTTAGGGGTCGTTTGGTAAAGTATAAAAATATTATCTGGGTGATTTGTCATACCATATAATTCTTATATTTTAACATGATCTATTTTGTATTATTAAGTTCAAACATTTATCAAACTAAAAATATATTATCTCATATTAGATGGAAGAAGTAATGTTTATAATATATAAGAAGTACATTTTCTTAATAATTATTATTGTTTTTTTAGGAGAAGTGAATTTCTTAATTCATGCCCAAACCATAAAAGATTAATCATTTTAGTCTTAATCTAAACTAAGTAGTCTTAATAATGAGAATCTGACTCAAAAACAGGACTTGAATGTGTTTGTCTTTTACAGAGATTTAGTTAATGCAGAATGAAAGGAATCAAGAAATAATGTCACACAATTATGACTCACAAGAACAAATGACCATTTAACGGTAAAGATTTATCCCCACTAAATATTTACATCAAAGTCAATTGATACCCGCGGGGTAACTAAGTTGGTGTAGCAGTAGAGCGCGCGACCGCAAAAGGTCACGAATTCGATCCTTTGCATAATTTTTTTTGGTTGAGTCTGTCACACATGGCTTGCCAAGTGTGGTTAATTGGCTGACGTGGTTTGTAGGCTATTGCGTCAGTCCGGGATTTACCCTGTGCGCACTCGAAAGAATAGCGGCTGCTGCGGGTTCCTTCGTCAAGAAAAAAAAAATCAATTGATGTATGATATATATTTGTACATAATGCTTTAGTACTTAATTATAATTAATTAACATGTATTTTTATTTTATTAAATCACTCAGCTATAATAATTTACACGATTTGATGTTTGCAAACACCGATCGAGTTTGATATGTTTCAATCTTGTCATATACTCCTTCCGTCTCAAATTTGTCATTTTTTTTACACGCCCCTTAAAAAATATTAATCAAGAATAGTATTTTACTATTTTTACCTCTATTTATGTCTAAATTATAATCTCTCCATTAAATGTTTAATCTATATGTATCATCTCTATTAATGACACCATTTTACTAAGGGTAAAATGAGAAAAAGTAATTACTTGTTTGAACTTCTAAAATGACATATAATTTAAAATAATTATTTTGAGATAACTATTTTAATAACTACGACCAATAATTTGAGATGAATTGAGTATATATTTTTTATTTTTTTAAATTAAGCTTTTGTGAGTTTCAATTTGCATTACATGTGACTTATAAGTTGAAATTATGAGAATCTTAATAAATTTTGAAGTTTGCTTTCTCGTTTTTTGTGTAACTAGATTGGTTCAATGTTACTAAATTAAAAGAGTTAAATTTGTCATCAAAATGATAAATACTCTTCTTCTTTTTTCTAAGGCTGATCCGATTATGGTTCGGACTTAAACCGATCCATGTTTAGACCGGCTTTTAGGGGGTCTGGTTAGAGATGACAGTGGATTCTGGACCCGGTCCAGATCCGACGGATCCAAATCCATTTTATAGGATATGGATCTTTAAAATTTAGACCCGATGGATCCGGATCGGACTCGGATCCGTTTCTGACGGATCGAACTCGGATCCGTTTCTGACGGATCGAATCTGAATCTGAATCTTGTATTGAGATCTGGATCCGATCTGTGGATCTGTTTTTTATTAAATATATTCGTAACCTAGAATGTAATTGTATAAGTATTTTCTTAATTTTTTTCATAATTTGTGTAGTTATCTCTTTTTAATATGATTATTTCTTTGTCCTTTAGCCTGATTATTTTCTTCTTCTTTTTTTCTTTATTTTGGGTTTGGGCCTTTGGGGTGCCGGCAGGAGGGGGGGAGGTAGAGACTGTGTGGGGGCCTGCTGAATAATTCCGAATTCAAAACACAATCTAATTAAATTTTGATCGAGAAAAGCCAGTGGTCTTGGAAGTAGTACAAATGTCTTCTTCATTAATTAATAAGAAACCCAAATCTTCTCAATGATATAATTATAAGAAAGATTATCATGAAAGATTCTTCACTACAGTAATTTACATTCGAAAATGACGCTAATTGAATTAATCAATCAATTGGAGTTGGACTCATCAGCATTATAGCTTTATGGGAAAAGGCTCAAATTTACCCTTCTACTACGAGAAAATGATTAATTTTACCCTCTGTTATACTTTCGGTTAAAAAACGACATTGTCGTTAATAAAATGGATCAAATATATGCCTCATCTGTAGGAGTTTAGTCGGGTTCGTACACGCAACAGAATTTGAAAATTTATGCCTGTACGGATTCTGACAGTCTGAATTTTTGTCAGTCAGATTCTCTGCTGGGCCCAACTCACAGAAACCCTAAAGCCTCTATTTGTAATTATAAATAGAGAGCTTGTCTCTCATTCAAAATACACTGAAAACCTAAGAGAGGTAAATCTTTTCTAAAGCTCTGTCAGAATCTCTAGCATTCCTGACTTAGCAATTACATCACAATTTTCAGAACTTACAAATCGAGGGACTTTTACGTGTACACCCTCGGACTACACAAAGCATCGAGAATCAACTGCTTGGCTGATTTCTACAATAATGTAAGTATTCTGTCGAGGTATTACATTATACTATGTGCTTTGTATTTTCATTATATATCATACTGTAGTTCGACCGTCGTCGGATTTGAAACATAAATTTTCAAATTCCGCTGCGTGTACGAATCCGACGTAAACTCCTACAGTGGTATCAGAGCCTGGGTTGTTTCGTGTGATTTGTAATGATATTAATGATAATATGAGTTAGGATTTGTTTAGATCTATATTTTATGTATTTAAAAGCTTTAAAATCCTAAATCTTTAGAACACATAGTCCTTGTGCCCTAATATGTTAGAACAATTATGTATTCGAGAAAATCGATCCAATATATAACTCTTCTAAGTTGATATGCGTTATCCGACTTAAAACATGGTACATTGAAACGAAGAACGAAAAGAAATTTGAATTTGATGGTCGATGAACATGTTGTTTCAATGGTGATAATGTCTAGTGATATATCCGAAGATCCGCCCTAAACCGCTTTAGGGGTTCAGAAGTTTCGAATTTTGTGATTCTGGAGGAGAGGCATCGCGGTTCAATGATGGAGCACCGCGGTGCCTGCTAGGGTTTTGTGGTGGCACCGGGATTCCACAATTGAAACACCGGTCTTTGCCGGATGAAGCGGAGCACCGCGGTCCTGTTCATGAGTCATTGTCTTTGTTCATCCAGAAGCTTAAAATTAATTTTTTGGACAATCTGCTTTCGAGGCGCCGCGGTTACACAAGTTGGGACCGCGATGCCTGTGACGGTAATTATGAGGCACCGCGGTGCTAATTAATTTGCAGATTCTAGTAGCTTACTGCCTCAGAGGCACCGCGGAACCTGTCGGAACCGAGGTGCCGACGACAATTTAAAAACAAAATTGGAAGTCTGAAACAGAGACTTAAAAATTTCAGATTTTGAATTTGAAGTTTTAAAGGTTTCAATTTCTGAAAATAAAATTTTGAATCAAACCGATTTGGTCCTTTCGGGCAAATCTGTAATTAAAGAAAGTTTTCTGAAAGTTGATTTTAGGTTCTGGAAATTGCAAACAGGTTCCAGAAGTTTGAAAATATTTTCTGAAGTTTAGAATTGCATTTTATGAATTTATATGGGTTCAAAATTGAATTTTAAATTTTTAAGGGACTAAAGTGTAAATTCTGAAAGATTACATAATTTCCGAAAATCGAAATTTTAAAAATTCAGAAAGTGTTTAGGGGACTGTTTGGAATTTACATAGATTATAGAGTTTAGACAAATAGACTCATAGTTATCATTAATAGTATATTATTGAATAACATGCAAATGTGCTAAGTGTTAAATGTGATGCATTTAAATTATTGGCATAGCGTTCGCAATTATTGTCTGGGTAGGCGGCACTCAGTAATTATTTAATTTCAAATGACCGCTACAACTGTCTGGGTAGACGATGCCCAATATGTGATTAAAACCATCTTTTATCATGCCTATTGGGTTTGATGGTTTCCCATCTAATTGTGTTTAGAAATTGCATGATAGGATGTCATATGATGTATGACTTGATTGTTGATCTTGGATGAATCCCCGAAAACTAAAAATGTTCCCCAAACATTAAATACAAGTCTAATTATAACGCGTCGTCCATTATAATTGTTCGGGTGCTAAGTTCTTTTCGGTGATAAAGATATTTATGCCAAAGTATTTGCTTTAAGTCTAAAAGGACCGATGTCTTTTCATAGATGTGTTAAAATGAAAGTAGATAATAAACTTTTGTAGGTATTTACACCAAAGTGTTTTCTTGCAAAGACTAAATTTACTTAGGCGTTTAAACGCAGTCGTGTAATGGGATTGACTTGTTTAGATGAATCTTGGCGCCAAAGTGTCGGACTAGTCTAAAGACGTAAGATTAAAATGAAAGATATTTAATCAAACCAAGAGTTGTAGAGTTGCTTTACAATTGGTTGAGGACCTACCAAAGTGTGTTATTGAAGTTATCAGCCAAAATAAATGCGGATATAACATATGTTTGGATCTTGGCCCATTATGACCTTTATATTAATTTAGGTTCGTATTCTACCTTGGGGTCGTAGAAGTATGCAAAATAGTGGGAGATAATTTAAAACAAAAGGCCATGTTAAAATTAGCGAATTATGAATGTGTATAAATTATTAATTTCATTTTTTTCCTATTCTTTCTATATCTTCAGATCTTCAGAAATGTCAAACTTTTCGTTGAAAATGCTCATGGAGTCAAACAGACTCACCGAACCTGACTTCATTGACTGGCTAAGAAACATTAGAATTATTCTAAGACATGAAGAAATTGAGTATACATTAGACAAGGTATTCCTAACCGCTCCGGCGGAGGACTCTGCAGAGTATGCAACCTTCGACAAGGCTGCCTACCAGAAACATTATAAGGATGCCACCTCAGCTCAATGCTTAATGTTGTCTTCTATGTCACCACAATTGCAAAGACAACATGAAACTATGGGGCCCAACGAAATGTTAGCCCATTTGAAGAGTCTTTATGATTCGCAGAGTCAGACAATGGAGTATGACCTGCTCATAGAACTTTTCAAGTGTAGGCTAAATGAAGGGGACCAAGTTTCACCTCATGTGTTGGGGATGATTGAGTTGATTGAGAGGTTATCTTCTATAGACATAAGGTTTCATGACAGAGTCTCCACCACCCTCATCCTGCACTCACTTCCGAGATCGTTTGAGAGTTTCATTATAAATTATAATATGAATGGAACTAAAGCGATATTGTCGGAGTTACATAATATGTTGGAAACTTTTGAATCTTCGACCTCTAAGACCAAGCCTATTCTGATGGTTGACTCCTCTAGTCTCCCCCAACCGAAAGGTAAGGGACAACAGAAGGGGAAGGGCAAAGTTGTTGCTCCGGCAGCAGCAATGAAGCCCAAGGGAGGGGCGAAGAAGAAGAAGAAGAAACTGCCGGCATCGGATGTTTGCGTAATTGCAGGAAGCGGCATTGGAGAAAGGATTGCCTTTGCTTGAAGGAGGAATGACACTAGCTGTTAATGTGCAAGGTATGTTTGTAATTGAAATTAATCTATCTATAAATGATTCTCATTCCTGAGTACTTGATACCGCTTGTGGCTCATACATTTGTACAAATATGCAGGGGCTAACTGATAGCAGGAAGGTCGGGCCTCGCGAAGTGGACCTGCGCGTTGGAAATGGAGCAAAGTTTTAATGTTGAACAATTATTTTTATGTTCCTTCTTTGACAAGGAATATTATTTCCATTCTTGTACTTGATTTAGAGGGTTTTTCCTCAAACACGTCTAATAGCAATATGGTTTTGACTTTAGATAATGTTTTGTATGGAATTGCGTCTCTTGTGAATGGATTATATACATTTAAACTGCTGCAGGGAAATTTTCAATGTACAAAATAAAAGGGCTAAGTTAAATGAAAGAAATTCTACCTACTTGTGGCATTGCAGACTTGGTCATGTCAATCAAACAAGGATAGAACGGTTGAGAAAATTAAATTACCTCGAACCATTTGACTTACAATCTTATGGTAACTGTGAATCCTGTTTGAAAGGTAAGATGACCATTAAACCTCTTTCTGGAAAGGGGATCCGTGCCAAGGAGGTGCTTGAGTTGGTACATACAGACGTATGTGGATCATTTTTCGACTCAAGCTAGAGAGGGTTTCTCTTACTTCATCACTTTCACAGACGACTTATCAAGGTTTGGATATGTATATCTTATGAGACACAAATCCAAGGCTTTTGAGAAGTTTAAGGAGTTTAAGTGTGAAGTTAAGAAACAACTCTAAAAAAGTATCAAAACTCTCCGATCTGATCGTGGGGGTGAATACTTAAGTAAAGAATTTCTTGACTACTTAAAGCTTCATGGAGTTCATTCCGAATGGACACCTCCTGAAACACCACATATGAATGGTGTTAATAAGAGGAGAAATCGAACCTTGCTTGACATGGTTCGTTCCATGATGAGCTTTTCAGCTCTTCCTACATACCTTTGGGGATACACTATTTTTGACCTCAATATATGTTCTAAACAAAGTTCCATCTAAATCAGTCGAAAAGACACCATATGAGGTATGGTGTGGCAAAAAGGCATCACTTAGACACATGAGGCCCTGGGGGTGTCCTGCATATGTCAAGAAGTTGATCACTGATAAGTTAGAATCTAAAAGTGAGAAATGTTACTTTGTTGGGTATCCGAAGGAAACTAAGGGATACTATTTCTATCTTCGTGGAGAACATAAGATATTTGTTTCTAGGAACGCAACTTTCCTTGAAGATGAATATGTCTACAAGGATGAGAGTTGCACAAAGATAGAACTTGAAGAAATTCAAGAACAAGGTAACAAAGAGGTTGAATCCTTGCCCGATGATGAAGGCAAGAATTCAGTGGGAGCATCTGGCGAAGATTGGGTATTTAGGGTACCCCCTTCGGCCAGTGGGAGTGCTACAAGGAGTAATGCAGAAATGCAAGATCTTTCGGCACAGACCTTGGGAGTAAGTGCACCAGTTGAATTTTCTCCCGTTCAGGAAATACATGAAAATGATATTTCTGAAAGCTCTAATGTTGGTGGTTCGACCAGCGCACAAGAACCTACTCACAAATGTAACATACCAGAATCGAATCGCAAGACAATCAACTCCGTAGGTCTACTAGATCTCATCGTCCTCCGGAAAGACTAAATCTACTTGTGGAAACACAAAATGAGCTAGATATTCCAGATGATGACGAGCCTAGAACCTACAACGAAGAAATGCTAGACATTGATTCGAAGAGATAGAAAGAAGCCATGAAATCCGAAATAGAATTTATGTATATCAATCAGGTGTGGAACTTGGTTGATTTGCCAAATGGGGTTAAACCCATAGGATGCAAATGGGTCTTCAAGAAGAAAATTAATGCATCTGGCAAGGTTCAGACTTATAAAGCTAGACTAGTGGCTAAAGGTTTTACTCAGCGTCCTGGTGTGGATTATGATAAAACCTTTTCATCGGTGACTAAGATAAAATCTATTCGGATTTTACTTGCAATAGATGCACATTATGATTATGACATTTGGAAGATGAACGTCAAAACTGCATTCCTCAATGGTAATCTAATTGAAGAAGTGTATATGAAACAACCTGAGGGTTTTTCATGTGAGTCCAGACCAAATGTTGTGTGCAGGCTACAAAAGTCCATTTATGGACTTAAGCAAGCCTCTAGGAGTTGGAACATTTGCTTCGACAATGCTATCAAATCTTTTGATTTTGTCAGAAGCAAAGAGGATCCTTGTGTTTATTCCAAACGCAAGGATGATGGTATTGTCTTCATTATAATATATGTTAATGACATATTGATAATGGGAGATAATAAGACCCTCATGCAGTCAGTTAATGATTGGTTGTCCAAGACCTTCATGATGAAGGATTTAGGTGAAGCTCATTCGTTCGGGAATTAGGATCTATAGAGATGACCTAATAGATTGTTGAAATTGTCACATCGATCTACATAGACAAAGTGCTTAGACGCTTCTCAATGGAGAATTCCAAGAAAGGCGGTCTTCTGATGGGTCAAGGCATCAAGTAATCAAAGAAGGGTTGCCCTTCTAATGCTATTGAACTTGAGCGCATGAAGAGGATCCCATATTCTTCGGCTATAGAATCAATCATGTATGTCATGACCTGTACTAGGACAGATGTGGCCTTTGCACTTAGTATGACCTTCAAGTTTCAGCAGAATCCTGGCGAGGAATACTGGAAAGCAGTCAAGAGTATTCTCAAGTACGTCAGACATACTAAAGATTACTTCTTAGTCTATGGTGGAGTTAATAAGCTGGTTGCCACTGGGTATACCGATGCTAAATTCCATACAGATGTTGATGATTTCAAATCTCGATGCCGTTACGCTCATTTTCAACGGAGGAAGCGGTGGAAGAGTTCCAAAGCAGCTACTCTGCAGACTGACTCTTAAGCGAAGTACATTGCTGGATCGGAAGCTGCTAAGGAAGCTGTAGCGATTTCTGAGTTCCTGAAGGAACTAGGGGTTGTTCCGAGTGTTAGTTGTCCAATAACTATTTATTGTGACAACACTGGGTGCCATTGCACAGGCAAAGGAACCAAGATCAACAAACATAAACAAATATGTACCAAAGAAGTACCACATCCTGGGAGAGATGGTGGAACCTGAAGATATCAAGATAGATTATATTTCCATAGACAATAATCTAGCAGACCCATTTACTAAACCATTAAGCTTGGTGAAACATAATGGTCATTTTGAGAACATGGGTATTAGATATGTTGGTGATTGACTCTAGGCCAAATGGGAGATTGAAAGGATATGTATGTCCTAGAGACAATCTGTATTAGGACACAATGTACTTTATACACATTCGTATTTATATTAATGATGATTAATATTATGACATTTACATTTGTTGAATTATTAGTTGATTGTTTATAATATTCTATAAATGCATCCCTAGAGTTTACGTGTTTATTAATGATGTGAGAATTAATGTTATAACGTAACTCTTAAATTGCCTCGACTAATTATCATCGAAATTGGGATATCGATGATATGTGATACGTCGATATGTGGTCTGCATCATATTCTTAGGGGATGCAGTATGTCTCACTTGCTACGAGTTATGGCAACTAGTGATGGACACATGGATACTTGTTGGAGTATTGGTATACCCTGCTGATGCACTATTTGTTATATGTCTATAATGTCATCGGCATGTGGGAGATAGAAGTCCTTAGACTCGAGGTCAATATCATCTTGTTTACGGAGTAATGTACTTTGATCCTGTCCTAAGCTCAAATGCCTTATAGGTTGAGACACGGCTTGTTTTGGGTGCATTACGAAATAGATTAAAGGTGGTATGTGAGCCAAGAAATGATTCATTCCTTGAATTTTATTCGAGTGAACAATCAGGTACTCATATGGTATTAGGTTGACTAAGTCATTGGCGATCTGATGGGCGTATACGTGATATGGTCCTGTTGTCAACTAATATAGATGAGTTATAATAATCAAACCATTTGGATAGACACTTGACAAATTCTAAGCTTGATTGAGTGTGTCATGAATGAAATAATTTTATCTTCCCGCATCGAGGTTTAGTTCACATATTTTGTGTAACTAAACTTTACTTATTGGGTTCGGCTTCCGGCGCAGTCTAGGAGTTCCGTGAAGATCCTAATGTAATTAGTGAAGATATGTAAATGTCTGAAGGGTAACACTAAGTCAAATGTTCTGTCGATTGAAGGATGTAATTAGAAGGAGGTTATACATATATGTTCGGTTGATGACTGGGACATTAAAATGGGAAAAGACAAAAAAAAAATAGGACAGGACCGCGGTGCACCTTTAGTGGGACCGCGGTGCATGATACAGCGATCGAATTTTTGATCAGTTCTGTTGGGCCCGACCGAAACCCTAAAGCCTCTATTTGTAATTATAAATAGAGGGCTTGTTTTCCATTCAAAATACAATGAAAACCTAAGAGAGGTAAATCTCTTCTAAAGCTCTGTCAGAATTCCTAGCATTCCTGACTTAGCAATTACATCACAGTTTTCAGAACTTACAAATCGAGGAACTTTTGCGTGTGCACCCTCGGACTACACAAAGCATCGAGAATCAACTGCTTGGCTAATTTATACAATAATGTAAGTATTCTGTCGAGGTATTACATTATACTATGTGCTTTGTGTAGTCCGATGGTGCACACGCAAAAGTCCCTCGATTTGTAAGTTCTGAAAACTGTGATGTAATTGCTAAGTCATGAATGTTAGGGATTCTGACAGAGCTTTAGAAGAGATTTACCTCTCTTAGGTTTTCAATGTATTTTGAATGGGAGACAAGCCCTCTATTTATAATTACAAATAAACTTTAAATTTCTGGTCGGGCCCAAGAGAATCGATCAAAAATTCGATCGCTGTATCCAGACAGCACCGCGTCCCACTAAAGGAACCGTGATCGCCTCGATGTTCTTGGCATGGTCCCAAAAGCGAGACCGCGGTCTGTCTATTTTTTTATTTTTTTCCCATTTTAATGTCCTGGTCATCAACCGAACATATATGTATAACCTCCTTCTAATTACATCCTTCAATCGACGGAACATTTGACTTAGTGTTACCCTTCAGGCCTTTACATATCGTCACTAATTACATTAGGATCTTCACTAACTCCTAGACTGCGGAGACGAACCCAATATGTAATGTTTAGCTACACAAAATATGTGGAATCGAACTCTACGCAGAAGATAAAATCTTTTCATTCATGACACACTCAATCAAGCTTAGATCCGTCGTTGTCTATCCAAATGGTTTGATTATTATAACTCATCTATATTAGTTGACAACAGACCATATCACGTATACGCATATGATCGTCAATGACTTAGTTAACCTAATACCATACATGAGTACAGTGTTCACTCGAATATAAATTCAAGGAATGAATCTTTCTTCGCTCACATACCACCTTTAATCTACTTCGTAATCCACCCAAAATAAGTCGCGTCTCAACCTATAAGACATTCGAGCTTGGACGTGATCAAAGTACATTACTCGTAAACAAGATGATATTGACTTCTATCTCCCACATGCCGATGACATTATAGACATATAACAAATAGTGCATCAGCAGGGTACACCAATACTCCAACAAGTATCCATATGTCCATCACGAGTTGCCATAACTCGTTGCAAGTGAGACATACTACATCCCCTAAGGATATGATGCAGACCACACGTCGACGTATCGCATATCATCGATATCCCAATTTCGATGATCATTAGTCGAGGTAATTTAAGAGTTATGTTATAATATTAATTCTCACATCATTAATAAACACGTAAACTCTAGGAATGCATTTATAGAATATTATAAACAATCAACTAATAATTCAACAAATTCAAATGTCATAATATTAATCATTATTAATATAAATACGAATGTGTATAACGTACGTTATGTCCTAATACGGATTGTCTCTAGGACATACATATACTTTCATCATCTGTCAAAGATTATTCAAGGTGGACGCCTAATACCATGTGACGTGGATATATTAGTATATGGACACATGACATGCCATGTCACCACCCAATCCATTAACCTTCTCCTTTCCACTTTTCTTCTACCAAACCCTTCCACCACGATTGGTAGTGGGATTGAGAATCTAAATACTTTGTTCTACATGGGACATAAACTGCTCAGTTGGGTTTTGATTGCATTGGTTATGCACCTAATGATGTTCACATGGCTGCTGTTGTGACTATCCAGAAGGAACAGACAACAAAATTAAAAGAAGATTAACTAGCTAGGTATTAATTAGTATTATCAATTAACAGATCCATTTGTACAAGACCTTATATCAGAGAAAATCCTTGTGTTACTGATACTTTAAATTTGTAAAACAGATAAATCTTCATAATTTATTACGAGAAACACTAGTATAGACAAAGATCTATAATTTGTTGCATATCTCTGCGATACATTTTCACATATATTGGTATTGATTGTGGCACTGTCGTTGGTGGAAGGGTTGGAGGTGCAAGAGGTGGAACAAAAGTGGAAGGGAAAAAGGTAAATGGGTTGGGAGGGGTGAAGTGTCATGTCATGTGTGTCCATGGCACTAATGTGTAAGCGTCATTTGATATTAGGCGTCCATCTTGAACAATTTAACGAAGGTGAAAGTATACTTGATTCACTTTGTTAACAATAAGGGTATTTTATATCGATAGTATATCGGAGGATAAAATTTTTAATAGTTTTTTTTTTTTTGTTGCCGAAAAAACCCGCAGCCGCTAATCTTTTAGTCTTGCAGCAGCGGTGATCTGATAGCGCGCGCAAACCACGTCGATAGGTAACTACACGACAAGTCGTGTGTGACTCAACCAAGAAAGTTTATGCGGGATCGAACTCGTGATCTTGCGGTCCCGCTCTTCTTCTGTGAAACATTTCATGCGGGTAAAAAAAAAAAAAAAAAAAAAAATTAATACTGAGGGATAAATTTAACCCTTTTCCCTAGCTTTATTATTTTCGTTATTATATAGGGAGCTAGCCGAAAGCTACCTTCATTCTTTGTATATTATTCTTTCTTGTCTCTTTCTTTCCTTTCCAAAATTAATCATTAAGTTCCCACCAGGTTGATAAATTAACAAGAAAAAGGATCTATAATATTTATAAAAATATAGTAACATATAGGTGTTGAATGTAGCAAATGCTAAAATAATTAGAGACACAGATGTAGTTTCCAATAAGAAAAGTTTACTTTTAAAGAATATGATAGCTTTGAGTTATTTAATAAAAGGAATAATTCCCTTTTGGGGGGGGGGGGGGGGAGCACATTATATAATTAAAATAAAATATGGTATGTGTGATTCTGACGTCAAAGCAACGATTGCTTAATTATTCGGAGACAAGATGCAAACGTTTGGATTGATTAAAAATTATTGAGATCATATTAAATCTGGTTTGTAATAAGGCTGTCCAACGGGGTGGGGCCACCCGACCCCACCCCGACCCCGTCTGACACGATATCGGGATCGAATACCGGTATTCGATATTGGTTCGATGCAGTGCGAATTTTCCCAACCCCGCCGCCCGATCCCACCCCACCCCAACCCTTTACCTGACAGTCATTTGGTTGGCGTTGCGGCAATGAACAAATTTGCCCACACCCAACCCCCTTAATATTTATTTTTAATCCCTAAGTTATTATATTTACACTTTAACCTAATTTTTTCAACTATAAATATCTTATTTTCTCTTCATCTTTCTCACAAATCTTCCTACGATCGCTCTAATAATCTCTCATTCTCTCTACAATGTCTACTAAATATTCAATTTTATTTATTCATTTAGGAGTGAAGTTGGCAACTAGCTTGAGGATCATCCATCGAGCAAAATTTCAATTTTCAACCTCTCGATTGCACGTCGACGTTAGCTCGGCGTCTGGTACATTCGTCCCTTCATTAAATTATTATTGTGTCTTTACTTTAATTAGCGCACTTAATTTCATTATCTGTAATTATTTATTTACATAATTAAATTGGAAGCACTTAGAGGTATGATTGGTAAGGAGGGTAATGCTTCTTCTAGTAGGGGTAATAAGGGCAGGGGTACTTCTTCTAGTCATCCTATTCCTCCTAGACATGACGATTTTGTTGATACTGAATTATTTTCTGAAGTACCATTAGATTTAGACGAGAAGCTATTTTCTGGAACTCAACAAGACTTTAATTTAGAAGATAATCTAGATAACACACCCACTAATCTAGATGACACACCCACTAGTGCACCTCAAACTGGAACGCCTCCTATTCCCCCTAGTATGAGATGAGGCCCACCACAATAAAAATTAAAATCAGATGTATGGGCTTTTTATGATAGGGACGTAGAAAATCAAGTAGTTAGATGCCAAATTTGTAAAAATATTTATAAATTTAAAATGGGAAAATGTCAGAGCGGGACGGGAGGTTTAACTAAGCATTTGCAAAGATTTCACAAAGTTAGGTGGGAGGAATACCTGGCTAAAAAGCCAAGGTCTTGATCTCTCTCGATCGAACAAGATTCATATCTTGTCGGACCAGTGCAGGGGAATTGTAAGCCCTAAATACGATAAACAAATAGATAGTGAAACATTATCAAAATTAGTTGCAGTGGAGGGTTTGCCTTTTTCATTTCCTTCCTCTCCTGGTTTTATTCATTATATAAGAGATATATACAATCCTACTTTTAACGGTTTTCCTAAATCAACTGTTAGGAGAGATGTTTTAAAATTTGCACACGAATATCAACAATATTTATTATATTATTTTTCTGGAAAAGTATTTATCACATCTCATATAGGCCGTAGTACTTACGATCATGATTATTTAACGGTAACATGTCATTGGGTAGATTATAAATGGTCTATGCAAAAATGTATTTTAGCGTATAGATATATAGATAGTAGGCACACTGATATTTTTATTTCAGATAATATTTTTTCAGTTTGCGATTATTATGGCATAACTGATAAAATCATAACTATTACATTAGATAACACTTCTTCTAATATTTCTGCTATTAGATTTTCAAAAGATGTTTTAACTCCATCTTTTCGAGATCATTTTCATATAAAATGTGCATGTCATATTTATAACTTAGTTGTAAAGGATGGTCTATCACTTTTTGAAAACATTCTTAATAAAATACATTTTGCTATAAACTATATTTTTAAAAGTAATAGAATACAAAGAATAAAAGAATATAAAAAAATTATCACGATTGCGGAGTACTTTACAAAAAAATTCTCGAAGAAGTATCCACTAGGTGAAATTCTTTATACGAGCAACTACTTGTTGCTTATGATAATAAAAGACCTATAACTTTATTTTTAATGTCAATAATCGAAATCCTAATGATATGATTGTAGATTTCGATTGAGATTCAATTTCAGAACTTATTACATTTTTAGAGAAATTTTATCAAGCTACTAAAGAATTTTTCGGTATTTATTATCCTACAATTTCATCAATGTTATTTTATATAGCTCTAATTTTTTTATTACTATGTGAATATATGAAAAAACCAGCTTATAAGACATCTATTAAAAAAATGTGTCTCAAAATAAAAAAATATTTTATTCATATTCCCCCAATTTATATTATTAGTGTTGTATTAAATCTGACAAGAAAGTGCTAGTAACCAACTGACTTCCATGTCGTCTTCTTCTTCTTCTTAAAAACGACATGATGTTTCTGCGGCTAGTATTGAAAGCCTCAGACATAGAATGGTTAGTGGTAACATTTCTAACCAAGTTAGTGAGTTTGATGTTTTTGTTTTGCAGGGTGTTCTACTGTACCAAGCAGTTCTCAATGAAGAGGGATGTGAAGACTTGCTAAATTACTGGAGGCAGAATGAAAAGACATTTTCAACAATATCTAAGATGGCCCGAGATGTGTTGAACATTCAAGTGTCATCAACAACGTCTGAAAGCGCTTTTTCGGCCGACAGATATCAAATAAGAGAGCATAGACACTTATTAGCGGGAGACAACTTGAAGATTGCAGTATTATTCAGAGATTGGATACGAGCGGAGCGGAGGAGGTGCGGTCAAACGGAGATCAACGAAGAAAAAGACTACAACTACAACGAAATCTTATCCGACGGAGGTGGAAGCGACGTCGACCATTTGACCAACAAATATCAATTCCAACCGAAGAACCACAAAAAATTATAAAGAAACTAGAAAACGTGTTTCTTAAAATGTAATTCTTTTAATTGTAATTTTACTATGTTATTTATTTGCAACTTTCAATATCACGAAGTTGCAATTTTGAAATTGTATTACAAAAAAAAAATCATACTTCTATTAAATAATATATGAGGCACAAACACAGCCTTGAAATATTTTTATTAAACTATCTTGTTCAAATATATATATAAGTATGATTTTTTTTGGTATATATGTGTGTGTGTGTTATTTTTTTAATTTAAGGGGAAAAAAACCGACCCACCCCGACCCCTCCCCTCCCCGACCCTTCAGGATCAGGACGGGACGGCAAACCCTGATCCCGCCCTACCCGTCCCGCTGGACCCCAACCCTGCTAGCCCCGCCCAACCCGGCCCCGTTGGACAGAATTAGTTTGTAGTTGGTTCACTAAAAAACAAAAAAGAAAAAAAAAACATATTGCGTTAGACAGGCTAAAGAAATAAGAACCACAAAATAAACAAATTTGGTTTGTAAGTTATCCGTTATCGTTAAATAGAGTATACCACATAAATTTATTTCGTAGAGGAGATAAAATATCATGTTTTTCCCTGTAAAACTTTCTTAATTCAATGAATAAGTCATATACTTTGAATATTATATATTCATGAAATGAGGTTTAATACTTACAGAGAATTATATATATTTTTTCTAATTATTTTTCTAATGAGACGAGAGGATGATTACTTTGCATTTTATTTTGTCTATATATTATGGAGAGTATTTTCTAAACCATCGATCATATAAGATGTGTGCATTGGAATATGTTTCTCCCTCTAAAAAAAAGAAAAGAGACAAACAATTGAATCCGACCAAAAAGAAAATTATGACAAATATTTTAAAACAGATGGAATAGTAATTTTATTATTTAATCACAATGCAAGAAAACAAACTATCCTATCAGAGTCAGACGAGACACTTTTTCCTTATTAAGAAAAAAATATTACATAAAAGAAAAATTAAAAAATAAGATAGATAGGTCGGTCAAAGAAATGCTAGCGATAGGCCCCGAAGGAATTTCCTAAAATGTCATGTCAAAAGAAGTCATGTGCTTTAGATTAAATTAAACTAATTCTATTTCTTAATGATACTCAAGAATAAATAATGATTATCTTTTGTAGTAGGAGTAACCAATAAAAATGATTTGTCCCAAAATCAAAGTGGCCCAACAATTGATAACGATTTGTTACGCTTTATGAAAAAATAGATTCCAAAGGGAATGATTAGTTGATTGATTTGATCTTATAAATAATGCCTATTATCATACTATTATTAGTAAGTAAATTTGACGTAAGTCTCTAATCCTACTTTTAATCTACTTGCATTGAAGAAAATAATTGCTTAATCCTCAGTAATAAAGAAGGTAGGGGTACAGAGACCGTCAGAAGATTTGTCTAGAAGTAACACGCGATTAACAACAAAAGAAAACTCTAATTTTTTTAGGAATGGGTGAATTAACTCAATCTCCTGAAACTAGTATTAATAAGAAAATGTGAGGTATCAATTACTACAAGTTCTCTTTTTATCCGACAATTAGTTTTGGACATAAATTTACTATATTTTACTATAGGGATAGTAAAACTTTTTGTCCTAAGTTATGGTAAATTCTGTTTTTTTTAATCTTTGTGATATATGATTCAACATATTTAATCTTTAATTTATGGTATATTTGATGATTATTCATAAAATTATATTACTGTTAAATATGAAATAACAATACAAACTTGGCATAACACATGAGTAATTAAGTGACGGAACAGTCAATAGTTATGGTAAATTCGTCAATATTCACGTATAAGGGATCACGATTCAATTATGTGTATGTTCAATGGTCTATCAGAACTATAGTATCCGTGAAGGGCTATGGATGTTTGTTTCCTCTTCTCCTTTGACAAGAGTAGCTTCCACAGTTATCCGTGAAGGGCTATGGATGTTTGTTTCCTCTTCTCCTTTGACAAGAGTAGCTTCCACAGTCTTGTTCTGGATCCTTATTTTCCTAGCTTATGTCTGATTGGGTGTCTCCTGATTTTTTTTTGGAGTAGCTATTACCTTTCTCTTGCTCATCTTTGTAGTTAATGCCTCAGTATTGTTTTCTCTTGGGTTGTAAAGAAGATTTCAAATATGCTTGTTTTGCAATAACATTTGAGTGATTGCTTATCCTAATCCTCTCTGTTGAGGCTTTGTGAAGACCTTGTTCTTATTCTTACCACTGTCTTCCATCCATCTTCTTCATGATTTGATGAATCTCAACTTGCTTTAGTCTTTGCTTCACTATCATCCACTTGCAGCTATCATGTCCTTTTTGTTACCAATCCCTGTCTCCTGAGTCTCATTTTTGTTCTTGTATCACGGTGGCTCAGCTCTGGGTGTAGAATTCTTCACTTAGCATAACTATTCAACCCTTTGGTTGGTTCATTCTAACTCCCCATCTTCATTCCTGACATTGATCTGAATTACCTGTCACCATAGGTCTTGTTATATCAATTTCTACCTTGATTTTAGCCGTAGTAGGTCTTATGTTAAACAGTAGTATAACTTTATGGAACATCAATTGAGGCTACAATTCTACAGAATGTGTCCCATTTAAAAAGTGACATCTTAGATCTGGTAAGTTAATACAAACCGGAGCCAAAGTAGTTTCAGCCTCCGGCATGAAATTTGCCTTCTAGTTCAATAATTTCATTTACGTGCTACAGATTGGCAGGAAATTAGTACCATAAATATTTCAATGATCTTATAGATCAAAATCTACGAACACGTGATGCATATTATAAGCCCCTACTTTGGCGGACCCTTTAAGAGGTATAGTTTTCAAGAAATTATCTCCGATTCTTTCAATAGCTTGCCGAATCCTTGAAAACTTACCAATGATAGTGATGTAACAAATATTCTTGTTTCATTATTTCATTCTGAAGTGGTAGTAAATATATTATAATACAAGCATAATCTTGGCTACAATTACGGTAAGTAATGACTAAATACTAGGCTACAATTACAGTAAGTAATGACTAAATATACACATACCATATACAAGATATACATAATTATGACCGAATATATTTTCCTATTCTATCACACCCCCGCAGTCGAAGCGGAAGGTCAGCGTATGCTGAGACTGTCCTGAAAATCATCAAATAGAATTACCGGAAGACCTTTGGTAAAAATATCGGCGATCTGATAGCGTGACAGAACATGTAAGACATGGACTTATCCGCGAGCTACCTTTTCGCGAACAAAGTGAATATATCCAGCTCAATATGCTTAGTGAATTAATGTTGAACCGGATTCCCGGCAAGATAAACCGCACTATTATTATCACAATAAACTAATGTCGCCTTCAGAACCGGACAATGGAGCTCCAAAAGAAGGTTCATGAGCCAACAAGATTCAGACACTACATTGGCAACTCCTCAGTATTCTGCTTCGACGCTGTACCTGAACAAGGTAGCTTGCTGTTTGTAGGATTAAGATACCAAATTGTCACTGTTGCGGTATTTCTAGATGCTACGGAAGTGTACGCATCACAATTTATAATAATTTCGATAAAATCGAGTATCATCCACAAAAAACTGATTTATCAATTACCAATTAACTAATCTCTAGTTTCTATTTGGCAAATGAATATAAGTGGTGATTTCTAAACTACAGAATTAACAAACTAAAATAAATTGCAGAAATGAAGTAGTAGTGAAAACACACAAAGTTTAATTCAGTAATGAAGGAAATTAGGGTTTTCAATCTCATCAACTTTCCACTCTATCATTCATTAATTGCTATACTAGCGATTCTTCTTCTTATTAAGAAATCCTTTATATATAGTTATAGTGGAAAGCCGAAACTCATTGAAGGAATCCCTTACTTTATTCTTAAGACTCCCTTAGGAGATTCAAGATTGAGGAGGGTTAATATCAATTTTCCAAGGGCATTTTAGCTCAGACAATGCAATGCTACTATATTTATCCTTGAACCTTAAGTGAGCTACCGATCATAACTTCCTTATTCAAATTTTAAAGCGAGTGTTCAAACTTAACCATTGAAGACTAGCCCTTGAAACCTGTGGTTTGGGTGCCCTCTTATTATTATTAGAATTTTGCTTACAAAGTATACAACAGATACATTGACCGATTCTGACTAGCTCAACCCCTTCTATGTGGTTCTTCTTGTTCATTTAAATCCGCGTTGTTACTCGCTTTGTCAGTACCTTAGAGTTGATCTACCAAGGCTAAGTTCTTTCTTTCATTCCTTTACCGAGCTACGGATCTAGGATCACTATGGCTGACTTTCGTCTCTGTTCGATCAGTCGGTCTCACAGTCAGGCAGGCTTATACCATTACACTCACGAGCATAATCAACGCTTGAGCCTACCTTCGCACACCTCCGTTACTCTTTAGGAGGCATCCGCCCCGGATAAACTACCCACCTCGCAGTGTCCCGCCTCGATTGCTTTGCTAGTCTTCTTCCTGCTTCATTTGATAAAGCGTCTTCATTAATAGATAGAGTTGGAGTACGTAGTGAGAGTCAAGGTCAAGTTTACACTGATTGTTCGGGGAGCGGAAGCCACTTTCCTGTGTTGGAAAGACATGGAATCGTCATTCTCCTTAGCTTTTGTTAAGTAATTGATTAAGCTTACCTCGTCTCATGTAAGACAACTAAATGCACCTCGAGGTGTTGCCGAGGAACTGAGGGACCTTCTCGAGCACAATATAGATAATTCAGAGATAGAGATAGCCTATTCGTTATGGGAAATCAATGCTCCGGGCCAAATAGAGCTTACCGTCGCTGAGATTCAATGATGGAATCATAGGCCCTTTCTCTACAGCCTAGAGATCCTATAAGCTTTCGAGGCTCTGTAGAGATGGGATATGGGGGTCCATCTCATCTGAAAACTTTTCATCTTCCATTAGCATAGCTAAATTTGAATAGGATGAATCAGCCTCAGGAAAAGTAAGCCCCTTAGCGGAAAAATTCTATAACCCGGGCATCAATAAATTCTTCGCTAAAATAGACGCCAATGAATTTACCTTAAAGGAAGGTTAAAGCATTATGTCAAAAGGAGAAGAGGCGAATACAGTTTCACTTGCTTGGTAACCTCTTTCCCGATCAGAAATAGGAAAGAATCCAAAGCTTGCAATGATGTTAGGCTTCGAACGCTGTTAGGACAGATAAACTAGAAAGCTAGGACGAAATAGCTTGCCTTGAATACATAATCAATTACCAGACGGACTGGCTGGCCCGCTGTTGCTAAGGCGGGTGGGTGTTGCTAAGTCAAAATGGAGTGTATCAAAGAGAAAGTAGGAGAGTGTAATGAAGCTCGAACGAAGTGAGAGGGTGGATGTAGTGAAGCTCGAACGAAGTGAGAAGATTCTGGTAAGTATTATATCTAGCGCAATTATATCTAGCGCATTTGCACCTCTCTATATGTATGCGCTTTATCCTTTTAGGCTTTCATTTTATACGGAAAGAGAAATAGATTCGTCTTTCTTATGTGCTTGTTCATCGGATTGAGTGTGTGGTAGCTGCTTCTGACCGAATCGCTCTTTGTTTCACCAAATATGTTGTTATGGATGCACGTTACTAACACTAACGCGCAACGGCTTTCGCGCTAGTACGCTCATTCGCTGCTTGTTGCGCAACGTCTTTCGCGCTAGTGCGCTCATCCGCAGCTTATTGTGCGACGTCTTTCGCGCTAGTACGTTCATCCGCTGCTTGTTGCATGTCAAAAAGTCATCTTTTAAGCACAACTGGAAGATTTCTAAGTGAACCCAATGTTATGCTTAACACATGCAATTCGTCATTGAGATACTAGGCCAACTCAAAGAGGGAACCTCCCAAGAGGCTTACACTTAATCTCCTTCCGGTTGAAAGAAAGGACTGGCATAGCAGGATGGGATTGGATTCAATCCACCCTCAGGCTTTGGAGGAGTATATATTGAAATAGGATTGAATGACATGCCCCTAAGCTAAGTACATTTGATTAGTGGAGTTCACTCAAGAGTGGATTTTGAGTTATCGAATTTGAATGAGTCAAACTATATATTGCCTGAGTCTTCCGTGTGCGGAAACTGACCTTATCGGTCCCTCGAGTCTATTGGTTCGGACACCATTTCCTAACAAGGGAAATTAGGGGCGAAAATCAACTCGACTAGAAACTATATAGAACCCCTCGTGTCGCCAATTCTTCGAAAGTGCGTGGCTTGATTCCTTGGAGGATATACACAAGACCCCAATGCATTCCTTGGGTGCACATCTCGACGGCAGAAGTTTCTGAGAGGCGATCCTTACAATCTAAACTTAATGCTCGCCACCGATTGATGAAGTCCACTACTGGTTCATATTTCTTTTGCTTGGTGTTCGTCAACGCCATCATACTCACTGTACGATGAGTGTTGTAAAAACGATGTACAAAGGTACTCCCTAATCGTGTCTGTAAAGGTGGTTGGGGAAGTAGTTATTTCAAATGCACCAAGGTATTTATCCAGTTTTATGAAGTGGAAAAGCTTATTCCTTCAATAATGAGGTGTTCTATATTCCGGTTAGGACATATAAAAATTCAACCTAAGTGAGAATTTTCTATATTTCTATGATAAATTCAATCACATAGGAGGATTAAAATCAATAACCTAAAAAGCTACATAGGCAATCGTGATACTCTCGCTCAAGATTAAACCTACATCTAATAAACTATAACATATTCAAATCTCACTTCTCAGATCTCGATTTAAAATTATATAGGTAATGAAAACTAATGGCCAATTCATTTTTATTCAATAAACGCAAGTTGAATAGATCTTAATAGACGAAGAAATACTAGCAATGCATTAGATCATAACAGAGTATCAAGCGAATCAACGGAAACCCTTAATAAAAGTAATTAGTTCATAGACATGCTAAGAAAACTAATTAACTCAATATCCAACATGAACTGAATTAAAATAAAGAATTTTTTTTTTGAATAATAGATGTCTCTAATTGCTCCTTGGCCTCTTGTTTCTTGCCTCCAATGTGTGATAATCTTCTAAAATTCGCCTCCCCAGCATATATGAAAAACCCAGAATGGACCTTTTTACCCTTGTTAAAATTAGGTTTTTCGCTTCCTGGACGTCGGCGGCGCTGCGGCTCAGCTATTAGAGCGACACGACACTAATTCAACTCTAAACTCTCTGCCAGTGGGGCACCACGATGCTAATGTTGGGTGTCGTGGCTCTTCGCTTATTGCACCGCGACACTAAATCCGAGTAACTTTTACCAATCAACTTCAACCATTAACCGTGAGGGGTCGACTATGTAATTTGTTTAAACTGCTTCCCTAGATTTTCAGGGCTTCTTTGACTTATCTCTTGTGACCAGATATGCATTTTTTCCCTCAATAACCACATATTTCCTTTGAATTCGCCTTATTCCTTTCTGAATCACTTAAAACCTGAAAACAAAAACACGCATAATATTGCACAAGACAACTAAAAGACAAACAGAAAGACTACATAAAACACTCTAAAACAATACTAAAATCTAGGGTAACAGTCACAAAAAAATACACAATAACTAGAGTGGAGCATCAGATATCTGGACATCTATCCCAATCTACTCTGTGTAAGAAATGAGAGTGGATGTCGAAGATGGATATAGATGCTAGTCATGATCAAGAGTGCCCTGAATATAGCACACAATGTTTTTGAGCGCATTCCTGTGATTCTTCATCGGGTTATGCATGAATAGACAAACTTGTTGCACATCATAAGATATATCGGGCCTCGTAAAAGTGAGATAATGTAGAGCCCCTGCAAGTCAGTGGTAATGTGATAGATCGGCAAATGGCTTGCTAGAAGATGCACTCAACTTCGGGGTTTTTTCAACTGGAGTGGAGGACGACCTACACGAGGACATGCCAACATGTTCAACGATCTCTTCAACATACTTCTTCTGGGATAAAAATAAACCACTTACATGACGTGTCACAGCTATCCCCAAAAAGTAACTTAGTAGCCCTAGATCTTTCATTGCAAACTCAAAGCCAAGAAGTGATATGATAGACTTGCGAAGAACATCATATGAGGAAGTTAATATAATATCATTCACATACAGAAGACTGTAAGATTATCATTACCCTGACGGTATATGAATAGAGAATGATCAGACCTGCTATTAGAAAACACAATATGAGAAAAATAATATGCAAATCGCTTGTACCATGTCTGAGGAGCTTGTATGAGAACATACAATAATTTCTTCAGCAGACACACATGATTAGGATAAGTGGGGTCTCTGTATCTTTGATACATGTACACCATTTCATTGAGTTCTTCATGCAGGAAATTAAAGCATTTTTACATCAAGATGATGAAGCGGCCATGTCTTCGAAAGAATCAGACTTAGTACCGTGCAGATAGTTGCTGGTTTGACCATCTGACTGAAGGTCTCACCGCAGTCCACACCAACCTGTTGAGTCTTCTCATCACCTACAAGACGGGTTTTATGCCTCTTAAATATACGGTCATATTTTTCTTTATGACTAAAAATCCACATTGACCGAATCATATTAACATCAGGAGGATGGGGCACCAAATACCACATCCTATTATTAATAAGAGCAGTATATTCATCATCCATATATGTTTTCCAATTCGGGTCATTAAGGGCAGACACTAGGTTACGGGGCAACAGTGATTTGGTTATATGGGTGTAAAGATCATATTTTTTTATTTGGATTGAAAATCCTGTGTTGACTACGAGTGACTGGCCGATGGTTCAGAAATTAGAGGTGGACCGGTAGAGAAGATGGGACTGCCCAACAGTGGGCAATGGCTTGGGGTTTTTGGGCTGCCACTGACTGAGGTTGGTCCGTTACCCAGGGGACTACCAGGCAGTGGGCTGCTAGTGAGACGCTCAATTGAGCCGGCAACCATTGGATTACCGAGACAAACCTATTTTACTGGGCTAGAGAATACAACGAATGTGTTGAGGTAACTGGGCTGGCTGAAACAGTTGGGCCAGATTGGAAAAATAATCGGTGGACCAAATACGGGGGTATGCTATCGTCAATAAGTTTGTAGGTAGGAGGCACAGAACAATGCATTTTGGCAAAAGAAAAATTTGTTTCATAAAAAAATTATGTGACGATTCACGATGATTTTTTAGAGGATAAGTCCTAAAATTTGTAACTACGTTGATTTGATGGATATCCCAAAAAAATACATGGAGTAGACCGGGGTTGAAGTTTATTGATTGTAGTGGAAGAAAAACGAGAATATCACAAGCACCCAAACACACGTAGATGAGAGTAGGTTTCGGTCCCTTGAGTATAAAATTTTGAGAGGTGATTGATAGGACAAATATTTGCTCGGAAGTATGTTAAGGAGATATGTTACCATTTGTAATGCATGATGCCAAAATGATGGTGGTAGAGAGGCATGTACAAGTAAGATTCTAACAATGTTATTAATGGTTCAGATTTTTCTCTCCGCTTTTCCATTTTGAGATGAGGTATGTGGACAAGAGAGACGAAAAGATAAACCTTAGTTTTTCAAAAATCCCAAAATGGCCCATTATCAAATTCTCTTCCATTATCACATTGAATATTTTTAATGTCTCATCCAAATGTCCACAAAAAATTAGAGTAATCATCCAACAAAAGAAGATAATATCGATGGCCTGAAGAGTTCAAAATGGGAGATGTCCAAATATCACGAATAATATCAAAAGGCATAACATTGCAAGAATTCGAAGCAACAGAAGACAATTTAACATATTTTTCAAGCGTACATGAACGACAAACATGAGAATTACGATGTCTAGTACATAAAATAAATTTATTTTGTTTAAGGGAGGTAAAAATAAGTGTTCTCGAATGACCCAAACGTCATGCCATAAGGGCGGAGCTAAAGCGGCAAAAGTGGACGGTGTGGTTTGATGTGTCATTGTGGTGATTGGATAAAGCTCGCCCCGACTATCACATCTCATTAGACGCATCCTCGTCTGAAAATCCTTTACAGAATCAAATTCAACAATTGTCAGTAGTAAAATTTCTAACTGAAATCAAGTTTTTAATTAATTAAGGAACGTGAATGACATTTTTAAAGTTAACGAGTGGGTTCGGGGGATTACCTTGTGACATGTGGTCGCATTTAATTGGTTATTTCCATATCTGACTTGCCATGTGTCATTTTCGTTAGATTAAAGGGTATTTCTAATAACTTTGCTAACGGAAGTGGTATGTTGGTTCACAATCACTAACGGAAAATAAAGTTAGCTAATAAAATTAAGTAGAGAAAATTTGACCCTTTAATAGTTGCAAACATACATGATGGACCATATCATAGAACATTTGACATCTATTTACGTAAAAAAAAAAATTGGAAAAGAATATATGAAATTTCCGTCTAGCAATTTAATATAAAATTTGGTATTTATAGGTTTTTGAATTTTTATATGGCCTCCCAATATATATAGAACAAATTTGTCATTTTCTTTTCCTTCTATATAGTTATATATATTTACAAAGTGTTTGTTTCCGAGATAGTCCCAAAGGTCCATATACAACTAGATATAAATAAAATAAATATTTACTTTCATTTTCAGTTTATACACTCATATACATATGCACAAACGCACATTACTGAACATATATGGGATTCACTGTCGAAGTCATTGTTATTATTCCTCATATATTTTTGGACCTTTGTATGGAAAATAAATTTTGAATTTGGGGTACACTTCACTATGTAGTACAGTAATATGTTGGAGCCTCCTTTCCTTATTTAAAACAAAAAAAAAAAAATACACGTGACTATCAAATGCCTATTCTATTGGTATAACTAATTTCTCTTAAATTTAATCTAAATCTTTTTCATCATAAAATCGACAAACATATCAAATTAACTTTATGAAAAAGCTCATTTCAAGGTCCACATCCAATAGAACTAAGAGTAGTAATCTTGGCGCCCCTAGGAGCACATACGAGTTGGTAAGTGGCAAGGTAATTGAGTACAACCATCCCGACGTCGCGGGTTCAAATTCGTGTGGTGACAGTCTTTGCTGAAATATTGCAAGAGATGTTGCTGGGTTTGTGTCCCGTTGGTCATCTCCCTTGCAGGGCTGCCACTCACGCATATCCCTTGATTTACATCTACCTGGCCAAGGGGCCTCTGGTGCAGATAGGGGGGTTTCGCCTTCGGGACTTTCCCCTCGTCACGTCAAAGAGTAGTAATCTTGGCATGTCATCTCATCAAAATATTATGAATCTATTTATCACACTCACTTTCAAGGTGCAATATAACAAAAGTGATATAGAAATTTTATTAAACTATTTCTCGTGTCGTATATTTTGAATTTTGGGGTAAAAAGCATAAACAAATGGGACCTAATGGGGTCTCTTTTGGTCATTTGATTTCTCGTACGGATGAATCATGAATCTCCATAGACTAGGACTCTTTCCAATAATAGAGAATTGTGGTATGAGCATAAGGATTTTGGTGTCTGATTGTCATACATTTGGTTCTTCAAGGGCTGAAATGGCAAGTTATCTTTGTGCTTTCTCTCAATTATTATAATTTGGGGGTATCCAAGAGTTGAATTGTGAGTAGAATATTGGCTACTCTTTGAATTGGTGGGGCAATTCAACTTTTGAGATAGTATAAGATGAAAATAGTTCATGTCTCCCTATTCTCCCTATTTTAAGCAACAAGTTCACAGGCTTTTCCATAGGGATGACTGTGTATTCCCTCCACTTTACTTGGATTGGATCGTTCAACTATATTTGGTAACATTCTTTAGACAAAAATAAAAGTTTTAAGTTGTTTAATGCATATTTAGAAACATGTGAGGTCATATATTAACGTTTGTTGAGGAACAAATTGTGGGACAAAGTTGTAGTGATAAGAGTTAGGGGGAATAAATTAAATTTGTGTTATTCAAAATATAAATAATTATTAAAGTTTACATCTAATCACTAGTGATACTTATGGTAGTAGTAAGAGTCTTCCGCTCGTAAATTTGATTCTCACTCTCTTTTTTACATTTTCCTTCCCCTTCTTCCTTTGTGTGATAACAAAAAAAAGAAAGAAAGACATAATACATGACCTCCGGACACAGCTGGATGACAAAGGAGGTGAACTTAAAATTCAGCTGGAGACCTGCAACGGGGGTTCGAATCTTGGTGGGAGCACTTTGTTCTCTTCTTGGATAGAACCTTGATATCAGTTGCTCTGTTCTCAAACTCTGGTCATTCAGACACATCCCACAATTTACTGATAGTAGTGTTGATGGACCGATACTACTATCTCCAGTAATAGTCTGGCGTAAGCCAGAAAGCTGGATTAATAAGTCATTAATAGTTCATGCTTGGGATTTGGGATATTGGTTTTACTGAAATTATGGTCAGTTTCTCATTTTTATAGCCATTAAAATGTAAAGTTATAAAGTAAAATATCAATCCAGTGCACAAAGCATCTCATGTTAGTAAGGTCTGAAAAAGGGCCATACTTGAAGGGGTATGATGTAAATAGCTTATCCTAATGCAAGCATTAGTGACTACTTTCATAGCTTGAATTCATGACCTATATGTCACACGGAGACAACTACTATATCGTTGCTCCAAGCTAAGAATCCCATTCAATATGTATAGTCATCCGACTAAATATTATTATTTTTAATAGGGTAAAGGGTCAAATTTGCCTCTACACTCCGAAATGAAATAAAATTTGCCTCCATTAATATTTGGGGTCAAATATGACCTTCGTTACTAGTTGAGATCAATTATTTCAAAATTATGCAAAATGAGACAAATTTACCGTTATATGTAATGGTGGGAACTTCGCACCGTTAAGGTCACATGTCACGTTTTAAACAGAGGGTAAATTTGAACTTTTTACAAAATTCAGGAGCAAATATGATCCTTTCGCATAGTTCATGAGCAAATTTGACCCTTTTCGCATAGTTTAAGAGAAAATTGGCCCTTCCACCTAATTTTGAGTTTTAAATATAGTTGTTCCTCATTTCTCTCTTCTGGCCACTTCTTCTACCACCAATTATCTATTCTTCCTCCTTTGACTAATATGCGACTATACACTTACATTAAAATAGTATCATATATTGCATTTTCAAATCATTTAGCACATGTTTTTCTAGTGGTGGGGTGACGGGAGAGAGAAAGAGAAGAGAAAGGGAAAGAGAAAATGATGGTGGGGAGAGACAAGAAAGAAGGAGGATGAAAGAGTGATTGGTGGTAATGGTAGTCGGAAGAGAGAAAGGAGAAAGAAAAATATTTTAAAAAACAAAATTAGGAGGAAGGGTTAAATTAATGCTTGAACTAGGGCTGTTATCGGTCCAGTCCGATCCGGGTATCGACATATCGGAATCCGACCGATAAGGTTATCGGGTATTTCTTTCGGATCCTTATCGATCTGAATCCTTATATCTGGTACTCATATCCGGACCGTTAACTTTTCGGTCCGGTTCTCGGGTGTATCCGGACTGATACTACTTATAATCACGTTCAAAGTGGTTCCCAAGTTGCATATACACTGTTGTCTTCCAAAAATGTGGTGAAATTTCCATAAGCTTGTTGATGATCAGGAGACACATTACTTCTGCTTTTGTGTTCTTGATTTTGTGTCATTTCTGTGCAAATTAATGCCACCAAATTGACGTTTTGGGTCTTCACATTTAAGATCTCTACTTGAGTCTGGGCAAGGTCAGCTTGAAGCTCACTTATTTGCTTCTGCAGCTGACAAATTGCACCGATGCAACCGTATACTGAATTTATGATCCTTGCATTTGCCTCATACGCCATGCTATTCACTGCATTTGCTCTTTGATCCTCTGGAAGTTCATGTAAATATTAAAGTTCTTGCATCTTTTTAGAAATAATTTATGAACTTATAACGAAGAAATGAAGAGATCAATATCCACTTTAAGTGTTGGACAGTAAATGCTAGATTGATATACTCACTCCATCATAAGTTATCGGGTAATTAGACCGGGTTGCCAGACCAGATCCTTATGTATGGTACTCGTATCCGGACTATTAACTTTTCGGTCCGAGTATCGGTCCGGATATTTCGGTCCGGTTCTTGAATGTATCCGGATCGATAACAGCCCTAGCTTGAACTAAGCTAAAAGGTTGATTTTTTCCGCATTAATCCTTACTTGTGTGATACGTGGATCACCAGGTGTCAAGCTTTCACCATTTAAAAATAAGGGCAAGTTTATCCCGTTTTGCATAGTTCTGGTGAAAATTTTATTCCAATTATTAACGGAGCACAAATCTATTCTATTTCGTATAGTTAGAGGCAAATTTCATCATTTGACCTTTTTAATAATTAATACACATACTCCAACAACAGATATTCTCTAAACTTTAGGGGGGAAAGTGAGAAGAAAGAGAAAAGAAAAGAAAAGTTTACGACAAAGTAAACCAAGATTGAGTTTGAAAAAATCATATTGGGAACTAGGAATATGTTACTATAAGGAAAGATTTTGAGCATTGCTCTTTCCATCATAGGTGAATTTCCTCATTGTCTTTCTTAAGGATGTAGGTTTAACTCTCAAACATTTAGTTAATTTTTTACATCTTCCTTTTCTCTATTTTGGGTGATTTATTATGTTCCTTGAATTGAATTTGGATCCTGACAAGCTGATGTTAAATCCAATAGAATTGGTCACAACAAAATGATACTAGAGATCTTAATTGAAAATGTAATATATGACTCACGTGTCCTCATCTCCAGTTAAATAAGAGGTGGAGAAGTTCAATGGTAATGCAAGAAAACAAAGAAGAATTTAATGTTAAAGGTACAATAAACAAGGCAGATATGCAAGAGAAAGTTTGAGAGCAATTTTCATGGGTGTCACCAATAGTATTTTATGAGATATTATCGGTGAAATAATGCTAGAATTTGTGCTGTAGAAAAAACTAGAAAAGTTCTATTATGAAATATCATTGATTAATCATCTTTTATGAAAATAAAATATTAAATTGGTGAACTGCATTCTAGTTCTCATGAACACGAATAATATAGGTATTGAGATTGAATGTAAGGATCGAACCTTGATTTGTTATGTTTATTGTCTCCATGGTGTGAAATATTTGTTGATGATAACATAACATGATATACACAGTTTTGTATATCATGGATATCACGGTTTCACAAGGCAATTTACCAAGTGTGAAACCGTGATATACACTGTTTACATAATCATGTATATCACAGTTTGGAGCCTTATTTATTATACCATTATTGTATTTAATTAGCATTGTACACTTACCATAATTATAAGATTCTTGTACAACTAGAATATGATTTTGGGAGTAGAATAGAAATAAGATTTTCCATATTATGGAAAATTGTAAATTGTATATATACTCTCTCATTAATGAAAATAATCAAGGGATTATTTCTTTCATGGTATCAGAAGTTTAGGTCACATATTTCTCTCCCAACCTCGTCTTGTCCTTCAAATTGTTGCATGTCTATCTGAGGCCTATAGTGGCGTTGGTACGCTTCTTCCTCAGAGCAATCCTCTTCAACAATTCTATCAGGCTCGTTCCATACTCACACTCGAAGAAGCCGGTATGGCTAAGAAGGCGACCACTAGGGCTCCTTCTGTAGCAATGATGACTGCATTCGAATATTCTCCCTCATTCTCCGATAATTCAAGCCAAAAACGCAACAACGGTGGCAACAAAAAAGATCAAAATCGCAAAAATAATGGTAAAAACTGTGGTGGAAATCAAGATGGCAATAACGGGGGTGTTAACCGAACCGATGGCAATGGGCCTCAGAGCAGTGGGCTGCAAGCCAACTGGCCACAACCTGGGGTCCATGGTCGTGGAACTGGTCCAGTGGCCCTAAGCCCAACAACCCCTATTACTCGTCATATGCCCACAACCAGAACTGGGCCCAAAATACCAACAACAACAAGCTCAGTTTTTCTGGTGAACAGTGGTACCCGAGGAGCAGTTCTGGCCCGAGGCAGCAAGCGGGTGCGCTTGGGCCTCGGCCTCCCCAGGCCCACCATACAACAGGCCCAACCCCAACTGACATCGAAGCCCCAATGCACACATTTAGATTGAATCCCTGTTAGGACCCTATCCAATTGCTCACGCAAGTGTACGTATCGCTCACAAGTAATATAGTCTGTAAGACCGAGTTTATCGTCCACAAAGACTGGTTTCTAATTACCGTTCATTTATTTTATGTTATATATTTGGCAATCGATAATTGAGTTGGATTTTTGTTTATTTACTAGAATAATTGCAAGAATTAACTAAACTATTGAGGTTGTGATCAGTTATGAAGGAATTAGGGCTTCCAAAATCCTCGACTATCCACTCTATTCAATCCTTAATGCGGCTAGAATGACTTCTTCTTCTACGTTAAGATAGCGGTTAACTAGACTGTCTTATATTCCGGTTAGGATATATAATCAATCAACCCCAGTACAGAACCCTTCTATATTTCTATGATAGGATTACCACATAGGAGGATTAAGAAAAGTAACCTATAATGCTACACAAGTATCGGGGTACTTTCGTCTGCGATTTTAACCTATGTCTATTCAATTACAACATATCCAAATCTCTCCTCTCGGTTCTTGATTCAAAATCATATAGATTATGATAATTAGTGATCAATTAATTATCAAACATTCATACCAATTATTGAATAAATCTTAATCAAGTGAAGAAGAAATCAAACTACTGCATTAATTCATGAATAAGAGTTTCAAACGATTCATAAGGAAAGCCCTAATAAAGTGTTTAGCTCCTAGCCATAGACATGATAAGAACTAATACAAATACCAACATAAACTGAATTGCAAAGAAAAGAAAGAAAAATACTGTGAACTAAAGTCTCCAATTGTAGCTTCAAATCTGCCCTGAGTTGTGTTGTGTGATAGAATGTCCAACCTCCTTCACTAGACTAATCCCTAGTGCTTAAATATGTTGCAAATTTCGTGCCCTATGGACCCTTCTTCCCTTAGCCAATTCTATTTCGGATCTGAAAATTCACGCTTCGGCACCGCGGTTCTGCAGAGTTACACCGCGGTGCCGAAAGTCCTTCAGCCTCTCAGTAATTATGACACCGCGGTTCTGTATGAATGACACCACGGTGCTGCAGTCTTTTGTCCTGAATTACCAACTTCCGTCCTTTTTGCCTCGGGACTCTCCTTTTATGCCCACTTTTCGCTCTTTTTCGCCATTTTGTCCTTTTGAACCGCTGTGACTCAAAAGAAAGGAAAACGACCCTAACAAGACACTTATTTAAACGAAAATGGAAAAACACTAACTAAAAATGACTCAAAAGCGTTTACAAAATACGCCTAACAAATACCCCCAAACTTAACATTTGTTCGCCCTCGAGCAAAGATCAAAACAAAAATAAGAAAACAAAATAAAAAAGACTCAAAGACTCAAATCAAGCAGCTGCACAAGGTTACTTAGAAAAGCATGAACGTCAGTTGGGATAATATGTTGGAACATATTTAGCATGAATATAGCAATCTAGAATATCAAGCCAGATATTTCGCAAATTTATTTCAATCACACTCAATGGAAATATGAACACTAACCTATGCATGTAAATTTCATTTAGTTCTATGGGCATGTTTACTTGTTATTCTCCACTAATCATAGACATACATATTAGAGATCTTCAGGACTTTTCAGGTTTGTAATGTAGGCTTAGGCAGGGGTAGGTAAGAGTGGACATTTAGGCTCAATTACGTACCATAAGCGTTTTTATCATTCAACTATTTTTGTCCCTCTCTTTTGGTATCATTTTTAATTCATACCTATCACTCCCCTTTTCTCTTTTTAAGAGTATGAAACACATTCTCATAGGCAGCCCCAAACTTAAGCGTTTACATCTTTTTTATTGTGATGCATCTATTTTTCACTCTCTTTTCGTATTTCTTTTTCACACTTCTTTTATCCCAATTTTTCAATTACTGCTTATGACACATAAGAGAATCACATAGTGTCAAAGAAATCACTTATTTTAGGCTCAAAAGGGCTTACTAGGGATACAATTTATTGCAAGGTAAGTAATGAAATGTAAGAAGGGCTAACAAAGAAATGTCTGAATCATCTCCCTAAACATGTACATCTTAACTATTTTGCCTCAAATAACAAGCAAGCAGACTTCATAGACATTTTTCAATTTACAACGCATAAGCTAAGCACAAATATCCCAAATAATTAGATTTTCATGAATTTTTGGCATATCTAACTTGAGCACACAGATTTAGCTTCTAATTTCATTACATTATCTCACTTAGTTCACTAGGCATTTTCAGCAACTACAGCATGCATGATCATAAAAAAAAATTGACTCAGATAGACACAATAAAAGACACAAAAAACTCAATCACAAAGACTCAAAAACATAAGTACAAAAATAAAATAAGTACCCCTCAAACTTAAATGACACATTGTCCCAAATGTGTAACGACTCAAAAATAATAAAGGGACGACTTACAGACAATAGCGGTTCAAAATGGAGGTGATGGCGGCGGATACTGCATTGAGACGGTATCTGTGGGAAGGAATTTGGTGTTTTAGGGCTTTTTATTTCTGAAATCGCGCTTCGGCACCGCGGTGCCTAAAGTACTATGACCTCTCTGAACATTCGACACCGCGGTCTTGAAGAATGGCACCGCGGTGCCGACCCCAATTCCGTATTTTTCACTCTTTTCTTCCTGCTCATTCTCCAATTTCCGCACCTATCATCACATCACAACCAAAATACCAAACGTGAGACTGTTCTATTTAAACTAAATTGCATAATTTAAACATTGGGTTACATCCCAAGTAGCGTTGTATTTAACGTCTTTTAGCCGGACGCATGTTCCTTATTCAATCATTGGGGTAAATTAGCCCCACAACCTATCCATTTGAAAATCATTCTCATCTTCTTTACTCTGTTTTTCTTTTTCTTTTCATTGGTTCAGTAAGATTTACCTGTTTGTCAGCTTTCAGACTAGCCTGTGGGTTCACAGCTGTAGGAATGATCTCCCTAGTTTTGGTCTGTGCTTGCTGAACTGATGTGTCAGTTGTGCTTACTACGAAGCACTTGTTGCTGGTCTGGGACTCAATGGTGGATTTGAACACCTTGAATACCATCTCTTCCTCCTGAACCCGTAGTCTCAATTCTTCCTTCTCCACATCAATTAGAGCTCTGTCTGTGGCTAGGAATGGTCTCCCCAAAATGATGGGTATTTCATCATCTTCCTCCATGTCAATGAGGAAGTCTGCTGGGAAGAAGAACTTTCTCACCTTGACAAACACATCTTCCACTATGCCTCTGGGGTGTACCACGGTTCGGTCAACCAGCTGCAGATTAACTGTGGTTGGTTTGGCTTTCCCCAAATCCAATCTCTTGAACACAGACAGAGGTATGAGATTGATACTATCTCCTAAGTCACAAAGTGCCCTGTTGCATGTTACTTTGTCAATAGTGCAGGGCAGGGTGAAGCTTCCTGGATCTTTCAACTTAGGAGGCAGTTTCTTTTGTAAGATGGCGCTGCACTCCTTTGTCAACGTTATTGTCTCATAATCCGCCAACCTTCTCTTCTTCCCAAGTATCTCCTTCATGAATTTGAAATATGCAGACATTTGTTCTAACACCTCAATGAAGGGGATATTGATGTGAAGCTTTTTGAATACCTCCAAGAACTTGGAGAACTGCTTGTCTATGGCTTTCTTTTGGAGCCTCTGAGGGTAAGGGATTCTATCAGTGTATTCCCTCAAATGTGCTATGGAGCTTTCTCAACTGTAGGGTGGTCCTCAGTGATCTCCTCCTTTCCTTCCTCGACTGCTTTCTCACCCTCTTTCTTATGAACCACTGCGAGTTGGGGAGCAACATGCTCCAACTGCATTCCACTCCTTAACAACACTGCATGACACTGCTCTCTTGGATTGACCTCTGTATTTCTTGGGAGAGTACCCGGTGGCCTGTTGGTTACAATCTTCGTCAATTGCCCAACCTGAGTTTCCAGGTTCCTGAGGGAGGACCTGGTTTCAGACATGAACTGATTCTGTGAATCGGTGAGTGTAAGCAATGCAACCCTCAGTTCATCAGACTTCTCCTATTGTGTAGGTGGTCTAAACTGCTGGGATGAGGTAGCCTGATTCTGTTCTTGCTGGTTCTGGTAATTACCTTGATATGGTTGCTGCTGGGCCTGGCCATTCCTCCACGAAAAGTTAGGGTGATTTCTCCACCATGGATTGTATGTGTTGAAATTATAAGGCCGTTGAAAGTTCCCATCTCCTATTTACTGACCTGTCATCTTCCCCGATGATTTTTAGCAGCCATGTCTTCCAGTAACTCATGTGTCTCATTGGCACTCTTTCTCATGAACGTTCCCCCTGCTGCAGCATCAATTATGGTACGAGTAGTACCACTCAACCCATTATAAAAAATGTGGACCAACATCCACTTCTCTACACCATGATGGAGGAATTTTCTTTGTAAATCCTTAAATCTCTCCCATACATCATACAACGACTCTCCATCTACCTGATAGAAATTGTTCAACTCTCCCCTTAACTTTGCTGCTTTTGAAGGAGGGAAGAACTTTGCAAAAAACTTTTGGGCTAGGTCGTTCCAGGTGGTGATGGAGTTGGCAGGTAGGGAGTTCCACCAGCTTTTGGCTATGTTCCTAAGTGAGAACGGGAAGAGTCTCAGTCTAATGTCATCGTCAGTAACGCCATTGTACTTGAATGTGGCACACAGCTCCAGAAAGTTGGCAATGTGCGTATGGGGTCTTGGATGGCAATCCCTAAAGCATCTTGTGTTCGGACCATGCTCAGGATGGTTGGCTTGATCTCAAAGTTGTTTGCCCCTTTTGCTGGGAGCCTAATGCATGTTTGTACACCAGTAACCGTGGACAGAACATAGTCCCCCAAGCTTATTTCTGCTGGGACCGTTATTGGCTCCTCTACATTATCAGGAGCCTCGTTGTTTGCCTCATTATGATTCAGTGGTTGGTTGTCCATGGTCACTGAATCAGCTATCCTTTTATTTCGCCTGTTTTGCTTGCACATTTTCTCAATTTCAGGGTTAAAAGGAACAAGTGTGTCTGCTCCCCATCTTCTTCGCATACATTAAATCCCTGAAATAGACCAAAATTAACTAACAAATCAAGGCAACATTGTTCTAATAGTAAAAATAAAAATAAAAATAAAGCCAAGTAGAAATAAAAATAGATGGTTCGATATTAGAAGTACGTCAGTACCCGGCAACGGCGCCAAAAACTTTTTAGGACCGTGTCCAATTTCTCACACAAGTGTACGTATCGCTCACAAGTAATATAGTATGTAATACCGAGTTTATCGTCCACAGAGACTGGTTTCTAATTACCGTTCATCTATTTTATGTTATCTATTTGGCAATCGATAATTGAGTTGGGTTTTTGTTTATCTACTAGAATAATTGCAAGAATTAACTAAACTATTGAGGTTGTAATCAGTTATGAAGGAATTAAGGCTTCCAAAATCCTCGACAATCCACTCTATTCAATCCTTAATGTGACTAGAATGACTTATTCTTCTACGTTAAGATAGCGGTTAACTAGACTGTCTTATATTCCGATTAGGATATATAATCACTCAACCCCAGTGCAGAACCCTTCTATATTTCTATGATAGGATATACCACATAGGAGGATTAAGAAAAGTAACCTATAATGCTACACAAGTATCGGGGTACTTTCGATTGCGATTTTAACCTATGTCTATTCAATTACAACATATCCAAATCTCTCCTCTCGATTCTTGATTCGAAATCATATAGATTATGATAATTAGTGATCAATTAATTATCAAACATTCATACCAATTATTGAATAAATCTTAATCAAGTGAAGAAGAAATTAAACTACTGCATTAATTCATGAATAAGAGTTTCAAACGATTCATAAGGAAAACCCTAATAAAGTGTTTAGCTCCTAGCCATAGACATGCTAAGAAGTAATACAAATACCAACATAAACTGAATTGCAAAGAAAAGAAAGAAAAATAATGTGAACTAAAGTCTCCAATTGTAGCTTCAAAGCTGCCCTGATGTGTGTTGTGTGATAGAATGTCCAACCTCCTTCACTAGACTAATCCCTATGGCTTAAATATGTTGTAAATTTCGTGCCCTATGGACCCTTCTGCCCTTGGCCAATTCTATTTCGGATCTGAAAATTCACGCCTCGGCGCGGTCTGCAGTGGCACGCATGCCGAAAGTCATCGACCTCTCGCATTATGGCACCGCATTACGTATGAATGGCACGCGATCTTTGTAGTCTTTTGCCCTGAATTTCCAACTTCCGCCTTTTTTGCCTCGGGACTCTCCTTTTATGCCCACTGTTCGCTCTTTTTCATTATTTTGCCTTTTGGAACCGCTGTGACTCAAAAGAAAGGAAAACGATCTTAACAAGTGATGCGCGATTTAATGCACACACTTTAACGCAAGTGCACGTTGTCGACTCAAGTAATATAGTCTAGGTAAGACCGAATATCGTCCTCAAGGATTGGTTTTCAAGTACCGATTATCTATCCTATGGTATCTATTTGGTTAACGTAAATTGAATTGGAATTCTAACTAATAATGCAGGAAATAAGCTAATTATAAAAATACTTTGATTTAAATCAGTTATGATGGATATTTAGGGCTTCCAAGATCATCAACTATCCACTCTATTCAATTCTTAATACAATTAGACTGACTCCTTCTTCTACGTTAAGATAGCAGGTTTACTAATCCGTTTTATACTCCCGTTAAGGCTATATAAACACTCAACCCCAGTAGCGCTCCTTTCTAACTTTCGGTGATAAGGATGACTCTATAGGAGGATTAAGAACAAAAACTCATGTTAACGCTATACAAGTAATTGAGGTATTTTCATCCCCAATTCGACCTATGATTACCCAACTACAGCATAGTCACAACCTCCTCCTTTCGAAGTTTGATTAGAAATCATATAAATAATGATAATTAATGATCAAGTAATTACCAAGCATTCAAATCATCTATTGGATAAATCTTAAATAAGTGAAGAAGAAATCAACTAATATATTAATTCATGAATAGAGTTTCAAGTGAATCACAAGGAAATCCCTAATAAAGTAATTAGCTCCTAGTCATTGTCACGCTAAGAACTAATACAATCTCCCTACATGAACTGAAATAAATAAAGCAAAACGAAAGAAAAGAAAATACCCAAGAACGAGTCTCCAAGCCTTCTAGCATCTAAGGATTGTGTTGTGGAATATTTACAAGATGGATTGGTGGATGGGTGGATGTAGAATGGTGAATGGTAGAATGGCGAATGAATTCTTCTAATGATGTAGAGACTATTTATAGACCAAGAATCCTTTAGGTGAAGGGTTAAGGATTATGTAGGTAGGAAAAGTTTATTAGAATCCTTTTAGGTAAGGGTTTTAAGGTAGGAAAGGTTATCCCTTTAGGTAGGAAAAGTTATCCCTTTAGGTAGGAAAAGTTATCCCTTTAGGACTCTGAAAACATATCAAATTCGGCCCAGAACTTCATAAATCCCGCGTCGGCGCCGCGGCCCTGCAGACTGGCGCCGCGGTGCCTGAAAATCAGCAACGTTCGGAACATTCAGAACATTGGGCGCATTTGAAGCGTTCTGGCGAATTTTCGTTTCGTCGTCCGGACTTCGTCTGATCTCCTCTATAATTTCCGGAACTTCTTAATTTCTTGGCCCTTTTTGTGTGCAATTCCATCTCATTTATGCTCATTTCATCTCCTTTTCGTCATTTCTCCATTTTTGACCGCTGTGACACAAAAGAAAGGAAAACGACCCTAATACTGTACTAAACATAAATGAAATGAGTAAAATACTAACTAAAAATGACTCAAAAGGTGTATATAAAATACACCGATCAACAAGACACTTATTTAAACGAAAATGGGAAAAACACTAACTAAAAATAACTCAAAAACGTATACAAAATACGCCTAACAATCCCCCGGATGACAATTGATACATGGACACCGGAGCTTCTACTCATATGACATCTGACCCATGTACTCTCTCGTCTTATTTCAATTTGAGCAAAAATTGTGGTATTATTATTGGTAAATGGTTATTCAATTCCAATTTGTGGTTATGGTCATACCAATCTATTTTCCCCACGTCCACCTCTTACCTTGAAAAATGTCCTTCATGCCCCACACCTAATTAAAAATTTAGTCTCCCTCCGTAAATTACCATTGATAATTGAGTGTATGTTAATTTTGATCCTTTTAGATTTTCTGTGAAGGATTTTAAGATGGGGATACCTCTCATACGATGCAATAGTGTGGGGGAGCTTTATGATAATGGAGTGTTTCGGAAATTTTATAATGCTAATGGCATAATTTTTTATTTTTCTTGTCCTTATACGTCCTCACAAAATGAAAAAGCCGAATGAAAAATTTATACTATTAATAATATTGTACGTACTTTATTAGCACATGCTTCCGTACCTCCTTCTTTTTGACATCATGCTCTACAAATGACTACTTATCTACTTAACATCCTTCCTAACAAAGATTTGGCATTTAGATCTCCCCTCCAAATTCTCTATAAGAAAGTTCCTTCATATTCTCATCTTAGAGTTTTTGAGTGTTTATGTTATCCACTCTTTCCGTTAACTACTATAAACAAGCTTCAAGCATGTTCTACCTCTTGTGTATTTTTGAGTTCTCCGTCAAATCATCGCAGTTACAAGTGTTTTGATTTATCATCTAATAAAGTCATAATCAGTCGTCATGTTATTTTTTGGTGACGGGATCTCACCATATATTATAAATCATTTCTTGGACCAATCATGTATCCCTGTTCTGCCAGCATGTTCACTGCCTGCTGGCCTACCAACGTCCCAACCTCACCCCACATCGGTCCAACCTGTTTCTGCCAGTCTAGTGGGCCGATCGTCCAACCCACTACTCCAGTTACCGTTGCCAGTTCCAATATTGGGCTAGCAGGCAGTGGGCCTGCTGGCTAGTCCGTCACCCATCCCATTTTTTTCTAAAAACACCCAATTCTCCCTCGAGTCATAGACCTGTTACGCGTAGTCAACAGAGTATTTTTAAATCAAAAAGATATTTTAATCTAAATTCTAATGTTCTTAAATCTCATTACACCGTAACCTAGTGTCTACAGTAAATAACCCGAATTGAAAATTGGCTATTAACTACAAATATAATGCTCTTATTGAAAATAAGACGTGGGAGTTAGTGCCCCATTCGTCTAGTGTTAATATTATTCGGTTTATGTGGGTTTTTACTCATAAAGAAAATTCTGACAGTTCTTTTGTGAGGTATAAGGCTCGTCTTGTTGGTGATGGAAAACTTAACAGGTTGGTGTGGACTATGGAGAAATGTTCAATCCGGTTATTAAACCGGCCACCATTCACATTGTTCTCAGCCTAGCTCTCTCGAAATCTTATCATATTCATCAGTTGGAAGTGAAAAATAATTTCTTGCATGGTGATCTTATGGAGACAATATATATGCATCAGCCGTTGGGTTGTTTAGACCCCAATTATTCACATCATGTCTGTTTGTTAAAAATTCCTTATATGGGCTTAAGCAGACCCCACGAGCTTGGTATAAGCGCTTTGCCGACTATGTATCTACTATTAGGTTCTCACATAGCAGGTCTGATAATTCTTTGTCCATCTATCATCGTGGGGCTTCCCTTGCATATATATTATTGTACGTGGATGATATTATATTGATTGCATCGTCTGATGATTTACGCCAGTCGATCATGACACTGCTCAGTTCTGAGTTTGCTATGAAAGACATGAGACCCTTAAGTTATTTCTTGGAAATTGTTGCCATTCATCATGCAAGTGAGTTATTCTTATCACAGATGAAGTATGCTACTGAGATAATTGAACGTGCTGGTATGTCCTCGTGTAAGTATACTTCTACTCCAGTTGATACTAACCTCAAACTGGGTGTTGCGGCAGGCTCACCATATGAGGATTGCACCCACTATCGTAGTCTTGCAGGGGCACTTCAGTATCTCACTTTCACGAGACTGAATATTACGCATGTTGTGTAGCAGGTGTGTTTGTTTATGCATGATCTTCGGATTGAGCACATGTATGCGCTCAAACACATTATATGGTACTTACAGGGCACACTTGATTATGACTTGCATCTATATCATCGTCAGTATCTACACTTGTCTCTTATACAAATGTTGATTGGGGTGGCTGTCCGGACACCAGAAGTTCTACGTCTGGATATTGTATGTTTCTTGGGTGATAACTTGGTCTCATGGTCTGCAAAACGACAAGCTACCTTATCCCGCTCCAGTGCTGAGGTCGAGTATCGAGAAGTGGCCAATGTGATTTCTGAATTATGTTGGTTACGTAATCTTCTCTTAGAACTTCACGTTCTCATTCAAAAAGCTACCTTGGTTTATTGTAATAATGTTAGTGCAATGTATCTTTCTGGAAATCCGGTCCAACATCAACGCACTAAACATATTGAGATGGATATTCATTTTATTCGCGAAAAGGTAGTTCGTGGATAAGTACGCGTATTACATTTCCCTTCTAGGTATCAGATTGAAAACATCTTTACGAAAGGTCTTCCGTCAGTTATATTTGCAGATTTTAGGGACAGTCTCAGCGTACAACGACCGTCCGCTATGACTGCGGGGATGTGATAACATACCGTGATATACACAGTTTTGTATACCATGTATATCACGGTTTCACAAGACAATTTACCAATTGTGAAACCGTGATATACCCGATATACATAATCATGCATATCACGGTTTGGAGCCTTATTTATTGTATCATTATTGTATTTAATTAGCATTGTACACTTACCATAAATTATAGGATTGTTGTACAACTAGAATAGGGTTTTGGGAGTAGAATATGAATAGGATTTTTCATATTATGGAAAATTGTTAATTATATATATACTCTTTTATTAATAAAAATAATTAAGGGATTATGAAGGTAAGGATCTGAACCTTGATTTGTTATGTTTATTGTCTCCATTGTGTGAAATATTTGTTGATAAGTAGTTTACTAGGATGTTGCGATTCCAAGGTCGTCTTCTCACAAATGCAGGTTCTTAGGGTGTTAAATTTTCATGTTTAGAATGTTAATGTGTACTCAATTAATTGGAGGGAGGGAGTATCAAGTATGCGTTATCAATCAACATTTTAGATATATTTAGATGATTTACATGCATTATATCAATGCCTAAGTTCATAATATCTAGTCATATGTTCATGATTATATTTGTTTATTGCTTTATGAAATTGAAAAAAATCTTCTTAGAACTTTAAAAAAAGCTTTTAAATCCTCATATTACGTTTTCATAGTCTAGCATCTTAGATGAAGAACTGATTCGTACTTTCAGAAGATAACTAAATCAAAATGGTAAAAAAATGTTTTTTAAGTGTGGTATAATAGGGTAATGAAATTAATAATAGGCTAGGCACACCGAAAACGACGTTATCTTTAAATATATTAATTTCTCCCCCTCATCTATAAAAGGTTTACTGAGGAATTAACCTTTCAGGATACAAATAAAACCTATATTTTCAGAAATTCGAAAGTTACACTCTAACAAATTTCAGAAGCAGAAATCGCACGTATAAATTATAAACTTAAAAAAAGAATAAATCTCAGAGAAGGGGAATTTCAGAAGCATAAACTATTTTGTGTTTTCTGTAATGTATTCTGTATATTTTGTTTATGCAAATCAATGACTATTTATGGATACTCAATGGTTGCCCCGAAACGTTGCAATATATTCACGAAGGGGGTTGCATGCTCATTAATATCAAGTTCACCAAATACATTATTATTTATTTCTATTTTATCAGCATCACGAATATTCAAGTGTTCATAAAATATAGCATGCGCAGACTCAAATACATTATTATCATGAAGCCTAAGAAATCTATATGCTTTACTCATAGCAGAATAACCAATAAAATATATTTAACTGCTCTACTACCAAGTTTTGGCCTTTTCAATGTTGCGTCCAAAACATATGCAATACAACCACATACCCTTAGATGTTTAATACTAGACCTACGCCCAATAAACAACTCAAATGGAGTTTTCATATATTTCTTGTTTACAATCCTGTTAGTAATGTAACAAGAACTCAATAGTGCCTCTACCCAATAACTCATTGGTAATTTTAAATGTATTAGCATAGCACTAACCATTTTCATTAAGGATCTATTTTTCCTTTAGGCCACTCCATTTTGTGGTGGAGTATTAGGTGCTGAAAATTCTCTAACAATTCAATTTTGTAAACAAAATGATATAAACTCGTTAGATAGATATTCACCACCCCTGTCTGATCTCAAACATTTGATCCTTAAATTGGTTTTATTTTCAACTTCTTCCTTGAAGATTTTTGTTAAACAGTGTCCAAACAAGTGCCCAGCGCCGCGGTCCTAATTCCGTGAACAGTGTTCTGGAATCTTGTATATTTGGTATATATTAGAATTAGTTTTGTACCTTAATTACTATTGTAATATTACCATAAATGTATAGTTAGTCTCCTTATAGAATAGGTTTTTAGATGTAAAGTAGGAATAAGATTCTCCTATTGTAACTTGTATATATATATGTCTTCATCAATAAGAATAATCAAGAGATTAATTCTTTCATGGTATCAAGAGTCGAGGTTCTCTTTACCTTGATCCGCTCCTCAAAATTCTCTCTCTTTCTCGGATTTTCTGCTCCAGCTGCGGCCCTTCCTCTCGGTTTTTCAACCAAAGCCACGGCTGTTTGCTTCCAAAAAATCCTCTCTCCCAAATTTCCTTCTCCGAATCTTCGTATTTTATTCACCATGACTGATAAAATCACGTTTCATCCTACCCTCACAGTTTCCAACATCAAAAGCGTTCTTCCTATCGTTCTTGATTTAGAGAACGTCCAATATGAGACGTGGACATAATTATTCAAGATTCATGCTATGACACATAAAGTTCTTCACCATATTATCCTTTCATCTACTCCTACGGGGGGGTGATACGACGTCTACGTCTACAACGGTTGTGCCCACCAAAGCAGCAGATTCAGACTTATGGGTTATGCTTGATGCCAAGGTTCTCCAGTGGATTTATGCCACTATCTCCTTAGATCTTTTACAGACGATTATGGAACCTAATTCCACAGCTATGACGGCGTGGAATCGATTGCGTGACAACTTCCAAGATAACAGTAATTCTCGCATTGTTATCCTTGAGCACGAATTTTCTCAAATTTCTATGGCGAATTTTCCAAACGTTTCTTCTTATTGCAAACGCCTCAAGGACTTGACAGACCAACTTCGCAACGTGGGTTCTCCTGTTTCTAATAGTCGTCTAGTTCTTCAGATGGTTGCCGGTCTATCTGAGGCATATACAAGGTTGCTTCGATTATTCGTTAAAGTAACCCCCTGCCGGAGTTCTATCAAGTCCGCTACATGCTCACTTTGGAAGAAGCGGGTTTGGCTAAAAGGGCATCAATCAGAGCAAATCTCGTCACATGATGAGTGCTTCCAATTTTTTCCCTTCCAATCCAGCCAACGTGACCCAAAATCACAACAACGGGGTGGTAAGAAGGGCCAAAATCGGAAGAATAATGGTCAGAATCGCGGCGGCAACAACGGGGGAAACCGTCAACAGCAGTAGTTTTGGGGCCCCTGGACAGTGGCAGTGGGTCCCAGCACCCCACAGCGCCGCGGTGCCTCAGTCTCAGCCCGTGCAAGCGCCGCGGCCCAGCTTCTTCCCAGGTCAGACTCCAGGGTTCAGACCAGCGTATGGGCAGCCCCAGCAGTCCAGTATACTTGGGCCTCGCCCCCCTCAGGCCCACCACGTAATGGACCCCACTCATACCGACATTGAAGCAGCGATGCACACGCTTGGCTTGACTCAACCGAACCCTAATTGTTAGATGGACACAGGTGCCACTACCCACATAACATCCGACCAAGGTAATATCCCGTCTTATTCCAATTGAGCAGTAATCGTAGTATAATTATTGGTAATGACAGTTCTATTCCAATAGGGTTATGGTAATAAAACTTTGTCCCCTCCTCATCCACCACTTGTCCTGAAAAATATCATTCATGCCCCAAAATTGATTAAAAATTTAGTGTATGTCCGTAAATTCACCACTGATAATTGAGTCTCTATTGATTTTGATCCGTTTGGATTTTCTGTGAAGGATTTCAAGACGGGGAGTCCTCTCATGAGGTGTGACAGTAAGGGGGATCCTTATTCAATCACACCGAGTCTCAGCATCTCGCATCAAGCTATTCCATCCACTTTTACATCTCTTCCTCCTTCCTTGTGGCATGCTCATCTAGGTCATCCAGGGTCGTCAATTTTATCTGTTTTAGATAAGAATAAGTTTATTTCTTGTAAGAGTAAGCATAGTACTCCAAATTGTCAATCTTGTTCTTTAGGGAAAATTATTAAGTTACCGTTTGTAGCTTCGAATTATCATACTTCAATGCCATTTGATATTATTTACAGTGATTTATGGACATCTTCAGTTCTCAGTTCTATGGGTCATCGATATTATTTTTATTCTTGGATGACTATTCTAAATTTTTATGGACGTATCCAATATTGCTAAAAAATCTTTCATCTTCATAAAATTTAGAGCTTTTAAAAGAACCAAATTTGAACGGGAAATAAAGAACATCCAATGTGATAATGGTAAAGAGTATGAGAATGGGGAGTTTAGGAAGTTGTGTGCTAAAAATGGGATAAATTTTCATTTTTCTTGTCCTCATACGTCTTCACAAAATAAGAAAGCTGAACGAAAAATTCGTACCTTTAATAACATTATTCGCACCTTATTGGTTCATTTTTCCATCCCTCCATTGTTGTGGCATCATGCGCTACAAATGACTACCGATCTACTTAATATTCTTTCCTTTAAAGGTTTGACATATTGCTCTGCTCTTCAAGTTTCATACAAAAAGACTCATTCGTATTCTCATCTTAGGGTCTTTGGCTGCTTATGTTATCCACTCTTTCCATGCTCCACAATTAACAAACTTCAGGCACGTTATACCCCGTGTGTATTTTTGGGTTATCTGTCAAATCACCGTGGTTATAAATGCTTTGATTTGTCCTCTAAACGAATCATCATTAGTCGTCATGTTCTCTTTATTGAATACCAATTTCCATTTTCTAAAGTAGAAAAACCCGTGCCTAGTTCTTATGATTTTTTGGATGATGATATCTTCTCCTATGTTCTCCGTCAGTTTTTTCAGAAAATACTTCGTCAGCGTCGCGGCACCTTCGACGGTAATTTCTTAAATTCTGCCTGCTGGCCAGTCCGTCCCGTCTCCCAAAAATTCTCAAAATTCACACCATCCAGCCCCAAGTCATGGTAAAATCACTCGCAGTCAACGGGGTATTATTCAACCAAACAGACATTTTAATTTAAATTTTAATGTTCTTAAATCACCCTTACCCCGTAATTCTGTGTCTGCCCTAAATGACCCTAATTGAAAAATTGTCATGACCGATGAATATAATGTTTTTATTGATAATAAAACATGGGAGTTGATGCCCCGTCCATCTGGTGTTAATATTATTCGGTCTATGTGGATTTTTGCTCATAAAGAGAATTCTGATGGTTCGTTTTCAAGACATAAGGCTCGTCTTGTAGGTGATGGTAAGACTCAGCATGTTGGTATGGATTATGGTGAGACTTTTAGCCCGGTGGTCAAACCGGCGACTATTCGTACTGTGCTCAGCTTGGCTCTTTCGAAATTATGGCTCATTCATCAGCTAAATGTGAAGAATGATATCCTACATGGTGATCTTCATGAGACAGTGTATATGCATCAGCCCTTGGGGTTTAGGAATACTAGATATCTTAATCATGTATGTTTATTGAGGAAATCATTGTATGGGCTTAAGCAGTCTCCACATGCATGGTATAAGAGGTTTGCTGACTATGTTTCTACTATGAGTTTCTCTACAACATGTCTGATAACTCATTATTCATATACCATCAGAGATCTTTCATGGATTATATTTTATTATATGTTGATGATATTATCTTGACTGCCTCTTCTGATGTTTTGCGAAAGTCCATTATGTCAATGCTCAGTTCTGAGTTTGCCATGAAGGACTTGGGCCCATTGAGTTACTTTTTGGGGATTGTTGTAACTCGTCATGCAGGTGGATTGTTCTTATCATAGAGGAAGTATGCAGCAGAGATCATTGAAAGGGTTGGGATGTCATCCTGTAAGTCCACTTCTACTCCAGTTGGTACTAAACCCAAGTTGGGTGCTTGGTAGCTCTTCCATGGAGATCGACCGCCATCGTAGTCTTGCAGGCGCCCTTCAGTATCTGACGTTCACGCGACCTGGTATTACATATGTCGTACATCAGGTGTGTTTGTTTATGCATGATCCCAGAGTTGAACATTTGAATGCGCTCAAATGCATTCTTAGGTACATTCAGGGAACACTTGAGTATGGTTTGTATTTGTATCCTTCGTCGACGTCTACATAGTCTCTATCTGAATACTTGATTGGGGTGATTGTCCGACACCGCACGCCTACGCCCGCTATTGCATGTTTTTAGGTAATAACTTGGTCTCATGGTCAGCCAAGCGAAAATACACGCTTTCACGTTCAAGTGCAGATGCCGAGTATCGAGGGATAGCCAATGTGGTTTCTGAGTCATGTTGGTTACAAAATCTACTTTTAGAGCTTCATTGTCCTATTGAGAAAGCTACCTTAATGTATTGTGATAATATACGTGTCATCTATCTTTTTGGTAATCCAGTTCAGCACCAGCGCACTAAACACATAGAGATGAATATTCAGTTTGTTCGAGAGAAGGTAGCTAAAGGACAAGTACGCGTCTGCCATGTCCCTCCAGTTATTAGATTGCAGACATCTTTACATAGGGTCTTCCCTCGGTCTTTTTTTAAGATTTTAGAGACAGTCTCAGCGTACGAAGACCGTTTGCTATGACTGCGGGGGTGTGTTAAACAATGTCCAAACAAGTGCCCAGCGCCGCGGCCCTATTCCATGAACAGTGTTCTGTAATCTTGTATATTTGGTATATATTAGAATTAGTTTTGTACCTTAATTACTATTGTAATATTACCATAACTGTATAGTTAATATCCTTATAGAATAGAGTTTTAGATGTAAAGTAGGAATATGATTCTCCTATTGTAACTTGTATATATATATATATATATATGTCTTTCATTAATAAGAATAATCAAAGGATTAATTCTTTCAATTTTAAACTTATTAAAAGCCTCATCTTTGGTTTTAAGAAAATACACATAGGTGAATTCTAAATAATCATCAATAAAAGTTATGAAATGTCTTTTACCACCTTTAGTAATATGCTCACAAATATTCGTATGAATAAGTTCAAGTAAACCATTTGTTCTAACAACACTTTTGAAAGAAGATTTAGTCAATTTGGATTGAGAGCAACATTCACAAGTTTTTGTGATAAAAGTTTTAGAAGACTTAGAAATAAAATCATTTGAAATCATGTGATTCATAACATATATATCAATATGTCCTATAGTGTCAATTATCGTGATCATCAACATTAAGTAAAACTTCAGAAAAGCAAGCAAAATATGTCGTCTTATTATAGTTAACATTCAACAAATACATTTTGTCTTTCATGTAGCATTTTCCTACAAACTTTTCATTCTTAGTGATAATCACTTTTTGGGAATCAAAAGCTACTTTGAAACAATTTTCATTCAATTTGTGGACCGATACCACATTCTTTTCTTCCTCGTAGAGAGGATATGATACACATTTTTCAGAGTTAAAGTATTTTCCGAAGTGAGTGGAAGAACAACAGTGTCTACGCCAAGAACTTCGCTTGATGACTCATTTCTCATGTAGACGGCCTTGGCCTCTTTCACAATTCATATATCTTGAACAAACTCTTGTTTGGGGTAATATGAATCATCCACCAATCAGTAATGCCATTGTTGACAGGGCATACTTGAGCCATTCATTACAAAGTCTTTGTACTCAATCACATTGGTTACACAGAAAAACCTAGCTTCACCATACTCAAATCAACCAACTGGAAAATGACACTATTTACCAATAAATTATTGTTGCCTCACAATCTAGGCTTAATAGCATTATAGCAAGGCGCTCTAATTTCTTTTTCCAAAATTTCTTTATTCTTTATTTACAACTTATAAAACGTTCTTCGGAAGAAGTTTTATAAAAAAAGGAAAGCTATAGATATTATTTATTTATTTTCACTTTTTTCAAAAATTAGTGTTTGGCCATGAGAATTTCAAATATAACTTTAAATTGTATCTGAAATTTAAAAAACAACCAAAATCTTGTTTTCACTTTTTTTTTACTTTTTTTTTGGTTGTTGCTTTTGTCTTTCACTTTTCAAATTTTATCCTATATTTTTTATTTTTATAAATTTATCTCTATATAATTCAGCTGATTTGAAAATGCTCACACAATGCCGGAAGATTATATTAAAGAATAGCTATTACTAGTGTTGTTGATTTTTTTAGTACTAATGAATCGTTGTAAATATTTAGAATTGACGAAATGTAATAGTATATAGTAACTCGTTAGGCGAAAAGAAATGCACCGGTTCATTTTAGTTCTGTAGCTCGTATGCATAATGAACAAGTTCATGCCCATGATTAATGATGATACATGTTGAAGATGCGAATAATTGTGAACTTAATTATATCGTACTAAAAAAAGTCTATATAAATCATGCTTAATGTAATAGAAAATGATTGATGAGCAATGTTTACGCACTAGTTATGTTTATTAATTGTTTTAGGTGGTTTTGCTAGTTTTTAAAAATTGAGGTATAAATCATATTTTTAAGAAAAAATACATTCCAACAACCAAATATTATTTATAAAAAATATGGCCAAACACAACTCCAACTTCAAAAATTCCAAAAAAAAAGTGAATTGTTTTTTATTTCTATGATCAAACGCCTACTAATTATTTTTTTTGTTTTAAATGTCATGATTGTTTTCTATATTTTGATTTTTTTCCGTAACAATTATTTTTACTAATTTATCATTAATATAGAAATTATGACTTTACTATTTTAACTTTTCAATTACCATACGTTTTGTATAATTAATTTTATAAATATATTTTTCGAAATAAAAAATCATCCGCCGTTACTTTGAAAATTGAATAAGGAAATTACTCCCATGGTCTAATATGCCTTCCTTTTTTTAATTTTTAATTATAATGATGCCTCATTCCCTTCTAGGGTAAGTGGGTAGTCGCGTGAAGTAAGTGGGGCAGGAGCGGGTGGAAGAATTACTATCCGTGATGGGTGGTGGGGCGGAGGTGGAGATGTGTTTTAGGTGATGGGTACGGATATGGGATACCCTTCCCCCGCCCCCACCCCGCCCCATTAACATCCCTACTCATATCTCCCAAATTACTTAAAAAGAGAAAAAGTCCAAAAAACAACTCACTGTATAAATCTGGAACTATTATATTATGTAGCACCTACTGATTTTCCTTATTTATTTATTTATTTATTTATTTCCCACTTAACAATTAACATAAATAGCAAGGAATGGGATGAATTCGAGATGGATACTGTTACTATGTTAGGTGGAAAAAAAGTCAAATCATATCTAAATTCGGGTCCACCGAATTCACAGATCGGATCTGGATCCACATGTAAAAAAAATTACTTTGAATAATATTCTCACCCGTTGATTTTTTTTTGACATAATAAACCCAATTTAATTGGGAAAAAAATGTTTGAGTTCATTCAATCAACCTACACAAACATGACACAATTTTTCCAAAATACTGAACGAAGTTTTAGCGTTACAAAAAAATAAAGACGATTGAAGCAAAGTAAATGCTTCGCCTGCATGCCACAAAGTTCGATTTCCATGCTATAGTGTATCTGAGCATTTCAATTTCGATTTTTAATCAAGTGCAGCCTTGGAAAATGCATCTTATGTTAATTGTTTCTCTTTTCATATTATTTAATAAATTGTCTGTTATAAGGTGATTCAAGAAACGAAGCATTTGGAACTGGTGAACATGAAGGAGGTTTATGACATTATTTGTTCTATTCAACTGTAGCAGTGATTTATTTATTTTAAATGTAATTAAAAATTCTTCTTATAAATCTAATGACTAGATTATGTAATCAATGTTAACTTGAATTTTCAAATTTGCAACATTTTCATTGTCAGGTTGCATTTGTTTGCAACACTTTAATTGCTACAGTTGAATAGAATAAATAATGCCATAAACCTCTTTAATGTTTGTATATGTAGAACTTCTCCCTTAAGGTCCAAGTTAGGGATATATTTAATAAAAAAAACAGATTTACGGGCCGAATCTGGACCGGATACAGATCTCAAATACAAGATTCAAATTTAGATTCGATCCGTCATAAACGGATCCGGATCCGATCCAGATCCGTCGGTTCCAAATTTTGAAGATCCATATCCTATAAAACGAATCTGGATCAACCGAATCCGGACCGGGTTCAGGATCCACTGTCATCTCTAGTATTGATAGTATGAAAAATATTTACACAATTATATCACTTAATATTAAATAATTACAAATAAATTATTTATGAACATTAATCCATAATCTAATAAATATGATAACTAACCTGATATTATGTGTTGGAATATAATTTGGTACTCCAATAGTTTAAAAAATAATTACACTGTCAGTGTATATAACTTAAATTCAGATGTATACATAGTCAATAAAAACTCTTTGAACTTTTAATATATTCTATTCAGGGTCGTCTAAAATATTTTGGGGGCTATGTGCTAATTCATAAATGTGGATCCTTAATTGGGCTAAGGCCTGCGAATTATGAGCATTTACAATAAATTATGACTAATACTATTTAATAAAAAAAAAATCCTAAAATTTTTCATTTTTCGGGAGTCCTGTGCGGTAAGCCGGTAACACACCTCGGTCCAAATACGGCACTGGTTATAGTTTATAGATGGGAGTTAGCATTAGCTTAACAGTTAACATCAATCATTTAAAACAGAAATGAAAGAGGGAGATCAGATAGATCAGTAGACCAACATTGACAAGGCATGCATTTATGAACCCTTTTAATTCTTCTCTTCCTAACACTGTATATTTACATTTATTATTGAAGACGAAGAAGAGGAGGAGAACAAAGTTACACAAATGAGAAATGGCGAATGAAAAGTCTCTTTAGCCTCTCTACACAAAAATTGAAGAAAGACTAAAAACTTTATTTTATACAACCACCAAAAAGTAAAAAAGTCCATAGTCCACACAAATTCAAAGGGTTTGACCACACACGAACACTTAATTAATTAGTAATTTCACAACAAAGAAGACTCAAAACAGCTTGAAATCATTCCTCCATCTTGATCAGGATATAACCATCCTGTTTCCACAGCTGAACAGTCAGCAAAAACAAAATCATTGTTGAATTCGTCATCGAAAAAAGTCGTCCCTAGTCTCGGCAGTTCAATTATTTGTGTCAATTCCTCCAAAGTGACCAAGTCAATTGCCGATACCAACGATGATAACGATGAAGAAGCAGACATATTTGATGATATTGATGAAGTTGAAGTAGTAGTACCATCGTCAGAAGAAGATGTAGTAATAATATTTTTATTACTATCAAACTTGTCCATTGCCGCTGCTTTAGCTGCGGCAGCTTGAATGTCACGCGGGCTGAGTGTGACTGGTCTAGGAAGTGAACCAGCTAGTTCAGGGAAGTTAAGAATAGCTGAATTACCTTTTATGCTTAATGCTGCCACGTCATGAGCTCTAGCTGCCATTTCTGGGTTCGGAAAAGTGCCGAGCCAAATACGTGATTTCTTACGCGGCTCGCGGATTTCTGACACCCATTTTCCCCAATTCCTCATCCTAACTCCTCGGAAAACAGGATGTTTGCTGCTGTCTCGATTTCTCTTTATCTTCTTATTGGTAATTTCTGACTTTTTTTCTTGTGCTTCTGCAGAATTCATATTTACATGTATATATATATATATAGAGAGAAAAGAATTAAAGGGTAAGAAAATTATGAGGGAATATATATAATTAAGAAGAAGCAAGAAAGTTGAGTAGTTGAATGAAGATCAGTGGAATGTAGAAAACAAAAGGATGCATCCAAGAATATAACTTTTCTTCTTTTTTCCAATGTGGTCCAAAAAATATTGTCGCACCACAACACTTATAAGGGAAGGAAAAAAAAGGGGGTGAAGGTTGGGGGTGTAGTGTTGGTTTTTCTTATTTTTTATTCATATGTGGAATAAAACTCAATCCAATTTTAATCAGCCCACTTTTATCTTAAAACTTATTATATATATATAATCAACTTAGATCTTATTTCATATATAAAGAAAATTTGATTTTGGCACATTAAAAATATGTTATAACAATCCACTTTAAACAACGTTTTTTGGTTTCGTTAACCGTTGGATCCTGCTAAAATTTGAAGTGGGGGTTCCCAACATCTGGTTTTCAATTTTAACGGTGGCGATTGTATTTTGTGGTATGTCGCTCCAATTTTCGAGCACGAACAATAGCTCATTTTGGGGGTAATTTCTCTCATTTCTTCACTAGTTTTGGTGCTATATTTTATGTATTGTTGCTCCGTCTTTGGCGTTGCTGTTGTAGCCATTTGGAGAACATTGTTGTAACTCTTGTTGAATTTAGTGAAGCTTTTGTGGGCAAATGTCTCATGTTTGTTTTCTCTTCACATTGAAGGAAATTTTTCACATAAATTTGGTGTCTCTTGCATTCGATTTATTTTTGTTTGCTTTGGTATTTTATTGTTGGTATAGTTGCTGTCCATATATTCATTTTTCCTTGAAATTAGTTTTCTCCTCTTGTTCAACTAGTGTGAGAAGTTTTTGTATTTGGATATCCTTCCGCATTTATCTTGTCGTGCAATTTGGTTATCGATCGTTTCTTCCAAACAAAGTGGTATCAGAGCTTGTGGTTGTATTTGATTGTGTTGATTTTCTATTTAAATGACGGAGATAAGTATGAGAAATATGGTTTGTTTAAATGACAGTAATTATCATATTCATAAAGGCAAGATGAAAGATCTTCTTTTTGTCAAGAAAATGCATTTACCTATGTTTCCTTCTAACAAGCCCGAGTCTATGAATGACGAAGATTGAGAATTTAAGCACATACAGTTTGTGGTTATATCAGACATTGGATTGAAGATAATGTGTGTAATCATATTATGAATTAGACACATGCTAGAAGTTTATGGGATAAATTCGAGACATTTTATGCTTCGAAGACTGACAATAACAAGTTTTCCTACTAAAATAATTGATGAATATCATATTCAAAGAGGGGAATCATATTAATGATTTTCAGGGTGTCCTTGATCAGCTATCTAGAATGGGTGTCAAGTTTGATGATGAAGTACATGGACTTTAGCTTCTTAATACTCTGCCAGACTCTTGGGAAACTATTCGGACTTCTTTGACTAATTTTGCTCCCAGTGGTGTTGTAACTATGGAATATGTCAAGAGTAGTATCTTAAATGAAGAGATGCAAAGAAGATCTCAAGCGTCATCTTCTTCAGCTTCACACTCCGATGTTTTGGTTACTGAAGACAGGGGGGAAGTAACTTCAGAGGTCAGAATGTCAGAGGCAAAAGTATAAGCAAGTCAAGATCTAGGTACAAGAATGTTACATGTCATTATTGTCATAAGAAAAGACATATCAAAAAACATTACTCCAGGTTTAAGAGAGACCAGAAACAACAAAAGTCGGATGACGATAATGAAAATCGTGGTGTTATTGTTGCTGAAAATTATCTTCTTATTGCTTGTGGTAAAAATGAAATCAATCTTGTTTGTGATGAGTCTACCTGATTTATGGATTCAGGTGCCACTTCTCATGTCACGCCAAAGAAGGAATTATTTTCTTCTTATACTCCAGATAATTTTGGAATGTTATAAATGGGTAATGATAGTGAGGTTGAGGTATTGAGCATTGGTACAGTTTGGTTGAAACATAAGAATGATTCGAGGTTGATTCTTAACAATGTCAAGCATGCTCCATACGTTCGTCCGAATTTAATTTCTATAGGAAAGCTTGATGATGAGGGTTATGATCAAATCCTTTGTGGTGGCCAGTGAAAGCTTCTTAGAGATAGTTGTGGCTCGAGGTGACAAAATATCTAACTTGTACTTATTTTAGGGATCCATTTGTAGAGACCCAGTAAATTTAATTGAGAATGATACTTCATCAAATATATGTCATAGAAGGTCGAGTCATATGAGCGAGAAGGGGATTGATAGTTTGGCTAAGAATAATTTACTTTCTGGAGTGAAACAAACAAAGTTAAAGAGATGTGTTCATTTCTTAGCCGAGAAATAAAAAAGAGTTTCTTTTTAGAGTCATTCGTCTTCACGAAAGCTTGATTTGGTGGAGTTGGTATATTCTGATTTGTGTGGTCCTTTTATAGTAAGGTCTCTTGGTGGTGCACTTTACTTTGTAACTTTTATTAATGATAATTCTCGCAAACTAGGTATATCCTTTGAAGTCCAAGGATCAAGTACTTGGTGTGTTCAAAACTTTTCAGGCCCTGGTTGAGATACATACAGAAACTAAAATGCATCCGCTTAGACAATGATGGTGAATAGATTGGTCATTTTGATCATTATTGTAGAGAGTAGGGTATTCAGCATCACAAAACGCCTCCCAAGACTTCTCATTTAAATGATTTAGCAGAGAGGATGAACAGAACTCTAGTTGAGGGTTATATATTTGCTTTGGATGGTAATGTCCCTGATAGAGTTTGGTTTGGTAAGGATGTCTCTTATACTCAATTGAGAGTTTTCGGATGTAAGGCATTTGTGCATGTTCATAAGGATGGGAGGTCAAAGCTAGAAGTTAAAATTAGAAATTGTATCTTCATTGGTTATAGTCAAGACAAATCCAGCTATCGTTTTTATGATCCAGTTGAGAAAAAAATGTTAGAAGTTATGATATTGTGTTTTTTGAAGACCAGACAATGAAAGATTTTGACAAAGCTGAGAAGGTTGATTCTTAGAGCAGTGGGAGCTTAGTTAATGTTGATCCAGTTTCTATAACTATTGCACCTGAAGAAAATCTCCAAAATAATGAAGGTCAAGTTGATAATGAAGATAATGATCATGTTCAGAATGACCAATATGATGTTGTTGATGCTCCAGTGCAAGATGATGTGGTTGGCCAACAATCAGTTGTTATTGATGCTCTAGAGAGTTCTCTCAGAAGATCTATCAAAGAGAGAAAGTACCTTCATCTCGTTATTCTCCTAATGAGTTTGTACTCTTGACTGACGGGGGAGAACTTTAAAGTTTGGATGAGGCCATGGATAGTGAAGAAAAAAGAATGGTGGTTAGATGGTATGCAAGATGAAATTATTTTTTTTATATGATAATCATTTATTTGATCTGGTTAAGCTTCCTAAACACATAAAAGCTTTGAAAATAGGTTGGTTTTCAGGGTGAAACATGAATATGGTAACCACGTTCCATAGTACAAGGCTAAATTTATTGTAAATGGCTTTAATTAAAGGAAGTGAGTTGATTTTGATGAAATCTTTTTTTCAGTTATGAAGATGCCATCTATTCGGGTTGTTCTGGACTTAGCTGCATGTCTAGATTTAAAAGTTGAGCAAATTGATGTCAAAACTTCCTTTCTTCATGGTGACTTAGATGAACAAATTTATATGGAGCAGCGAGAAGGTTTTGAAGTCAAAGAAAAAGAGAATTATGTTTGCAAATTGAAGAAAAACTTGTATGGTTTGAAACAAGCTCTCAGACAGTGGTACAAGAAGTTTTGTTCTTTTATGAGTCTACAAGACTTCAAGAAGATTTTTTCAGATCATTGTGTTTTTAAGCAAAAATTATCTAATGATGACTTTATCATTTCATTGCTTTATGTTGATGATATGATTGTCGTTGGTCATAATGCTTGCAGAATTCAAAAGTTGAAGCAAGAGTTGAATAAGTCTTTTGTCATGAAAAATTTGAGACCAGCAAGATAGATTCTTGGTATGCAGACTGTCCATGACAGAGAGCCAAGAAGTTGTGATTATCACAAGAGAAGTACGTTCATAAAGTACTTCACAGGTTCAACATGGATAAATCTAAGATTGTCTGTACACCTTTAGTTATGCACTTCAAATTGAGCATGAAGCAGTGTTCTTTCACTGATGATGAGACATAAAATATGAAGAAATTTTCTTATGCTTTAGCTATTAGCAGTTTAATGTATGTGATGATTTGTACGAGACCAGATATTGCTCATGTTGTTGGTATTGTTAGTCGTTTTCTTTCTAATCTAGGAAGAGAGTAGTAGAATGTTGTGAAGTGGATTATGATATATCTTTGTGACACTTCTAGTCTGTGTTTGTATTTTGGGACAGGAAAGCCTATTTTTTGTGGTTTACTGATTCAGATATGATCGGTGATGTTGATACTCGCAAGTCTATTATGTCACGACCCGATCCCGGGCCCGTGACTGGTGCCTTACCCCGGGCACCCTAGTGATACAACATCAGAGAAAATCAGCGGAAATAAAAACTTAAACATGAACATGAGACAAGATAATGAAACAGGCCAACCAAACGGTTACCTTCCAATAAAATATATATAAACAACTCTTTTTAAAACGAACAGTTTAATCCTTTTTACAAAACCACCTTGATTACTACAGACCTCTAAGAGTTTATATGACAACTATGACGGACGGGGCCGCCATACCACGAATGTACAAGAACCTACAAACTCGTGGTAACATACCAAGCAGATAAGCCTCCAAGGAACGGAGCTTCCCAAAAGCTGAAATGAGATCCTAACGCGGGGATCGACGGTAGATGTACTCTACTGCGGCGTGAGCGGCCCAAGGAGGTCGATAACAGTACAGTATGTGAAAGCGAAAATCGTAAATGAAATCATAATAGTCTATAAAGCGAGAGACATGTATGATAACCAAACTACGATACACACACATGATTATATCAATTCGTGGTCTCACGCCAACATCAATCCCGCGTGGAGTACCTTCTCATGTCGGCGATGCATGATATGATAACAACAGACAACCCAAATGGGAGCATACGTGCGCTACGCGTCGTGTCGGTATGTCCAAGGAACAAATAAGACAACATTCCAAATGGAAGCATGCGTGCGCTACGATCGTGTCGGCGTGTCGAAGGGAAACAATAAGACAAAGATTCCAAATGGAAGCATACCCGTGCGCTACGCGTCGTGTCGATATGTCAAAGGGAACAAATAAGACAACATTCCAAATGGAAGCATACGTGCGCTCTACGATCGTGTCAAGATGTCCGAAGGGAAACAATAAGACAACAAGGCGGTAATCAAAGTGGAAGCATACGTGCGCTACGATCGTGTCGGTATGTCCAAAGCGATTAACAAAGTAACACTATCAGCGAACGTGCGGTGGAATTTATCGTCGCTGCGGTCACGTCCAAGTAAGTTCTCAACAAGTCAACCGACCCTCCATCGAGAGACGCGGTAGTATAGAAACACAATTCTTGCACAAGGCTATCACAACAAGCATAGGCAAGTTTCACAACAACAAGCATAGGCAAGTTTCACAACAACAAGCATAGGCAAGTTTCACAACAACAAGCATAGGCAAGTTTATACACAACTCGAAGTACTTCCATTTTATGCCCAAGTTCGGTTTTTAACCCTAAAGTACTACGTACGTTAAATTCCTTTTAAAGAGATTTATCCCTTTTATAAAAGTCACCCGATACCCGTAGTATAAAAATAGAGTGACTTATATCTTTTAAGTAAACCAAAACAATTTCCATACTTTCTTTTTTAAAGTCAAGTTACCACGTTAAAACCAATGATAAAACCTTTCTTTTGTTTTCATAAGGTCGTTATAACCAACTTCCCATAAAGCTGTTATAACACCTTATGCTTTAAACCATTTTAAGACAACACAATGCCTTTCTTTTCCCTAAGGTTCCAGTTTGCCTAATTTTAATTACGCAAGTCTCTTTTTGAAAAGTTTCATAGTTCAATGTCTTAATCTCTTTTAAAACAATTGAGTAACATATGCCATAAAGTAGTAGGTTATTCTTGTTCATAATCAATCTTATTAAGCAGCCATGATCTAGAAAATGTAATATCATTTTGTCTCATCTTAGCTTCTATGCAGATGGAGGTTTCTACTGGTTTTTAATAATACTTAATTATTCAATACATTTTCCTTTATTAACGCTGCGGTGGTTTGTCGATACACATTCGATTTCGAAATCAAGAAACATTATTCCTTCCAAAAACCAAGTACTCATTACTCACGAATGAGGTTTCACACAAACATCCATATTAAGTCAAGTCTCTTATCCTTTAAGAATAAGTCTCTTAACTTCTAAACCATTAAACCATTCTTTTTATCTCTCTTAAGGTGTTACACCTAACTTCTCATAAAGCTGGTATAACTCTTATGTTTTCAAACCAAGTACACACTTCTTTCAAAAAGGTTTCTTAATCTTTTAGAATACTCCAAGGTTCTTTTACATCCAGTCGGTTATAAGTCAAATCAGTTATCTTTTAAAAACCACAAAGCATTTCTACATGCATAGAGTCGTTATAACTAACTTCCCATAAAGCGTTATAACACTTTATGTTTAAAGACAATCAAATACATTTAACACATGACGTCTACCGTACTACATAGTCATACACATATCATGCTAGAACAGATAGGAAGAGGTTCACATACCTCGCGGCAGTATCGACTAATAGCAAAACGCTCCAAGTACCTCAAACCGTCGCTACACTCTCGGTCAAGCGGATCACTCCACACGTAGTACTTCAACCTATAAGGCCACAAGGCGCTTTATTAACATCTAGATCTCATTGTTCCATATTCTACGTAAAATTCGCGTCCTCCACATGGCAGCGTAAATCTCTCCTCTAACGAGGCTACAAGCCAACCAGTGGGTTAACACGCCTAACCTGACGTAAAATTCTACTACAAAGTAATGCTACAAGTCTCTGTAATACGTCTATGTAATTACTGATTCGATTCTCTTCTTTAAATTCAGCTTAAGTCGCAAGACATTCTGTAAGTATTATTCGAGCTTAAGTCAAAAGACATTGCGCACAATTATAATGTTCAGTACTATATATAGTATACTTCAACTATATATTCCTATAACATGTAATTCCCAATTACAATAGAAGGTCAAGAGTGTTTACCTCGATAAGCCCAAAATTATCCGAGTATATATGTCGATCCCGAGCAAGGTTTAGCTCCTACTCCGGGCGCTCCAATCCGCTCCAAACAACCCTTAGAAGTTCTAACCAACTTCTACTTAAATACTTCAACCAACTATGAAGATTTCCTTGGGTTTCGGTTTGAGACTAAAGGACAAAAGGTAGTATTTCCTGCTCTACGTATAGAGGTAACTTTGGGAATACTACAAGGTATTTGGGCTAAAGTATTTTGGGCATAACAACAATACTATGAGAGTATTTCTATACCACAAAGGGGTATTTATACGAGACAACTAGGCTAGGGGTACCCTCGGCCAAGGCTTCATGAGGGAGGTGTGGTGGCTCTCGGCCAAGCTCAACTAGGAGGGGAGAGGGACGAAAGCTCAAGCTAAGAGGGAGTAGTTTGAGACTTAGATAGATTGCTCAAGTTTAGGATGAAGAATGTCTTCAACTAGAGGGGTATTTATAGGTCAAGTGAAGGCCAACCAATGGCCAAGATGAAGACAAGTGCATAGAAAGTGTAAGGCCAAGATTTAGCCATGTGCAACCTTATCCATCTACCACAAAATATCCTACCTAACCCTTGACCAAGGGAAAGGCACAAAAAACGTGCTCACCATGCCATTTCGTCCGTCCACTCCTTCCAATTAGAGGGTGACAAGTGTCGCCCTCTCGTTGGTCCAAAATGTTTCGTCTCTCGAAAAAATCCGCAAAAATTATAAATGACATAGCCGGAATTTTCCCTACGAAAGCTGTGGAAACGTTTCGTCGGAAAACGACTCTTTTTGGCACTTGTGCACAAAATTTCGAAACTAGCCAACTTTAAGGCTCAAATTATAATACGTACGCGCTCACGTACATACTCTGGAAATACGGGGTATAACATATTACATGCTACTTGATTACTTTTGTAGGGGGAGCTGTGTCTTGGCAATCTAGGTTGCAAAAATGTATTGTTCTATCTACTGCAGAAGCCAAGCTTATTGCAGTCGTTGAAGCTTGTAAAAAGTTGCTCTGGATGAAGAGATTTATAGAGGAACTTGGATTTGCTCAAGAGAGGTGTGTGTTTTATTGTGACAGTCAGAGTGTTATTCATCTTGGCAAGAACTCTACTTTTCATAGTAGGTCGAAACATATTGATGTGAGATACCATTGGATTAGAGATGTGTTGGATTCTAAGTTTCTTGAACTTGAGAAGATTCACACTGATGATAATGGCTCGGATATATTGATATTTCCAAGAGGGAAGTTTGAGAATTGTTGCTTGATCCCCGGGATGTCGGTTTCTTTCGCATAGTCAGGAGGGAAAGAATTATTGAAATTTTGGGTTTTCCCTTCCTATGTGAAATTGGATTAATAAAACCCAATCCAATTTGGATCAACCTACTTTTACCCTAAAAACTAAATATATATATATATATTATAACAAGGAATCTTCGAAGAAACTAAGCTTTTTCTTCCCTTAGTTTAGAATTCTCTTCATTCTCTCTAGAAATTGAAGATCATCAAAGTTCTTCCCCTTAGTAGAATTAGTTACTTAAATATTCCAAGTTCATAAGACTTCGGGGAGTCTATGAACTAATATTCCCAAATATTCCTTACCCGATAATTTACCAGAAAATTATCCAATTGATATGATTCAGTTCACTCACTGATTCATAACAGATAAACACCAAATACTTCGTTCCAAATTATCCAAATACTCCGTTCGAAATTAAACTCCTTGTAAGTACTTTAAAGTTTTGAATAAAAACGATAATGGATGGAACTGCCTCCTATATCTTTTAAATATTCATGCTCTTTAAATTCTTGCATTTAAATTCACGTTTTTAAATTATTATAATTGTCTTGCAACATGGTTGGTTCTACCACCTACTGCAATTAAATTCATGTCTTTAAATTATTTAAATTCTGCATCTATGGTTGGCCGAGCCACCTGCTTTAAATTCCTTTAAATTCCTGCACTTAAATTTATTAAATTCCAGCAAAACCTTACTCTCTATGGCTTCCTCCATGATGAACCTTAGCTAAGTAAGTTACTCTCTATTTACCTGTCGTATTATTTAATTGTCTCTATATTATTCAATCTCTTATATGTCAGTTCCTTCCCTATTTATTACCCCCTTTAGATCCTCGGCCTAACTTAGTATCAAAGCCATAAAGGGTAAATTCTAAAGAGATATATGAGTTCCAGATCAGGTCAAATCCCTGTTCGTTTTCCCCGATAAACTTGGCTACGGCTAAGACTTCTGAGTTTGGTTAAATCCCGGATTAGTCGAACGATCAGATCGCAGGGTCACGGTAAGTCCCCGTGTGTAGGGCTGATAAGAACCCATTGATATACTGTTCGCATAGGGATTGTAGGAAGGTAAGGGTCTTCGAACTAGGATTCCATATACATGGATCCATTTCTCAATAGAACTACTTCTTATGATTTTGGAATCATCTTACTCCATGGATTCAAAGAAGATAATAAATTCCGAAGAAATCGATATATAGGCTTTTGAATAGTAGATTGATAATTAATTATACAAAAGGTAAATAGAGATTACTTCTACAAAATCATAAACCATACATGGATCCGTTTCTCGACAGAAATACTTCTTATAATTCTTTATCATCTTCTTCTTTTGATTCAAAGAAGATAATTAATTCTGAAGAAATCGTTATACATGATTTCGAAAAATCAATTGATAATTGGGAAATCCCAAAAGTCAATAGAGACTAAATTTACAAAAATTCCAAATATCAATTCTTCAAAACAGATTTCACAATCAAAACAAAAGAAAGAGATATTCAATTAACAAAACCCTTTGAAACAATTCAATTACTTTCTCAAAATTCCTTGAAAAAATATAGAGAAATAAATTATAAATACATACACATTGGTTTAGTCCAAGTAGGGATAAAACTCCTCACTAAAGAAGGATTAAACACTTCAATCCTTGCTATCTTAAGAGATGCAAGATTCACAAACTTCGAAGATTCCTTGTTAAGTTCGGTTGAGTCCAGTCTCTGCACAGGACCAATCTATTTTGATTGTTACCCAAACTTTTCAGTTTCTTTGAATGATAAAAATATCCAAAAATCCATCGTCTTACAAATCAAGACACACAATTACCAGATGCTTGAAGGATTTATTCCTGTAGCATTAATTTTTAGAATTCATTATAAAGCTATGATTTCTGCTTTTGCCACAAAAGTCAGATATCATAGTAAGAAAGGTGAAACCCTTCTTTTACAAACAGACCTTTCCAAATCTAACATGGTAATACCGCGACCCATTAGATGGAAAGATATTATCCTACCAGAAGAATGGATCCTGGAAGGTGTAGTTAAATCTGAACCCTTAGAATCTGAGCAACCAAATACCCATCTTAGAGAAATAACTCAATACCAAAATAGTAGGGTCAATCTCTCATTTTTAATAAGATCTATGAGTAATAGATACGAAGATACAAGTTTCGAAGAGACCCTAGACTTAGGAAGAGTCTCACAAATACCTTCAATAATAAATACACCGGTCAAAATAAAGCCTAGGTATTCTACATCAGATCTACCAAATCTGACAAACGTAGATTACACAAATCAAATACCCAGACTAGTATATATAAATTCCGTGGTTAGAGAAAATATGGACGATCAGGAACCTACAAGTCCAACTTATTCTTCGATAACCCACAATGACCTAGCAAATGAAATTAAAGTTCTAGAAAAAGAATTCCAAGTAGATAAAAAACTACTACAGAAAGAATTCTATGAAGAACATAATTCACAAAAAAGAAATTGGTTCTTTAAAAATTTCCTAAATACAAGAAAGCAAATACAAGAAAAATTCTATGAATTTGTCCAAGATAATAAAATTAATATTCCTTTTTTCAAATGGTTTGAGATATATTCCTCTCAAAACTCCATAAAATACCCCTTTCTTAAAACAATAGACTCCACTATCGAGAATAATGTAACGATGTTAACGCATAAATCCGATAGCAGTAATACATTAGAACAATTAGCAAAACCCCTCATCAACAATATGAATTGGGAACAACAACCCGTACAAGGAATACAAATAGCTCCAGGGTTACAAATAATCCCTGCTCCAGATCTAGGAATAATTAAACCTCTAGCTCAATCTCGTTACAATGCCGCTTCAATCTATGATTGGAACCTCGATGGAATGACTGAATACAATATCCTCAACTTCTTCCAACAAATGACAATGGCAGCAAATGCCTAGCAAATACAAAAATAAGTCCTCGATAAAACCTCTGCAGAACTGCTAATCGCATGATTCTCAGGTCAATTAAAAGAATGGTGGGACCATTATCTCACTGACCAACAAAAAGAAAATATTTTAAATGCCATAAAAACCGATGAAGAAGGAATACTAATATTAACTAATATGGGAGAACCTATACAAGATGCAGTATCAACCTTGATACTAACACTATCTCTGAATTTCATAGGTGATTCTACACATCTTAAAAATAAAAATGCTGAATTACTTTCAAATTTAAAATGCAAAAAATTAAGTAATTTTCAATGGTATAAAAATACCTTCTTAACTAGAATAATGATTAGAGAATATTCTGGTCAACCATTCTGGAAAGAAAAATTCTTAACCGGATTACCAAGCCTCTTGGGAGAAAAGGTTAGGAATAAAATTAAAGAAAATTGTGGAAAACAAATAATACCTTACGATGAGTTTACATACGGAGAATTGGTCTGTATAACTCAACAAGAAGGATTAAAAATCTGTCAAGATCTAAAAATACAAAAACACCTTAAAAAAGAATTAAAAAGAACAAAATGTGAATTAGGAACATTTTGCAAACAATTCGAACCAGCTACCATAGAAAATTCCAAAAGCTGCGAAGAAGATTGTAGCAAGACTAATAAACCCCACAAAAAATCCACAAAAGATTATAAATCTAATAATGATTATTATAAGAATCCTTATAAAAATAATTGTTATAAGAATAATAGAAATACAAAAAAGAATTACAATTCAAAATACAAAAATCTAACTTGTTACAAATGTAATAAGAAATGACATACATCAAAATACTGTAGAATGAATAAAAAGCTACAAGAATTAAATCTCGATAAAGATACTACTAAGAAAATGTCTAATCTACTACTTGATTCCTCCGATTGAGCGGATCACTGGACTCGACTATTTCTCTCTCTCATCAGAAGATAATAAACCCCTCCAAGTAGACGAATTACTCACGAGTAGTTCAACAGAAAAACCTGAAAAGACTAGAGGAAAACGAATATGTGTGTTGACCAAAGATCAAGAATTTATGATAGATATGATTAAACACATAGATACCCAACACCAAAAAGAATATTTGAATAAACTCCTTAAAACTTTTACCCCAGAAAAGAGAGAAATAAAAAACAATATATTACCATGTACTTCCAGAAAATATGATTTGACAAAAATCCTGGAAAAAAGTAAGAAAATTAAAGAAATAACAATTCAAGAATTACAAAAACAAATAATTCAGGTAAAATTAGAAGTAAAAGAATTAAAAGAAAAACAACGAAAGGATTCAGAACTAATCAAAATTATACTTTCAGATAGAGCAAAACAAAACTCCGCTCCAAAGGATGATGACTCATCCGACTCAGAAAATCCCGTAAATGATAACCAAATAGAAAATCTAGAAGAAATCCAAGAAGATTTTCTAACAGTGTTAAGACAAATAACAACGAAGAAATACTTAATAAAAATAACACTAAAATTTTCAGATAATTTCAAAATAACAACTGTTGCCCTCTTTGACACATGAGCAGACTTAAACTGCATAAAAACTGGTATAATACCAGAAAAATTCCTAAAAGAGACACATGACTCATTAGCAGCTGCTAACAATTCTAAATTAGAAATTAAGTATAAAACTAAGACATCAATTATAAATGATGGAACTTCAATAACAACATCATTTGTCCTGATTGAAGAAATTCACAATACCGTAATACTAGGAACACCATTTATGAATTTGATCACTCCTTATAAAGTAAAAAATAAATTAATATCTTTTAATTTCAAAAACAAAAAACTAAAATTCCAGTTCATATCAACACCAAAAATAAAAGATCTCAATCTCATGAAAACATGCTCAATACATAAAGAAAAATTGTATTTACAAGAATTAAAAAATGATTTTTCTGACAAACAAATCGATAATAAGATCAAATTATCTCTTCAAAATGAATTTCTAAATCATGCATATTTTCAAAACCCTGCATTAAAATTAATTTTCTCCAAATTAATATTTAAAGAATTTTTTTCAGGAATCCTGATCTGTGATTATTTCAAAATGTCCTATCATTGCCCGAATAACAGGTGTATAGCCTACAATCACAAAATATCAAGGAAAGATATGCGTGAATGTGGACAATACTGTATACAGGCAGTATGTGGATCCTTGCTCCAAAAGAGACAGGAAGAAACCCTTCCCTCGATAAATACCCCAGCTACTGCACCATAAAAACAAGAAGAAAATTCCATGGCTCCCAAAAAACCCCAAAATACCAATTCCAAGACGGTGAAAAAAGAAAAAGAAAAATCCCCAGAAAAACTGATGTCCTGGTATGATGCAGTTATGATAGAAGAACGAGAAAATTTGTGAAGAATAACTGCGTAAAGCATAAGTAAATACCGCACAAGAATTAACCGCAGAAAATCTCTTTCAGCTCCTTACAAAATCACCAAAATTACAGAAGGCACTAAGGCAACTGCAAATTCCGAAAGAAGAAATGGTCCCGGAAAAACTAGAGGAAAAAACCTCTGGAATTGCTACAAAAATCGAGAAAGGAGAATCTTCAAAAACCCTTTCTCAAAAAGAATTTTTAAATACCAAAATCGAGAAAGATGAATTTTCAAAAAACCTTTCTCAAAAACAATTTTCCAAAAACAGCTTGTGACGCCACAAGTACACAAAAAATCTGCTCCTGAATTTTTCGTAAAATCAATTTTTCAAAACATTGTAACTCTTGAAAAATGATACTTTGATAAAGAACCTTTTTTGGCACTACAAAATTATTTTGGATCAAAATGGTTTTATAAATCATGGGACGATTTAAAAACTCCATACTTTTATCAGGCTATCCTTGACATAACAGGATCGACAACAACAAAAGTTAATTTTTTCAATGACAATTCAGATCCCTCTTATTCGATCTGCAAAATACTCCGAGTAATTGCTCCAATTCACTGGGGGAATGACTTGTCAAAACTCATAAATTTTCCAAATTCTCACAAAAATGGGCCCTTTTTTGACATTCCTTTTAATTACTGGGACTACCAACAAGCTTGGTTTAATTCCTTTTTAATTCAAAATTCAAAATTATCACATACTTGGCTTTTTCATTTTGATACTTCATGTGATGCTTCGCAATTTCCTACTTGGTGGAATTCATGGTGGGAACAATTCGGATCTACACTTGATATACAAAAACTCGAAATAATTAAATCTTTTAGCCTCTTCAAATCCCAATTCACTCCCTCAGAGGAAGAAAAAAGATTTATACCATTGCACCTTTTCCACACAAAATTCCACCTACCATGGGTGTTCACATGGTTTGTAGTCTACTCAGATGACAAAATACCAGTCATCCGAAGGAGATTCAAAATTCGATGGTGGGACAGTTTTAAAATATCAAGGACCCTCGCACCACCAAATGTTCAACAATGGTTAGACAATAATAAACCAATTCCTTTACAGGCACCTCCCCTGAAACCACAGGCGACATTCCAATCAAAGGAACATACCCAGTTCCTTTCCCAAAAATCCCAGATGGCCTCAATGCTGGCTGCAGCAAAAACTCCAGAAGAGATACAAGCAATATTCCAGAAATTTGCACCGTCCTCATCCAAACAGAGCTCTTCAAATGATGAGGCAGAACCCGGAATTGAAAATGAAAATATTCTCATTTTCGGCAACAGTGGATTATAGATGCTGCCAAAAATACCAAAAATCCCGGAGGAATAATTGACGAATTGACGACAAATCTCAGTGCTCAAAATAGTGAAAGCAGAATTCGAGATGAAGACAAAAATACCGAAGTCATGCATGACATCACTCTGCACTCGGATGAATAGTTTAATTATTATAATATTCTTGTAATAGTGAATTCTCACTTTGTAATTCTCTTATAAAAAGAGAACCACTCTCCCTTAGTTAGACAGACTTTTTCTTCCCTTAGTTTAGAATTCTATTCCTTCTCTCTAGAAGTTGAAGATCATCAAAGTTCTTCCCCTTAGTAGAATTAGTTACTTAAATATTTCAAGTTCATAAGACCTCGGGGAGTCTATGAACTAATATTCCCAAATATTCCTTACCCGATAATTTACCAGAAAATTATCCAATTGATATGATTCAGTTCACTCACTGATTCATAACAGATAAACACCAAATACTCCGTTCCAAATTAAACTCTTTGTAAATACTTTAAAGTTTTGAATAAAAACGATTATGGATGACACTGCCTCCTATATCTTTAAATATCCATGCTCTTTAAATTCTTGCATTTAAATTCACGTTTTTAAATTATTATAATTATCTTGCAACATGGTTGGTTCTACCACCTACTGCAATTAAATTTATGTCTTTAAATTATTTAAATTCTGTATCTATGGTTGGCCGAGCCACCTGCTTTAAATTCCTTTAAATTCCTGCATTTAAATTTATTAAATTCCTGCAGAACCTTACAACTATGGCTTCCTCCATGAGGAACCTTAGCTAAGTAAGTTACTCTCTCTCTCTCTCTCTCTATATATATATATATATATATATATATAACTTAGGTCTTATTTTATATACACAAGAGTGAATTCATAGCATCCATATAGAGAGAAAACTTGAGAGAGAAAAACTGATTTTCGCACATTGAAAATTTGTTACAGCAGTCCGCTTCAAACAACGTTTTCTGTTTCGTTAATCGTTGGATCGTGCGCAAATTTGATCTGGGGGTTCTCAACATCTGGTGCTTCGATTGCAACGGTGGAGATTGGATGTTTTGGTATTTATCTACAGTTTTCGAGCACGAATATTAGCTCATTTTTAGGTTGATTTCTCTCCTTTCTTCACTAATTTGTTGCTATTTTTTATATATTGTTGCTCTGTCTTTGGCGTTGATGTTGTAACCATTTGGAGAACATTGTTGTAAATCTTGATGATTCTAGTGCAACTTTTATGGACGGAGGTCCCGTGGTTATTTCCTCTTCACATTGAAGGGAGTTTTCCACGTAAATTTGATCTCTTGCATTCGATTTATTTTTACTTGCTTTGATATTTTATTATTGATATAGTTGTTGTCAATATATCCGTTTGTGTTTGAAATGAGTTTACTCCTCTTATTCAAATAGTGAGAAGTTTTTTACTTGGATATCTTTCCTCATTAACTTTATCATGCAATTTAATTATTAATCTCTTTCCTAGGGTGGGGGACCAATGGAAAGAAATGGGTCATACCCTGATAAACCCCTGTGGTACGACAGGGTCCCTTTCACCAGTACCAATTGCAGCCAACCATGTTGAATTGAATATAATACTCCTAACTTGTTGTTTGTGAAAGTAGGAATAATATCTTTTTCCGCCTTTTCATTTCACCTATGTTTCACTGTTCATTTCTCGCCTCCCTTATCATCCACCCACCACCTTTGTCCATTTCTACATGTGCCCGTAACAGTCATCTCTGATTAATGCACATACACTTATTATATGCAGGATCACAATAATTACGATTCAGATTCAAATAAATTAAAATCAATGGCATGAATTCTTACTAATTATATATAAACTAATCTCACGTTAGTATAAATTGTTAAATATATATATGATATACACAATATACATGTGTATATCATATGTATATTACTCTTAATATTCACCCCGTGATATACACTTTCCATATATAGTGTATATCACGGGATATTGGACGAATTAGGAGAATTATTTAGTGTAAATATTTGTATTGTACACTTACCATAATTGTATAGTTAGTCTCCAAATAGAATAAGATTTTAGAAGTAGAATAGGAATAGGATTCTCCTATTATGTAAATATGTAAATTGTATATATTGTCTTTCAATTAATGAAAATAATCAAGAGATTATTTATTTCATGGTATCACAAGTGTAGGTTCTCTTTTGCTCTAGCTTCCGCCGTGCTCCTCCATCGGAATCCGAGAGGTTCTCCTCGGTTTTCGTGATTTTTTTTGTGCTCAACCTAAAATTCTTTCTTCCAAATCTCTCAATCACATATTGTTCTATCATTATGTCTAGATCAAAGAACACGTTTCATCCCGCCCTTACAATTTCTAACATCAAGAATCACATCCCTCTTGTTCTTAAAATAGAAAACGTCCAATATGCGACGTGGGTCGAACTGTTCAAAATTCACGCTCGCTCACATCAAGTCATCCATCACATAATCCTCGCGGCTCCTGAAGATCAGAGGTACCAAAACGTGAGGATGATCATAAGTTGTGGACGACTCTTGAAGCCACCATTCTTCCGAGGATTTACTCCACTATCTCTACCGACCTGTTGCAAACGATTATTGAGTCAGACGCTACGACAAAGGCTTCTTGGGATAGGTTACGTGACATATTCCAAGATAATCAGAACTCCAGAGTTGTTACACTTGAGCAGGAATTTTCCCACGTCAATATGGAAAATTTTCTGAACGTTTCAGCTTATTGCAAAAGGTTGAAAGAATTGGTGGACCAACTCCACAGCGTTGGTGCGCCCATTAGTGACGATCGTCTTGTCTTACAGATGGTTGCCGGCCTCTGAGGCCTACATCGATATTGGGATTCTACTTCATCAAAGTAACCCTCTCCCAAAATTTTATCAAGCTCGTTCCATGCTTACTTTGGAAGAAGTCAGTTTGGCTAAAAAGGCGGCTACGAGTGCTAGTCCCGTTGTCATGATGACGTTCTCCTCTAATTATCCGAATTTTGGTGACCATTCGAACCAAAACCGCTCTCAAGGGGGCGACAAAAACAGTCGAAAAAATAACGGGGGCAAACGCGTTGGTTCCTATGGCGGTAATGGCAGCAGTGGGACCCGCAGGAACAACAGTGGAACACAACCCAACTGTTCCAGCCTTGTACCCCTGGCCGTGGGCCTGGACCAGTGGGTAGTGGCCCAGCAGCCCCAACAACCCTTATTTCGTCGAAAGAAACTATCACGGGCAGTGGCCTGGCCAGCCCTTCAGGCCCAACTCGCAGCAGTCCAGCTTTTTTCGACGCATTGATGGGTCGGGCAGCAAGCCAGGGTGCTTGGGCCTCAGACTCCACATGCCCACCATGCAGCGGGCCCCACATAAACTGATATTGAAGTTGCGATGCACATACTTGAATTAAATTAATCAGACCCGAATTGATTCATGGACACCGACGCCGCTACCCACATGACATCTGATCAAGGTACTCTCTCATCTTATTTCAATTTGATCAACCCTCGTGGTATAATTGTTGGTAATCATAACTCTATTCTGATTCAAGGTTATGGTCATAAAACTTTGTCTCTCCCACGTCCACCCCTTGTCTTAAAAAATTCCCTTCATGCCCCTAAATAGATTAAAAATATGATGTATGTTCATAAATTCACCATTGATAATTGAGTTTTTGTTGATTTTGATCTTTTTGGGTTTTCTGTGAAGGATTTCAAGACGGAGATTCCTCTCATGAGATGTGATAGAAGGGGAAATATTTATCCTATCACACCCACGTCCAGTTTTTCGCATCAAGTCTTGCCATCTACTTTTGCGGCTATTGCTCCTTCCGTGTGGCATGTACGTCTCGGTCATCCGGGGTCATCTATTTTGTCTTTCTTAGCTAAAAATAATTTTATTTCTTGTAAGGGTACACGTAGTACTCCGAATTTTCAAGCTTGATCTTTAGGAAAAAATGTTAAGTTGTCATTTGTAGACTCTAATTCTCATACTTTAATGTCATCTGATATTATTCATAGTGATCTATGGACGTCTCCTGTTCTTAGTTCTTTCGGTCATCGATATTACGTTCTTTTTTTGGATGATTATTCTAAATTTTTATGGATGTGTAGTGAAAAAATCTCAAGTTTTTTTCATCTTCCTAAACTTTAGAGCATTCATTCGAACCCAATTCGAATGGAAAATAAAAAATATTCAATGTGATAATGACAAGAAATATGATAATGGGGTGTTTCAAAAAATCTGTGCTAATAATGAAATCAATTTTCAGTTTTCTTGTCCACATACCTCTTCACAAAATGGGAAAGTCAAATGCAAAATTCGTACTATTAATAAAATTGTCCGAACTTTATTAATTCATGCTTCAGCACCCCCGCCTTTTTAGCATCATGTTCACTACTATATTTATGACCTAATGCGACACCCCAGGTAGGTCTAATGCGACGAGCATTGTAGTGTCGTCGCATTAGATGTGGCTAATGCGACGGGTACACGTTATAATTCGTGGCTGTTGCATTAGATAGGATAATGCAACGACTCTTATGATCTAATGCAACGACCCAACATGGCCGTCACATTAGTCTATCTAATGCAACAACTCTAGAAGGCTAATATGATGACAAATTCATTTTAATATCTCTGAATTAGACGACGAGCATTTTATTTCACTCGCGTATTCAGCCTTTTCTCTTCTTCAATTCCTAATCCCTAGTCGTCGCATCCCCTTTCCCCAAATCGTCGTCGCATTACCCTATCTCGTCGTCGCCGTCGCCTTACCCTACCTCGCCATCTCCGTCGCCTTACCCTTTCACTGCTCGTCGTCACATTCAGCAGCAAACCATCGTCGAACTGGTCTTCCATCTTCTCCAAGGTTAGATTATGTTTTAGCATCGGTTTACCTTCCCCTTTCATGTGTTACCAATATTAATTCAAGGTTAGATTAATACATGTGTATAGATTTTCTCAGATTTTACCGTCGTTGCGTCGTCGAACTGGTTAAAGTCGAATTTCTCAGATTTTATTCATTGTTCTTCCAACATTTTGTTTATTTGTAAATTGTATTTCCAAATTAAATTAGAGAGAATGTTTATAATTTACCGTCGTTGCGTCGTCGTTTTACATTTTGTTTACTGTATGTTTTTCCAGATTTTGTTTATTAGTCTCCTAAATATTACATTGAGGAAATGGATTGTGGAACTAAGTGGTGGATGACTGCCAAATGGAGTGATGAATATGAACTAGGAGTAGACGAGTATATTAAAAAGGTTTTTGCTACAAAGTCTCAAGGAAACCAAATATGTTGTCCATGTGATAGTTGTCACTATCGTTATTGGAAGCATGAGAATGTTGTGAAAGATCACGTAATATGTAATGGTTTTGTGCCAAGAACAGATAAGTTATCTGAATTAGGGATAAAATTAAAAGAGAAAGAACTAATCTGGATCATATGAACAATCAAATATGGATGATTGCAATGATGACAGTAATTGGCCTTGAGATCATGATACATTTTTGTTGATCCTGGATGAATGGAATATCTGGTGTTGTGACCTTCATCTAAAAACTTCCTTCTTAGATCCCTTACCTTAGGAACACACAACCTACCCTTATACCGAAGGGTACCATTATTTTCTCCTAATGTAAACTGTGAAGGTTTTCCCTGTTGAATCCTCTCCCGGAACTTAACAAATTTCATGTTTTCAAACTGACTTTCTTTTATTTCTGAAGCTAAGGCAGACTGCGAGGTATCCTGTACCACCACCCTACCTTCACCGACCTCAGTTAAACTAACCCCGAGGTTTCTCATTTTTTTATACCTCACGAGCAATACCTTTCTTTTGTACTGCCAAGTGGGCCAAGTTGCCCATTGATCTCCTACTGAGTGCGCCAGCTACCACGTTAGCTTTTCCAGGATGGTAAAGAATGCTAAGGTCAAAATCCTTAAGTAACTCTAACCATCTTCTTTGTCGGAGATTCAAATCCTTTTGCATAGTTATGTACTGTAAACTCTTATGATCTGTAAATATATCTATATGCACCCCATACAAATAGTGTCTCCATATTCGTAAGACAAACATTGTCGCGGCCAATTCCAAGTCATGAGTTGGATAATTCTTCTCATTTACCTTCAATTGTAGAGATGTATACGCAATAATTTTTCCAAACTGCATCAAGACACCCTAACCCAACCCTAGAGGCATCACAATAGATTGTGAACCCTTCTTGTCCTGAGGGTAAGGTTAGAACTGGTGCAGTAGTTGATCGGTGTATTTTATATACACTTTTTGAGTCAGATTTAGTTAGTCTTTTGTCCCTTTTTGTACAAATAAGTGTCGTATTAGGATAATTTTTCTTTCTTTTGAGTCAAAGTGGTTAAAATGGACAAATGGCGGAAAAGGAGCTAAAAGAGGGCAAAAGAGGAGGTTCCAGAGCTAAAAACAGAGAAAGTGGCGAATGAGGAAAAAGCTCGACCAGCGCGCGGCCCCTCCTGCGATCGAAGCGGGGGCGCGCTAATCATCCGAGAGGCTTCAGATATTCCAGCGCCGCGGCTGCAGCAATCGGAGCGCGGCGTAAATCACCCGAAGTCTTTGCGAAGTTCGGCCCCGATAAGCGGGCAGCGCCGACGCGGCAAAAATCAGGTTTTAGACGATTTTCTGGGCCAGGCCTGCAGGGAAAAGTTAGAGGCGGTTTTCAGCCTATAAAAGGAGAACCCTAGACAGATTTTAAGGGTTCCCTTTCTTGCACAACTCAAGGATTCTTGCTTTGAAGATTGGAGACCTTAAACTTAGTAATTTTCTTTTCTTTTCTTTTCTTTATTTCAGTTTTGTATGATGAACTTTGAATTTGTTCTTGTCATGTCAATGGCTAGGAACTAATTCTTTTATAGGGCTTTCCATGTTGATTCACTAGAAATTTATGTTATGAATTAATGCATGTCTATGGTTATTATTCTTCTTTGAGAGATTTATCCAATAATTGCTTTGAATGCTTGGTAATTAATTGACAACTAATTATCATTATATGATTTCTAATCAAACTTCGAAAGGAGGAGGTTGTGAATATGTTGTAAGTTGGGTAGACATATTTGGGTTGGGGATGAAAATACCTCAATTATTTATGTAGCGTTAATAAGAGGCTTAACAACCCTAATTTTATGCATGGTGCGTGACGGTTAACTAGGGTTTTGTGCTTAATCCTCCTATAGAGTTATCCTTATCACCGAAAGGTAGATAAGGTGCAATACTGGGGTTGAGTGTTTATATATCCTTAACGGGAATATAAAACGATTTCGTAAATCTGCTAGCTCCGAGAGAAGAAGACCATAATTCATTGCATTAATAAATAACATAAGCGGATAGTTGAGGAGACATGGAAGCCCTATTCCCATCACAACTGAAGTAAACCTATAGTTAATTAACTTTTATAATTATTAGTTATAAACCACAAAATCACATATCAATTACCAAATAGATACCAAAAGATAGATAGTTGGTACTTGAACCCTAATCCTTGTGGTCGATATTCGGCCTTATCAAGACTATATTACTTGTCACGATAACGTGCACTTACGTTAAAGTGTGTGCATCTTTTCGCGCATCAAGTTTTTGGCGTATTCTTGGATTAGGCATAGTTCAATATCAATTTTATCTATTTTTAATTTCTAATTTGGTTTTTATTTTACTTTACTTTTACATTTTTATTTTTATTTCTTTACATTGTTTATTTTATTTTATTTTCTTTTGTACAAACAAGTGTGTCGTGATTCGTTGTTGGTTTTGATTCATCTCAGGAATCCTTTAGATATGGATTTTTACTGTCAATATGATAGAGATCCAACCATAGAGGAAGAGAGTGAGGAATTATGAGAAGCTATACTCAGTTTCACGAGGTACCAAAATCAGTTCATGGACGAAACGAGAATGGCCATGAAGAAGTTGGAAACGCAAATAGCAGAACTCGCGATCATATTCAACAAATAAACGCAGAGAGAAATCTGCACCTGGGGTAGGCAATGAGGAAACACAATGTCAGGCAATTGACCTGAAGGATGCCGAATCAGGGGAGATAGAGAGTTCGCAGCAGCAGCAGCCCCGCGGCGCCCATTTGCAGGGCCGCGGCGCCGAAGATTCTGAGACAATGCAGGAGAGTGAGCGTCGCGGCGCCAAAGAGCGGCGCGGCGCGTAACCCGTGAGAATTGAGTCGGCTGTAGCAACCGCACCCCAGGTGATAATACCATATCCCCAGAAGTTAAAAACATGTACTCTTGACAAGAAATTCTCTAGATTCGTGGAGGTCCTCAAATAATTGCAACTCAATATCCCGTTTGCTGAAGCATTAGAGCAAATGCCGAGCTACGTCAAGTTTATGAAGGATGTGCTTAGCAAAAAGAGGAGGATAGAGGACTACGAAACATTGATGTTGACTGAGGAATGTAGTGTCATCCTACAGAGACAACTACCTCAGAAGTTACAAGATCCAGGGAGCTTCACCATCCCATGCACCATTGGAAAGTTTGAATGTCAGAAAGCATTGTGCGACTTGGGAGCAAGCATAAATCTGATGCCTTATCTAGTTTTCTGCAAACTAGGAATGGGAGAAGTCAAACCTACTAACATCACTTTGCAGTTAGCTGACCGCTCAATAGTTCATCCTAGAGGAGTCATCGAAGATGTATTAGTGAAGGTGGACAAGTTCATATTTCCCGCCGATTTCGTTATCTTAGACATACAAGATAATGATGGAATCCCCATCATACTTGGCAGACCCTTCTTAGCCACAGGACATTCTCTCATTGATGTTCACAAAGGGGAGTTGAAGCTTCGAGTAGATGAAGAAGAGGTGATTTTCAATGTTTTTCAAGCAGCAACTTTTCCAGATGCCAAGGATAACTGCTCAGCCATTGATCTTATCGAAGAAGCAGTGTCATCCAAGGAGTTCGGACATGATGATACGCTTGAAGAAGTACTGACCAAATGAGATGATGATAGTAGAAACGATCCAGATCTGATGGAGTATGCAAACTGGATGAATGTTTATGGAAAATGGGATACGAGGAAGTATGAAGAGCTTGGACAAATGCCAGAAAGATCATTACCATCCACAGAGAAGGCTCCAGAGTTAGAGTTAAAAACCCTACCCAATCATCTACAATACCAATACCTAGGTGAAGAGAAAACCTTACCAGTGATCATTTCATGCCACCTATCCACCGAAGAGATTGATAAACTGCTAAGAGTACTGAAGAATCACAAGCGGGCCATTGGATGGACATTAACAGACATAAAAGGGATAAGTCCGTCAACGGTAATGCATAAGATCCGTCTAGATGAGGAGAGCAGACCATCCATCGAAGCCCAAAGGCGACTAAACCCGAACATGAAAGAGGTAGTCAGAAAGGAAATCCTAAAATGGCTCGATGCAGGAGTAATTTACCCTATATCTGACAGCACATGGGTGAGTCCAGTACAAGTGGTGCCTAAAAAGGGTGGAATGACAGTGGTGACCAACGAAAGGAACGAACTCATTCCTTCTAGAGCGATTCTTGGATGGAGAATCTGCATTGACTATCGCAAGTTGAACAAGGCAACCAGAAAAGACCACTTCCCGTTGCCATTTCTAGATCAAATGTTAGACAGACTTGCAGGGCATAACTACTACTGCTTTTTGGATGGATACTCAGGGTATCACCAGATTGCAATAGCACCAGAAGATCAGGAAAAGACAACATTTACTTGTCCTTTTGGTACATTTGCATTTAGAAGGATGCCATTCGGACTTTGCAATGCACCTGCAACTTTTCAGAGGTGTATGATGGCAATTTTCTCAGACATGGTGGAGAGGACTATAGAGATCTTTATGGATGACTTTTCGGTCTTTGGAGCATCGTTCGATGAGTGTTTAAAGAACCTAGAAGCAGTGTTAAGCCGGTGTGAAGAGTCTAACCTTGTGCTAAACTGGGAGAAGTGTCACTTCATGGTAACAGAGGGAATTGTCTTGGGACACAAAATATCAAGCCAAGGTATTGAGGTGGACAAAGCAAAGATTTCAGTGATCGAAAATCTACCACCTCCGGTATCAACAAAAGGAGTCAGAAGTTTCCTTGGACATGCAGGTTTCTATAGAAGATTCATTAAGGATTTTTCAAAGGTCTCAAAGCCCCTTTCCACATTGCTAATGACAGGGGTTGCCTTCGACTTCAATAAAGAATGCTTATCCGCATTTCAGACGCCAGAGAAGCTTATTTCAAGACCCATAGTCATTGCACCAAACCGAGCTCCATTTGAACTAATGTGCGTCTGGCGATTATCACGATAGGAGCAGTGCTTGGACAGAGAATCGACAAGGTATTTAGATCTATTTACTATGCTAGTAAAACTCTAAATGACGCACAGTTAAATTATGCAACTACCGAAAAGGAACTACTAGCAATAGTATATGCATTTGAGAAATTCAGGCCATACTTGATTGGGAATAAGGTGATAGTATACACTGACCACTCTGCCATAAAGTACTTGATGACAAAGAATGATGCAAAACCTCGCCTTATTCGATGGATCCTGCTACTACAAGAATTTGACGTGGAGATTCGTGATAAGAAAGGAACAGAGAATTCAGTTGCAGACCACATGTCAAGACTGGAGAACACAGAGAGCCAGAACACCAAGGATGTGCAAATAAATGATCACTTTCGCACGAACAAGTTTTAGTAAGTATGAATTCTAATTTACCTTGGTACGCTGATTTTGTGAACTTTCTTGCAGCTAAGGTACTACCTCCAGAATTGACAAGACAGCAAGTGAAGAGGTTTTACTCAGAAGTAAAGCATTACTATTGGGAGGAACCTATGTTATACAAACACTGTGCCGACCAAGTCATCAAGCGATGTATACCAGAGGAAGAAATGCACCATGTTCTCACCCATTGCCACACCCTATCATGTGGTGGACACTTTGGGGCATCAAGAACATCGTCAAAGGTACTGCAATGCGGATTCTATTGGCCAACACTTTTTAAGGATGCCCATACCTTTGTGAAGAGATGTGATAGTTTCCAGAGAACAGGGAACATCTCAAGACGAAACGAAATGCCTTCGCAAGGGATATTGGAAGTGGAACTCTTTGATGTGTGGGGAATCGATTTCATGGGACCATTCCCGCCATCTTTTGGAAATCAATATATCCTTCTAGCAGTAGACTATGTGTCCAAATGGGTAGAAGCAGTGGCCACAAAAGAAAACGACAGTAAGACTGTTCAAAAAGTCCTTCAAAAGAATATTTTCACAAGGTTCGGCACTCCAAGAGCTATCATCAGCGACGAAGGAAGTCACTTTTGCAACAAGCAGCTGAATTCATTGCTTTCCCGATATGGAGTCTACCACCGCACCACAACTGCCTACCACCCTCAAGCTAATGGGCAAGCAGAAGTGTCAAATAGAGAAGTGAAGAGCATATTGGAAAAGACAGTGAACGGCTCAAGGAAGGACTGGTCTATCAAACTGGATGACGCATTATGGGCATACCGGACAGCATTCAAAACACCAATTGGTATGTCACCTTATAAATTAGTTTTTGGTAAAGCATGTCATTTGCCAGTAGAGTTGGAACACAGAGCGTATTGGGCAATGAAGAAGTTAAACATGGACGCCATGGCAGCAGGACAGAGGAGGCTACTACAACTAAACGAGTTAGATGAATTCAGGCACAATACCTATGAGAATGCAAAGATCTACAAGGAACGAACGAAAGCATGACACGACAAGAAGTTGATACCGAAAGACTTTCAAGAAGGACAACAAGTGCTTTTATTCAACTCAAGGTTGAAATTATTTCCAGGCAAGTTAAAATCACGTTGGACAGGACCATACACGGTGGTAAGAGTATTCCCATATGGTGCGATTGAAATAAAAGGGAGAGAGGGAGCTTCCTTCAAAGTAAACGGACAGAGGTTAAAACCCTATCTGATCAATGAAATGGAATACATGAACTTAGTAACCTCTCATACCTTAGAATAATAAGAAACCTGCGTCCGGCTAAAAGACGTTAAAGACAACGCTACTGGGGAGGCAACCCAAGGTATTTCAGTTTATTTAGTTTATATGCAATCAGTCTTTATTTAGAACAGTCTCACAGAGGTAGTGTCTGTGTTGTGTTGACAGGTGAAAGCCAAGGACTTGGAAGGCGAAAACTGAAGAGAAGCCAAAGATTTCCAGAAAACCGCCAGAGAGCCGCGACGCAGGAAGTTCAGAACCAGCACAGGAGTTTGGGCGCCGTGGCGCCCATTTGCAGGGCCACGGCGCCACAACAGAAAAAAAAATCTGAATTCTGAAAGACACCCTGATCCGAAGGCCCTGTCGCCAAATAAAAAACCCAGCGCTTTCCCCCCTCACGGAATTCAAAGTACTATCCAACGCCATTGCAACCATTTTAGCCAAGTCTGTAAGTATCTTATTTCTTTTATTGTCTTTGCGTCTACACACATTGGGAACAATGTGTGATTTAAGTTTGAGGGGGTGTTTTATTTGTGTTTTTGTTGTTTTATGTATTTTTGAGTCACAATTTTTTTTTCTTTTAAGTCATAATTGTCTGCCAAAAGATCATGTATGTTGTAGTTGCTAGAAACACCTAGTGAAGTAAAGTGGAATAATGTAATGGAATTGAAGCAACTATCTAAACACCTAGGTTAGATATGCCAAAAATTCACAAAATCTGTCTATTTGGAGTTTCTTGCTTGAATTGTGCATGCTAAATAATGAAAACCTATGTGTTATGATTGCTTGCTATTTGAGGCGAAATAGTTAGGATATGCATGTTAGGGAGATGACTCATGCATTTCTTTGATAGCCAATTCTTACCATTCTTTTCTATCCCGAACTTTAAATATATCCCTAGTCAGCCCCATTGAGCCTACAAATTGAACTTCTTCTTTGACACCCTATATTCCCACAAATTGTGCCATAAGTAAAAATGTGAAGTAGTGGAATAAATTATGTTAAAAAAGAGACAAAAAGAGTGAATGAGCTTGTTGCACCCCAATAAAAAAGTAATAAGAAATAGGCAAAAGCCTAAGTTTGGGGGTTCTTGTTATTATAATACTTTTCACTCTCCCAAAACAAAAGAGGGAAAAGATAGAATTGAAGTGAAGAAAAGAACCAAAAGAAAAAGGGAAAAATGGAAAAGCAAAAGAGCTTATGGTACAAAGAATGAGCCTAAAATACCTATTTTTATCTACCTATACCTAAGCCTACATTACAACCCTTAAAGTCCTGAAGATCTCTTTTATGCATATCCAAGATTAGTGGAGAATAGCAAGTAAAAATGTCATAGAATTTTTGAATTTATATGCATGATTCAGTAAGTTGACATCCATTAAGCATGATGAATATGAGTTTGCGAAATATCTAGCTTAATGTGTTTAGTGTGCTAAAACTTTATGCTATATGTTCCTGCATATTATTCTGCTAACCTTCATGTTTTTCTAGATAACACTAATGCAACAAAAGTGATCAATGTGAGTGAGTCTTTTATTGTCGTTCTTTGAGTCTTTTATTTTCTTTCTTTCTATCTTTGCTCGAGGGCGAGCAAAGGTTAAGTTTGGGGGTATTTGATCGGTGTATTTTATATACACTTTTTGAGTCAGTTTTAGTTAGTCTTTTGTCCCTTTTTGTACAAATAAGTGTCGTATTAGGATAGTTTTTCTTTCTTTTGAGTCAAAGTGGTTAAAATGGTCAAATGACGGAAAAGGAGCTAAAAGAGGGCAAAAGAGGAGGTTCCAGAGCTAAAAATAGAGAAAGTGGCGAATGAGGCAAAAACACGGACCAGCGTAGCGCGCCTCCTGCGATCGAAGCGACGCGGCGCTAATCATCGGAGAGGCTGCGAGATTCCAGCGCGGCGCCCGCATGCCAGAATCGGCCGCGCGCCAAATCACCCAGTCTTTGCGAGATTCGTGGCTGGCCGATAGAAGCGCGGCCGCGCAGCGGAAAAATCAGTTTTAGACGATTTTAGGCGAACTGCGAGGAAAAGTTAGAGGCGGTTTTCAGCCTATAAAAGGAGAACCCTAGGCAGATTTTAAGGGTTCCCTTTCTTGCACAACTCAAGGATTCTTGCTTTGAAGATTGGAGAACTTAAACTTAGTAATTTTCTTTTCTTTTCTTTTCTTTATTTCAGTTTTGTATGATGAACTTTGAATTAGTTCTTGTCATGTCAATGGCTAGGAACTAATTCTTTTATAGGGCTTTCCATGTTGATTCACTAGAAACTTATGTTATGAATTAATGCATGTCTATGGTTATTATTCTTCTTTGAGAGATTTATCCAATAATTGCTTTGAATGCTTGGTAATTAATTGACAACTAATTATCATTATATGATTTCTAATCAAACTTGAAAGGAGGGTTGTGAATATCTTTGTAAGTTGGGTAGGCATATTTGGGTTGGGGATGAAAATACCTCAATTATTTATGTAGCGTTAATGAGAGGCTTAACAACCCTAATTTTATGCATGGTGCGTGACGGTTAACTAGGTTTTTGTGCTTAATCCTCCTATAGAGTTATCCTTATCACCGAAAGGTAGATAAGGTGCAATACTGGGGTTGAGTGTTTATATATCCTTAACGGGAATATAAAACGATTTCGTAAACCTGCTAGCTCCGAGAGAAGAAGACCATAATTCATTGCATTAATAAATAACATAAGCGGATAGTTGAGGAGACATGGAAGCCCTATTCCCATCACAACTGAAGTAAACCTATAGTTAATTAGCTTTTATAATTATTAGTTATAAACCACAAAATCACATATCAATTACCAAATAGATACCAAAAGATAGATAGTTGGTACTTGAACCCTAATCCTTGTGGACGATATTCGGTCTTATCAAGACTATATTACTTGTCACGATAACGTGCACTTGCGTTAAAGTGTGTGCATATTTTCGCGCATCACTAGTCAACAATTCTTTCAGTTTCTGAAAACTTGCTTCACAAGCTTCTGACCACTGGTACTTAATCACTTTCTGAGTCAACCGGGTCAAGGGAGCAGAAAGACTAGAAAATCCTTCTACAAATATTATATAATACCCAGTCAAACCCAAGAAACTTCTAACTTCTGTCGGAGTGGTCGGTTTTGGCCAGTTCTTCACTGCTTCTATCTTTTAGGGGTCTACCATAATTTTATCCCTTGACACAATGATCGGTGTATTTTATATACACTTTTTGAGTCGTTTTTAGTTAGTCTTTTGTCCCTTTTTATACAAATACGTGTCGTATTAGGATAGATTTTCTTTCTTTTGAGTCAAAGTGGTTAAAATGGTCCAATGGCGGAAAAGGAGCGAAAAGAGGGCAAAAGTGGGGGTTCCAGAGCTTAAAAGCAGAGAAAGTGGCGAACCAGGCACGGATACGGGCGGCCACGCGGCCTCTACCAACAGTGCGGGTCGCGACGCCGATATCCGTAAGCGCAAAGTTGCGGCGCGCTCTGCAAACAGAGTGCGAGGCAGCTGCGCCAAATCACCGTAGCAATGCGAAGTATCGGCGCCGATAGCGAAGCGCGCGCCGCTGGAAAATCAGTTTTAGGCGTTTTAGGCGGGCACGAAGGGAAAAGTTGGAGGCGATTTTGAGCCTATAAAAGGAGAACCCTAGACAGTTTTCAAGGGTTCCCTTTCTTACACAAACACAAGATTTCTTGAAGTTGAAGATTGGAGACCTTAACTTAGTAATTTTCTTTTCTTTCTTTTACTTTACTTTCAGTTTTTATGTTGGATATTGAATTAGTTCTTGTCATGTCAATGACTAGGAACTAATTCCATTATAGGGCTTTCCATGTTAAATCACTTGAACCTTATGTTATGAATTAATTCATGTTTATGGTTGTTCTTCTTATTGTTGAGATTTACCCAATAATTGCTTTGCATGCTTGGTAATTAATTGATCGCTAATTATCATTATTTATATGATTTCTAATCAAACTTCGAAAGGAGGAGGTTGTGACTATGCTGTAAGTTGGGTAGACATATTTTGGATTGGAGATGAAAATACCTCAATTACTTGTGTAGCGTTAATGAGAGGTTTAAACACCTAACTTCACGCATGGCGCGTGACGATTAACTAGGTTTTTGGTCTTAATCCTCCTATAGAGTCATCCTTATCACCGAAAGGTAGAAAGGAGCGCTCTTGGGGTTGAGTGTTTATATAGCCTTAACGGAAGTATAAAACGATTTAGTAAACCTGCTAGCTCCAAAAGAAGAAGAACCATAATTCATTGCATTAATAAGTAATATAAGCGGATAGTTGAGGAGACTTGGAAGCCCTATTTCCATCACTACTGAAGTAAACACATAGTTAATTAGTATTTATAATTGTTAGTTATAAACAACAAAATCAAATATCGGTTTCCAAATAGATACCAAAAGATAGATAATTGGTACTTGAACACTAATCCTTGTGGACGATATTCGGTCTTACCTAGACTATATTACTTGTCACGATAACGTGCACTTGCGTTAAAGTGTGTACATTAAATCGCGCATCAAAGTTTTTGGCGTCGTTGCCGGGGATTAGGCATAGTTCAATATCAATTTTATCTATTTTTAATTTCTAATTTGGTTTTTAATTTTTTTATTTTATTTTTACGTTTTTAATTTTTATTTCGGTAAAAATCGAGTCTGTGATCTGTTTATGCTTTTGATGCTTTGAAATCGGTTTATGCGAAGGAGAAGAGAGCGAACACTCTTGTTCCATTCAATCCAGATTGAAAACTCGTAAATAGAGCGAAAGAACCAGCGGATTGCAGCCTTAATTGAGATGGACGGCGTCCAAAACAACAATGTGATGAGAGAAGGGTTAGGTGAAAATCAACCTAACCAAGGAATGCCTCGGCGAGTACCTATGGATGTCGAGAAAAGAGTTCAAGTCTAGGCAGAAAGAAGCTTGGGAGACTACGTCTTTGAGGGTGAGCGAGCACATACATGTATTAGGCTCCCAACAATAGGAGCGAATAACTTTGAGATCAAACCGGCGATTCTAAGCATGGTGCAGAACACAGTGCAATTTGGAGGACTGCCATCAGAGAATCCACATATGCACATAGCTAATTTCTTGGAGCTATGTGCAACTTTCAGATATAATGGCGTTACTGATGATGTCGTCAGATTGAGGCTCTTTCCCTTCTCACTCAGGGATAGAGCAAAAGTATGGTTAAATTCACTGCCAGCTGATTCGATTTTTACATGGCAAGAGCTGGCACATAAATTTTTGGCCAAATTCTTTCCCCCATGCAAAGCAGCAAAATTGAGAGGGGAGCTGAATAACTTCTACCAAACAGATGGAGAGTCATTATACGAAGCTTGGAAGAGGTTCAAAGATTTGCAGAGAAAGTGTCCACACCACCGTATTGAGTTGTGGAACTTGGTCCACATCTTCTATAACGGGCTGAGCGGAACAACCAGAACAATTATAGATCTGGCGGTGGGACATTCATGAGAAAACGACTAAGCTCACGAATTATTAGAATATATGGCCACCAACAACCATGTCACAGAAGATAGACCAATGAGTGGTAGGAGAACAGTGGGAGTTCACGAGATAGATGTCATCGCTGCCCTGAATGCCTAAGTGGCCCTTTTGACGAAACAGCTGTAGCAACATACAGTATCAGTAAATGCAGTGCAGATGCCTAAGAGCTGTGAAATATGTGGTGGCCCACATACATTCGATAGATGTCCATCAGATGATCCTAATAATATGCCAATCGAGCAGGCAGAGTTCCAAGCTGTGGGTAACTATCAGAGGCCCCAGAACAACCCTTACTCCAACACATACAATCCAGGGTGGAGGAATCACCCAAATTTCTCATGGAGAGGAGACCGAGCGAGATAATCAATATAGAGGCGATGCAAAACCAAAGCACGAATCAGCGGCCATTTACTCGGGCCCCACCACCAACAATTTAATGCACTGTTCACCGGAAAAGTCGAGACGGTGAAAGCGGCTTTGTTGGCACTCACCAACGCCTGCACCCGATTCGTGACAGAAACTAGATCCTCGTTCAGAAACTTGGAAACACAAGTGGGTCAGCTAGCAAAGCAATCGAACAACAGGCCACAGGGTACACTGCCAAGCAACACAGAGGTGAATCCGAGAGAACAATGCCAGGTAGTACAGTTGAGAAGTGGTAAACAGTTGGAGCAGCAGTCACCTCAGTCGGTAGTTGAACAAAGGGCAGAGATAGAGAAAGAGAAGGTGGTTGAAGCTCGTCCAGTAGTAGAGAAAACTTCAGAGAGGGAGTATACTGAGAAGATCCCATTCCCACAGAGATTGCAGCGGAAGGCAGTTGATAAATAATTCTCCAAATTTTTGGAGACGTTCAGAAAGCTGCATATCAACATACCCTTTATAGAGGCATTGGAGCAGATGCCCTCCTATTTCAAATTCATGAAGGAGATCTTGGGGAAGAAGAAGAAACTGGCAGAGTATGAGATGGTAGCACTAACGGAGGAGTGCAGTGCTATCTTGCAGAAGAAGTTGCCCCCTAAACTAAAAGACCTAGAGAGCTTTACACTACCTTGCACAGTTGGCAGGGTGACATGCAACAGGGCTCTTTGCGATTTAGGGGCAACTATAAATTTGATGCCTTTATCGGTGTTTAAACGGTTGGAATTAGGTGAAGCAAAACCAACCATGGTGAGCCTGCAACTAGCGGATAGGACAGTGGTTCACCCAAGAGGGAAGATTGAGGACGTGATTGTTAAAGTGGGAAAATTCCTTTTTCCCGCGGATTTCCTCATTCTCGACATGGAAGAAGATGCAGAGATCCCCATCATATTGGGGAGACCATTCCTGGAGACAGGGAGAGCCCTGATCGATGTAGAAAGAGGAGAGCTGACGTTGAGGGTGGAGAAGGAAGAAATAGTGTTTAAAGTATTTAAACACATCATTGAGCCACCAACCATGAGCAGGTGCTTTGCAATCAGCACCATCAAAACCCCCTGTGAACCAGTACAAGCCAAACCAAGGAAGATGAGCCCACAAAAGCAGGTATGTGATGCCGAACCTCCACAAAAGCAGGTATGTGTTCCTGAACCTTCCCTTGATGATAATTTTAAGAAGAGAAGAAGAAGAAGAAAACGAAAAATGTGGAGAAAATGGATTGGTTGTGGGGTTAATCCACCCCACACTTCTTGAGTTAAGGAACTTGCGTCCGGCTAAAACACGTTAAAGACAGCGCTACTTGGGAGGCAACCCAAGATATTTTGATTTATTTTACTTTAATATAGTAGTTTTTATTAAGAACGGTCTCACAGAGGTAGTGTTTGTGTTGTGATTGACAGGTGTAGGCCAATAAATTGAAGGGCGAAAAACTAAAGAATAGCGAGATTTCGAAAAAGCGGGTGGCGTCGCGGCGCGAAAAGCGCGCGAAGATTAAGCGTCGCGGCGCCCGAAGCGAGCATGGCGCGCCAAAACCGTAAAAATTGCCAAGTCTAGCGCGCCTTCCGTATGCAGCGGCGCGGCGAAATCGAAATTAAAAGACGCCAATCCGATTTTCCCAATTTCAAACCAAAACCTAACCTTTCTTCTCCACAAAACCGAAAATTCAAACCTCACCCACAAATCTTCCATAAATCAAACCCAAACACAACCAAAAACTCTTAAAGTCCCTAAACCCATAACCATTTCAACCAACAAAACTTCATCCCAGTGCCTCAAATCACCATTAGAAGCAAGAAAACCTTGAAGAACACCGTCAAAAAGGTAATCTTCATCTTTTCTTGAAAGCTTTACAGTAGTCAAAGGAGGTAGTAGTTTGGAGGAGTGTTGCATTGTTGAAGTCGTTGGGGTGTTGAAAAATTGGTTGTGAAATTTAGAGGAGGAGTATACAAAGAGGGTGTGGGTATTGTGTAGTGCAGGAGTTGGAGTTTGGGGGTGATAGTGTTGTAGCTGCTAGTTGTTGTGTGATAGTGTTGGGGAACATTTGTGATACTAAGTTTGTAAGCTGCAAAAAGTGATTTAACCATGTCCGCCAGAAAGAGAAGAGCCTCCACATCCACCTCAGCCCCACAATACGATGATACTAGGTTCGTTAGCCAACAAGCTTATGAAAGATACAAAAAGCTTAGTACTAGACCCTTAATCCCTGAAAGGGGAATGGACTATCAAAGGGATTCGCTTTGGGAGGAGGATGTCTATGAGCCCATTCGGGCAATGATTGAGATGATGGGGTGCAAGAGATTTGTAAACCCGGAAAGGATAGCACCAATGAACACAACGATGGTGCGTGAATTCTATGCTAACTTTCCGGAGAGGGTGGACAATAAATGCTTTGTAAGGGGAAGATATATGCCTGTGACGGCAGAAGTGATAAATGTGTCTCTGAAAACAGTAGATGTTGAAGAAAGGGGTGATGACTGAAGCTACTTCAGAACATGGTCGAGAAGCACCACCAACATCAACTGGGATGCCATTGCAGACACAGTGAGCTACCCTGGGGCTGCATTTGATATTGCCAGAAATGGGTCGAAGGATCGGCAGTGTCGGTTAATAAGCGACGAGGTTGGCTGTATTTCGTCAGTGCCCGTCTGATCCCATCAACACACTTCACCAGAGTGCCAGAAGATAAGATCAAATTAATATATGGAATCATGACGGGGAAGACGATTGATGTGGGGAAAGAGATAGTGCAAAGTATTGAAGAAATCAGCAGGTTGGTAACAACAGGTGGATTGGGACATGGCTCACTTATCACTAATTTATGCCACATGAATGGGGTCCCAATCCTACCCACTGATACTAATGAGAGAAACCAATTGCCTGTGTCATATGGGATAATGCACTTTATCCCGCACTCCAAGCCAGCCTGAAAGAAGAACACGGCACCAGCAGCAGAGCGCCGTGAACGAAGATGAGCACGAAATAGAGGCTCAATATGCGGCGAGGAGCACCACCACCAACCACGTAATCGAACCTCCGGTGCCTATGATGGAGCGGTTTCTCGAGAACTGAGAAGGATGATGCAACATTTCGACCACGGTGATACAAGAATGACAAGAGTTGAGACAAGTGGCAACAGGTGGCGGGAAGCGATATGATTGCACCAAAGATTTGACGAGATGAGTTCCCTGTTCAACCAATGGTCGATGCATTATCCACCGCCACCGCCACCATTTTAACCAAGTTTGTAAGTGTCTTGTTTTCTTTTATTATCTTTGAGTCTACACACATTGGGGACAATGTGTGATTTAAGTTTGGGGGGGGGGGGGGGGTGTCTTATATTTGTGTCTTATTGTTGTAGTATGTTTGAGTCTTTTTGATTGTTTTGTGTTTATTTTGAGTCATAATTTTTTTTTCTTTTGAGTCATAATTGTCTGTCAAAGATCATGCATGCTGTAGTTACTAGAAACACCTAGTGAAGTAAGGTGGAATAATGTAATGGAATTAGAAGCAACTATCTAAACACCTAAGTTAGATATGCCAAAAACTCACAACATCTGTCTATTTTGAGTTTCTTGCTTAAATTGTGCATGCTAAATGATGAAAACCTATGTGTTATGATTGCTTGCTATTTGAGGCGAAATAGTTAGGATATGCATGTTAGGGAGATGACTCAGACATTTCTTTGTTAGCCAATTCATACCACTCTTTTCTATCCCTGACATTAAAAATATCCCTAGTCAGCCCATTGAGCCTAAAAATTGAACTTTTTCTTTAACACCCTATATTCTCATACTTGTGCCATAAGTAAACATATGAAATAGTTGGAATAAATTGTGTTAAAAAAGAGACAAAAAGAGTGAACAAAAGTGATGCACCCCAATAAAAAAGTAATAAGAAATAGGCAAAAACCTAAGTTTGGGGGTGTTTGCTATGATAATACACTTCACGCTCTCAAAACAAAAGAGGGGAAATATAGATTTGAAGTGAAGAAAAGAATCAAAAGAAAAGGGAATCACTGAAAAGCTAAAGAGCTTATGGTACACAAAAATGAGCCTAAATGCCTATTTTTACCTACCCATACCTAAGCCTACATTACAACCCTTAAAAGTACTGAAGATCTCTTAGATGCATATCCATGATTAGTGGAGAATAGCAAGTAAAATGCCATAGGATTTTTGAAATTAACATGCATGATTCAGTATTTGACTTCCATTAAGCATCCTCAGTTAAACTAACCCCGAGGTTTCTCATTTTTTTATACCTCACGAGCAATACCTTTCTTTTGTACTGCCAAGTGGGCCAAGTTTGCCATTGATCTCCTACTGAGTGCGTCAGCTACCACGTTAGCTTTTCCAGGATGGTAAAGAATGATAAGGTCAAAATCCTTAAGCAACTCTAACCATCTTCTTTGTCGGAGATTCAAATCCTTTTGCATAGTTATGTACTGTAAACTCTTATGATCTGTAAATATATCTATATGCACCCCATACAAATAGTGTCTCCATATTCGTAAGACAAACATTGTCGCGGCCAATTCCAAGTCATGAGTTGGATAATTCTTCTCATTTACCTTCAATTGTCGAGATGTATACGCAATAACTTTTCCAAACTGCATCAAGACACATCCTAACCCAACCCTAGAGGCATCACAATAGATTGTGAACCCTTCTTGTCCTGAGGGTAAGGTTAGAACTGGTGCAGTAGTCAACAATTCTTTCAGTTTCTGAAAACTTGCTTCACAAGCTTCTGACCACTGGTACTTAATCACTTTCTGAGTCAACCGGGTCAAGGGAGCAGCAAGACTAGAAAATCCTTCTACAAATATTATATAATACCCAGTCAAACCCAAGAAACTTCTAACTTCTGTCGGAGTTGTCGGTTTTGGCTAGTTCTTCACTGCTTCTATCTTTTGGGGGTCTACCATAATTTTATCCCTTGACACAATGATCGGTGTATTTTATATACACTTTTTGAGTCGTTTTTAGTTAGTCTTTTGTCCCTTTTTGTACAAATACGTGTCGTATTAGGATAGATTTTCTTTCTTTTGAGGCAAAGTGGTTAAAATGGTCCAATGGCGGAAAAGGAGCGAAAAGAGGGCAAAAGTGGGGGTTCCAGAGCTTAAAAGCATAGAAAGTGGCGAACCAGGCACGGATACGGGCCAGCGCCGCGGCGCCTCCTACCAACAGGTGCAGGGCCGCGGCGCCCAATATCCAGAAGGCCGCAGAAGTTGCAGCGTCGCGGCGCCTCTAGACAGCAGAGTGCACGGCCGCGGAGCCAAATCACCAGAACATCGCAGAAGTATCGGCGTCGCGAAGCCGATAGCAGGTTCGCGGCGCCGACGCGGGAAAATCAGGTTTTTAGATGTTTTCTAGGCCAGGCCTGAAGGGAAAAGTTGGAGGCGGTTTTGAGCATATAAAAAGAGAACCCTAGGCAGTTTTCAAGGGTTCCCTTTCTTGCACAAACACAAGATTTCTTGAAGTTGAAGATTGGAGACCTTAACTTAGTAATTTTCTTTTCTTTACTTTACTTTCAGTTTTTATGTTGGATATTGAATTAGTTCTTGTCATGTCAATGGCTAGGAACTAATTCCATTATAGGGTTTTCCATGTTAAATAACTTGAACCTTATGTTATGAATTGATGCATGTTTATGGTTGTTCTTCTTATTATTGAGATTTACCCAATAATTGATTTGCATGCTTGGTAATTAATTGATCACTAATTATCATTATTTATATGATTTCTAATCAAACTTCGAAAGGAGGAGGTTGTGACTATGCTGTAAGTTGGGTAGACATATTTTGGATTGGGGATGAAAATACCTCAATTACTTGTGTAGCGTTAATGAGAGGTTTAAACACCTAATTTCACGCATGGCGCGTGACGATTAACTAGGTTTTTGGTTTTAATCCTCGTATAGAGTCATCCTTATCACCGAAAGGTAGAAAGGAGCGCTACTGTGGTTAAGTGTTTATATAGCCTTAACGGGAGTATAAAACGATTTAGTAAACATGCTAGCTCCAAAAGAAGAAGAACCATAATTCATTGCATTAATATGTAATATAAGCGGATAGTTGAGGAGACTTGGAAGCCCTATTTCCATCACTACTGAAGTAAACACATAGTTAATTAGTATTTATAATTGTTAGTTATAAACAACAAAATCAAATATCGGTTACCAAATAGATACCAAAAGATAGATAATTGGTACTTGAACACTAATCCTTGTGGACGATATTCGGTCTTACCTAGACTATATTACTTGTCACGATAACGTGCACTTGCGTTAAAGTGTGTGCATTAAATCGCGCATCACACAACATGGCCCACGAAAGCCACATTTTTCAACCAAAATTCACACTTTAATAATTTAGCATAAAGTCTCCTCGAGCAAGAAAATTTTCAAAATCAATAATCTGCATATCACCTTCCACAATTATTTCCATCATTGTTGTTATAGACATCTTGTCCATTAAAAACACAAAATCAATCTTGTATGCTTTCTTGGGAATATGGATCTTTCAAGACCACCAGTCTCCATTTAGACGAGTCTCAGTTAGACTTGTAGTAAAAGATCTCCAACGTCAGTCATTAAAAGCTCCCATAACCAAAATAGCAGGCTCATTATTCAAAGTGGAAAGACTTTTGTTAAGGAATATTTTGACATCTTCATCAGGTTTTACAACTCTGGAAAATAAAATAATTTGATCCTTTGCAATATATTTTCCTCAGCAAGACTTTCTATAACATGCCTACGTTTATTTGATTCCATCTCCAATCTTAAGTTTAGAGAAGTATCTTTAGTCTCTAAAGTTCCTACAATTATCAACTCAACCTCTTCAACTGAATCTGATTTTTAAGAAACTACTACTGTCTAAGTCATTAATCTCGGTTCTTTCAGTATGTTCCACAACACTAGGCTTAGTCATTTTCATTAGCTCACTTGCTACAGGTCCTCCGTATCCAACACTTCCACCAATATTTTCTTTAAATTTATGTGGCTCATCCAACTCATCGCGGTTGTATTGTTCAATTTTATAACCTCCGCCAATATCCACCTGCAATATCTCAGAAAGTTTGGTACCCACAACATGGCTGCCCTTGCTGTTGGCATTAGTTACCCCTGAGAATTTTCGGAGTAGTCACCTCCACTTTGTTCTCTTATTGTAGAATCAATTAGAAAATCAATCTCTTTGATTTAGTGGAACCATTGATTTCATTATCATCATCATCCTGAAACTTGAAGTCCCTTACTTCTCATTTACTGTCATCATCACTAGTTTCAAATTTGACTTCAATTGTCTTATGGTTGGAAATTTCAGATTCTTTAGTTGATGAAGCACTTTGACTTTATTTATCATCATTTCTCTTCTGATCCCTTCTTTGTGTGCTCATTCCTGAAGGCTTCTTTGGCACAAACCTCTTCGGCGAAAAGTCTTGACTCCTAGGAGTTGAAACTTTTCTTTGTCTTCTTCTAGAGAAATTTGCACAAGATGAAAATGAAACCACAACAACCATTCCATCGTTCATCCATGAAGAAGATTGTACTGATAGATTTATGGTTCCATGAGGGACAAATCCAAGAAAAGGTTTGATCTTGAGGTGAGTTCTTTCACTGGATACTTGTGCAACTCAATGGTCTTTGTAGTGGAAATGAAACATCCATGATTGACCCAAATTTCAAAAAGGAATGTTCTTTGTAAAACTAATCAAATAGAACATCTCATGTAAACTATCTCTCCTTATCCTTCATCTACACAATTTCTTCACTTGACGTAGAAGATTTGAGCAAGGAGCCTTCTTTACTATCTCCACATACCTTTATTGCTCTTCTAAACGATGAGTGGAACTCTCTCGGGATGGAGTTGACTATTTTCTATATTATAACTCCAATCGGATAGTTAAAAAAGGTCGAGTCACATAAATGCCTCTTCTGTGAATACTCTCTTTTTGATTTGGCAAAACCTTCTACCCTCATTGTCATGTTGACGATCTGAAGGTACGTCCGATCATAGGCTAATGCCACTACCTTCTCTACCATGTTCGGGTTTAAACCCTCACAAATCTTTTGACCTTCTACCTTTCGTAGGAATAATATGCACATTATATGCTGACGATCGCATAAATTGTGTATCATATTCTTTCACATTGCGGTCTTCTTGTTTCAACAGTTCAAACTCTCTCCTGAGCGCATCTTTTTGGGTGTTAGGCATATATTTTTCAATGAATGCGACTCTGAACTCCCCCATGTCATTAGTGGTGACATTGGGAATAATTTCTTCTAAATTTCACTACCTCACCCCTGCGTTGTTCATAGTTTATCGTTACACATCCCCTTCAACAATTGTTTGTATGAGGGTAGTACGAGAATCAAGTCTTTGAAAAGACTCAAGATAGACACGAGAAAAGTATAAAAGAAGGGAAACTTTAGGATGTTATTCTGTTAACTTAGTACTAAGGTGGTGCGCACACTGTCGCAATAAGTAACCGTTCAAACACCCAACTCAAAGAAAAATTCTAGAATAAATTAACCTGGTTTAACTCTGATACCAACTTGTCACGCCACGACTTTTCTTAAGTCTTTCCTTAGGGCGTGATGGCACCTGGACAACTACTATTTTCCAGGCGAACCATTAACTTTTTTTTTTTCTCAATTTAAACATATATTTGTGTAGAAGTTAATGAAACATGAAACTTTTCCTTGAATAGTACGAGTCCATACTCGTACAACTACATTGTTCCAACTAGTAACAATTAAAGGTTTAGATATGAAATGAGAAATTTTAAAAATCTAAAGAGAGACATTACATTCCCTCAAGAACAATACGTAGTCCTTAAAACCTACTTATACAATAATGAAAGTCACCAAGTCCGAAGCAATGGATTGGTGGGACAATGAGGCTGTGAAACTGTCGCTAGCCCTGTTGCGGAGCTTTTCCTCTATCGCGCTCTCCTGAAACATGTTAAATAAAAGAGTCAGCCCTACCATACGGGGATGAGTGAGGATCTCTCCTTACAATTCAAAGTAACCTCACAATATTTCAAATATAATCATATTACAACACCTTAAACATGTTATGAAACAAACTTCAGCACTTTTAATGTATCACGATTCAATATTCACATAATAACATTCCCTTTCAACTCGTTCCAGGAAATACCTAGTTTAACCAACATACATTTTTTTTCGTATAGTAGATTATATATATTTACTTAAAATATCAACTTGATCTAAAGCACTTAACATATAGATTCAAATAAGTGACCTCGGATAGCCCGAAGGCTCCTTGAATAGCCCGAAAGCCCCTTAAATAGCTTGAAGGCCCCTTGAATAGCCCGAAGACTCCTTGAATAACCTGAAGGCTCCTTGAATAGCCCGAAGGCCACTTGAATAACCCGAAGGCCCCTTGAATAGCCCCAAAGGCAAAGTATTTATATTAACAATATTTTCAGCAGTTAATTGGATAACCAACCTCATATACACACACACACACACACACACACATATATATATATATATATATATATATATATATATATATATATATATATATATATATATATATATTTGACGTAACTTCAGAAGATCCAATAATATTTCTTTCTTTCAACTTTCTCGTATCTCCCGCTTGTAAAGGTTATATCATTAAATCTGTAACTCCAAATAAGGTGTTTATTGTACCACATCGAAGGAAGCACTAGGATCTTTTATTATGCCGAATTCAATATGAAAGTACTTAGTGTAGCTGGTGAAAATTTACGAAAGCAACAACCCTATGAAATCTGTATCGCCAGATTTTTTGTAAAATAAGGCAGAAACTTTAAACAGTCATAACTTTCAAACCGTAAGTCGGATGTATCCCTTCAAGATCTCAAACTGACGGGAACAAAGTAATTTACAACTTTTATTCAACACATACTTTTATATTCTTTACGGATTTGTACCGTTTTCATATTTTACATACTGCTCGTCTGAATTTCGGTTGGTTCGAGGCAGAAACTTTAAATGGCCATACCTTTCAAACCGTAAGTCATATTTAGACCCGTTTAGGCTCAATCTGACCGTGAGTGAGAGACCTATAACACTGTAAATTTTTAACCAATTATAACAAGTATAACGCATCAAAAACAGTCCGCTAACACAAGACTCAAACTTGCTACAAGGCAATACTTATTTCAATTACTTCATCACAACTTAGGTTTCCCAAAAACATATATTATTTTAACATGAATACTATGTTTTAACATGCATTGTAATTCAAATAAAGGATTTTACCAAGAATATGTGAGTGAGAAAAACTCACCTTTGAATGAAAATTCCAAACTCTTTTGCTAGTACTACTTTCTTCCAGATTGCTTTTGCTTTCTATTTCTGCCCCTCTTTGTTGTGTTTGTATAATTGTGCTGTGTATAAAAGTATATTTGTGTGTGTGTATTTTGAGAGTGGGGGAAGTTGAGAGAGTGGGAGATAGGGTTGAGGGAGAGAGGTTACTTTAAGGGGAGAACGTGCGATTTTTTATTTTCTGTTTGATTGTTTCTTTTTTTGGGTCTTTACATTTGTGCATCGAGAGGCTCCTCAATATGTATGTCATCTTCAAAAGTCACTCTATGGCTTGAAACAATCCCCCGGGGCTTGGTATGAGTGATTTGCCACTTCCATCATGTAGATCGGGTTCGTGTGCAGCAAGTGATAATTCACTTTTTATTTTTCATCGAGGTAATGACATTACATACCTTTTGCTCTATATTGATTATATTATTCTGACTGCCTCATCTGATGTGCTGAGACACGATATCATTACCCTACTCAAATTTGAATTTTCTATGACATACTTGGGTAAGTTGAGTTATGTGTTGGGGATTTCAATGACCAGATCCGAAAATGCAATGTTCCTGTGTCAGCGTAAGTATGCCGAATAAATTATTTACAGGGCTAAAATAACAAACTGCAAGATCATACCCACTTCAATCGACTCGAAGTCGAAACTCAGTGCTGATGATAGGGATCCGGTGCTCGATCCTTTACTTTATAGGAGTTTTGCTGATGCACTTCGGTAACTTACTTTCACTAGGCTTGATATTGCCTATGTCGTTCAACAAGTGTGTTTGTTCATGCATGCTCCCAGGGAGCCTCACTTTACCTCTCTTAAACGTATCATTCGGTACGTTAACGGTATTCCTGACTACGGATTACATCTTTATCCATCTGCATCGACCAGGCTGATATCGTATACGGACGTCGATTGGGTGATAATCTCATCTCATGGTCTGCCAAACGGCAAGCCATATTTTTCCGTTCGAGTGCAGAAGCAAAATATAGAGGCGTTGCGAACGTTGTCACCGAGATTTGCTAGCTCAGAAACCTTCTTCTAGAGCTTCATTGTCCCTTACGTAAGACATCTTTTGTCTATTGTGATAACATATCTGTTGTTTACTTAATTCATAACCCGGTTCAGCATCAGTGAACCAAACATATTGAGATGAATATTCATTTTGTTCGTGAAAATATTGTCATGAGCCATGTTCGGGTGTTACATATTACTTCTTCCTATCAGTACACAAATATTTACTGAGGGACTTCATCGACAGATGTTCCTTGACTTCAGATCCAGTCTGACCGTCCGACATTCGCCCGCTCCAGCTTAGAGGGTGTGATAGAGAATAAATAAATATTATCCATATATTATGTAATTATTATTCTAGTGTAATTAAGTAAAATATAGATTCTTATACAATTATGTTTGTAATTGTAAACATCTATATATATTGCATAAATGAGAAGTCTTCCAACCAAGGAGAATTATTTTATATATATATATATATATATATATATTCATTTGGTTATGGATCCGGATTGACCCATATGGTGATCCAATCCAATTTGCAACATCTACTCACTTCATTTCAAAATGTTAGTCTTACTTTTCTTTTTAGTCCGTTTAAAAAAGAATGTGTCTTTTTTTTTTTACAACTCTTTTATTCCAAATTTTCACGTGATATGTTTAATATCACAAGATTAAATAACATTGGATACATTTTACATATATTTAGTTAATAACCATAAGATGTAAACATCTTCTTTATTTTTAAAATTTTTGTATCAAATTAAAACCGGACAAATATTTTGAGACGAGGAGAATATTTTTTTGTTCAGTCAGTATTTAATGCAGAACAATTATATGCCGTATATGTTTAGTCTTGTCAAGGTTTAAATTTAAATAAATAGTAAAAGATACCAATGATTGACTGAATTTTACCAATAAACAGAAAATAAGAATAGAAGAACAAACGCGAAAATGGAAGGCCAAAACTTTCCGCAGAGATACAATTTAAGAGATAGAGCCTATACTCTTGATTGTTGAAGGCGAAAATAGGATCTCTTCATCTTTAATCAAAGATCTCGGGTTTAAGTCTTGGATAAAAAATATTTCTAATAGAAAGTGTTTTTCCTTTAAATGTATCTTATGCGGCGCAAATTTAAATTACACAGATCATAAGTGCCGAATAGTTGATAGCTTGAAAGTTGGAACTCCTCTCCCAGCAATACGTACTTCCAAAACGTTGCTGCACATAATTGAATTGGTTTACAGTTTTACAATACTAAATATTCATGATTCATGACCAGTAAACCTCTTAAACTTTGGTTCGAGCTAGTTAGTTTGATGTTACGTAACTACATATATTGTTATATTCCATTTTAACCGGATCAAAGCGGAGTACAATATATTGGTGATTCCGAATTTAATTGTGCAAAAAAAGTCGCCACCTAATTATTTTTAAAGTGAATTAGGACACCTATTTTAATTAAACTAATTTAAAATTAGACTCTGTTAAAGATTCACTTAACTTAAGATTCTAGGTAAGGATTCTAAAACATCTAAATACGGTTAACCGGCCAAATTTAGGTGAATGAAATGAAAACTAAATATTTGTCTTAAGACGTGGAATAGGTGAATAGATAACAGTAACACAACAAAGCAATACAGTAGAGAATACGTAAAGATGATTTGTAATAAGATTTCAAACACATACACACCTATTTAAAAAATAGCCAACACATTATTTCTAAGCAAATAATAAACACAGAATGAGAAATCCGAAGTAAATGACTCCAAAAATTGACCTTTTCCTTATAGTGGAGTTCAACTGTTCAAGAGAGGATCTGGGCTTTAGCTTTGGACGTGTATCTTACCGAATTTATTTAATTTTGGGCTTCAGTTGGCCGAAAATATGGGCTTTGGCTGCTGGACCTTTCTTTCTTCCTTGTATATTTCTTTGGCTTCTAAATTTATCAAACTTCTTATATCCAAATTATGTAATAGTAGTAAATCTATAATAATGATAATAATAATAATAATAATAATAATAATAATAATAATAACCAACAATATTACTATTAGTAAAATAAAAAATTAATAATAGTTGTAACAATACATACAACTAGGGGTGAGCACGGGTACAGGGTACCCAGATATCCGACCGGAACCGACACTAATAGGTAGATTTCAGATAGATATATTAGAATAACGGGTAGGTTTCGGATAGTAAAATTAGGAACCGATCAATGTCGGGACCGGTTCCGATTTCGGAAAATAGAGACCGAATATCCGGAACAGGAACCGATACCCGAACCCTATGACTGCAAAATCATTACAAATTTGACTGCAAAATTAACATTGACGGAACTCCTTTAACTCCTCTAACACCCTTCTTCTACAAAGGGATGGAAATACCAAAAGCATATAAACAAAAGAATTCTCTAAGCATCAAAGTAATCACAATTGATCCAGTTATTTTTCATCACCAACACTTGATACAACCAGTAAAATTGCAACTTCACATTTCAAACCAAATATTTCAGTGGTGGTTTCAGATTTTCAGCATCTAAAGTTAGCTTTAGCAAATATAAGAAATAGAAAACATGAGATAAACAATTTAGTGGTCCAAAATCTGAATGTGTTTTCCGTTACAGGGTACCCGGGAACCTACCTTGAACCGCAGGGTCCGGATAGGTTCCGGATAATCATTGATACGGGTAGGTTTCGGGTAGTAAATTTAGGAATCGGTCTTTTATAGGGAAGAGTCCGGGTAGTTAAAAAATGGTAGGGTACCCGAACCCGCTCACCCCTACATACAACAATATACCCAGTGAAATCTCACAACGTGGGGTCTGGAGAGAGTATAGTATACGCAGACCTTACTTCTACCTTGGAAGGTAGAGCGGTTGTTTCGAAAATTCAGGCATTTGATATTTTACTAACTTAGAAGCTCGATGAAAACGAATAGAAAAAAAAGAGGGTCAAAATTGGATATCAACATAAATCATTTTACTTTTGATAGGTAATAACATATTTATTAGATTTGAAAGCTCATTGCTAGTCGAGGCCAGTGTGTACCCACATAAATTTCACAGTATTAAACACCGAGAAATACATGATTGTTGTTGGTCCCATGTGATGGTGTGTTAAGCATTGAACATCGATAGTTCGAGGGTATGTGTGGTAGCTAGTAGTTGCTACACTCTTTCATTTCCCCACTTTGAGCCACCAAGCACTAGTCACATCTCAACATATGTCCCCAATCTACCCTTCCTCCCACCCTCACCCCCCTAAACCCCCCCCACAATGTCATAAAGATTTAACTTATATATATATATATATATATATATATATATATATAGATTGTTAAAGAATATTAATATCAATATACTTTGACCGGTTATAACATATTGTTTACTATTTTCTCTGTCCTAATTGGTGTTTGACTGAACACAAATTTAAGTATGAAATGAAGAGTTTTGAAATTTGTGATCCAAAATAAGCCGTAGAATTTCATCTTTGTGTAGTATTAGAATAGGTTAGGGATTTGGTAATTATGGTAATGTAGGATTCATAGTCCTATTAGAATAGGGTTACCCTTTACCCTATTAGACTAGAAAATAGAGGATATTATCTCTATATAAGGAGGTTATTATGATGAATGAAAAGTTGAAAAAAATTCTCATATTATTCTTGTCTCTCTAAATTATCGTCCCTCTCTCGATTTTAACATGGTATCAGAGTCACGTTAGAAAGAACACAAAAAATCCTAGAATAATGGCAGGTGGCGGTAAAAAAACCGGTGATAACGACAAAGGAATCACCGGTGAAGAAAATAAAATTTAAATAAAAACAGTCTCTCCCTACGAAATTACGTCGAACGATAACCCTGGAATTGTGGTAACACAAGTCCAACTGAAGGGCGAAAATTATGAAGAATTGGCTAGAGCCATGAGGACAACCCTAAGAGCAAGAAAGAAGTTTACTTCGTCGACGGTACAATTATAAAACCAGATGAAGAGTTGTCGGACTTGAAAGATTAGTGGACTATAAACTCAATGTTGGTGTCGTGGATTTGCAACACCATAGAATCGACGCTTCTCTCAACGATTACACATAAAGAGAAAGTGAAAGAATTATGAACGAGCATGTAAGAGCGGTTCACCGTTATTAACGGTCCTCGAATGCAACAACTAAAGGTGGAACTAGCGGAGTGCAAACAAAAGAGAAGAACCATAGTAGATTACTATGAAAAACTTACTAAGTTGTCGGAGGAATTGGCGAATAACGAACATATCCCAACTTGTACGTGCGAAAAATGCATGCGCAATCTAAGAATAGTCCTAGAAGCCAAAAGAGAAAAAGAAAAATGCATATTTTCCTCATGTGATTGAATGAGAAAAAGTATGAAACTGTGAGATTGAACATACTGGTCCAGGAACCGTTGCTATCATTGAACAATGTCTACTCGAAGTTAGTGCAAGAAGAGCATGTGAGAGGAATCACATGAAAAATAGAGGACCAGAGTGAAATCTTTGCTTTTTTCCATACAAGGGGAAAACCCTTACCATGACCGAGGTGAAGGAAAAAATAATGATGCGTTCTGCATACATTGCATGAGATTCGAGAAATAAAAAATGAGACAAAGAAATTGGAGGAAGATGACGAGGAAAGCAACAACAATAGAGGAGTGGACTAGGATCCGTTTATGGTAGAGGAAACTACCGTTCTAATATCATTGTTGTCAAAGAAAGAACTCGGATAGAGATAGGAACGGTGAACATTGGCAACACAAGACTTCACAATTTGAGAGATGAGATCCTAAAGATTGTGATTTACATGTTGAATTCTCAGAGAATAAATTCGAATGTCAAGATAGATAGTAAGACTGAAAACTCATCCTAGATCATAAACTCCGAAGCTACCGACCATGTGATAGGTAATCCGAAAGAACTACGCAATACGCGAGACATTCCTAAGTATCTGATTGGTCTTCCGGACGGAAGAAGCTCAGTGACTACAAAAAAGGAACAACCAAGCTGAATGACAGAGTTGAATAATATCCTTTATGTTTTGAATTTGACATGCAATTTGATTGTTGTATCACAACTAGTTGATTATTTAGATTGTGATGTGACATAATATAATTATGTATGCTATATTGGACTCCACCACAAGGAAGCTGATTGGAAAGGGTGAGCATCGAGGTGGACTTTACTATTTCTGGAATGTGCCGCTGATACGAGTTATGAAAGCAGAGGCAGTTAATTGGTTCGATCGTTGGAAAAAATGGTTGGGTCATCTTTCAGCATAAGTAACAAAGTTTATTACGCATTAGGCTTAAAAGAGAGTGGTGATGGATCAGATGGACAATGTGAAGTATGCCAACGGGAAAAGCAAACGAGAAGTTTTTTTCTTTAAGTGATAATATTGCTTCAGATACTTTTGAGATGATTCATTGTGATTTATGTGGACCATATAGAACTCATTCCTCTTGTGGTGCTTCATACTTTTTGCTTATTGTGGATGATCGTTCACGAGCTGTGTAGATATTTCTCTTAGTTGATAAAAAAGAAGTGTCCCAAACCTTGAAGAATTTCTTCACCTTGGTGGATAGATATTTTGGTAAGAAATTGAAGATTGTTAGAAGTGATAACATAATTGAGTTCACATGTATGATGACTTATTTCTTCGAACATGGAATTATTTTCCAAATATATTGCACAAGAACACCACAGCAGAATGGAAGAGTCGAAAGAAAACACCATCACATTCTTAATATGGTGCGAACATTGAGATTTCAAGGTCATTTTCTTATCAAATTCTGAGGAGAATGTGTTTTGACTGCGGGGTATTCAATCAATAGAATTCCATCTTCAGTATTGAATGGTAAAACCTCCTATAAAATTTTATACGGGAAATCACACCAGTATGATCATTTAAGGGTGACAGGTGTTAGGCGTATTTTGTATACGCTTTTTGAGTCATTTTAGTTAGTATTTTTCTCATTTTCGTTTAAATAAGTGTCTTGTTATGGTTGTTTTTCCTTCTTTTGAGTCACAGCGGTTCTAAATGGAAAAATTACAAAAAGAAGCTAAAAGTGGGCATAAAAGAAGGGTCCCGAGGTAAAAAGGTTGAAAATTTGAGATTCGGACGAAGGCAAAGAAGGACCGCGGTGCCGGACTGCAGGACCGCGGTTCTATAATTACTGAGAAGCCGCAGGATTTTCGGCACCGCGGTGGCATTCTACAGAACCGCGGTGCTGATGCGGGAAATTCAGATTCCGAAGTAAATTTGGTCAAGGGCAGAAGGGTCCAGAGGGCACGAAATTTGCAACATACTTAAGCCCTAGGGATTATTCTATTGAGGGGAGTTGGACATTCTATCACACAACACAATTGAAGACAAATTGGAGGCTACAATTGGAGACCTAGTTCTAAGTACTTTTTCTTTCTTTAGTTTTCAATTCAATTTATGTTGGTATTTGTATTAGTTCTTAGCATGACTATGGCTAGGAGCTAAACACTTTATTAGGGCTTTTCTATTGAATCGCTTGAACCTCTATTTCATGAATTAATGCATTAGTTTGATTTCTTCTTCACTTGATTAAGATTTATTGAATATTTGGTATGAATGTTTGATAGTTAACTGGACATTAATTATCATAATCTATATAATTTCGAATCAAGAACCGAGGTGAGAGATTTGGATATGCTGTAATTGAATAGACATAGGCTAAAATCGCGGACGAAAGTACCCCGATACTTGTGTAGCATTATAGGTTATTGTTCTTAATCCTCCTATGTGGTAAATTCTATCATAGAAATATAGAAGGGTTCTGCACTGGGGTTGAGCGATTATATATCCTAACCGGAATATAAGACAATCTAGTTAACCGCTATCTTAACGTAGAAGAAGAAGTCATTCTAGTTATTAAGGATTGAAAATAGTGAATAGTCGAGGATATTGGAAGCCCTAATTCCTTCATAACTGATTTAAACCAAAGTATTATCATAATTAGTTTATTTTCTGTAATTACTTAGCCTTAGTTATTAAATACAAACAAATTAACGTTCACCAAATAGAAACTAAAGCTTAGATAATCGGTACTTGATAACCAGTCTCTGTGGACGATATTCGGTCTTACAGACTATATTACTTGTGACGATACATACACTTGCGTTAAGTATACGAAAATATCGCTAACAAGTTTTTGGCGCCGTTGCCGGGACTGACGTACTTTTAATATCGAACTATCTATTCTTATTTCTACTTTGATTTTTATTTTTATTTTACTTCTTTATTTTAGAACATTTTGCCGTGATTTGTTTGCTTGTTTTTTATCACTTACAGGAAGAACAAGGTAATTGTTGATCCTTTGTGCAATGGGAGATCAGCGAAACAACAATTTGGTGGATGATGAGTTACCGTCTGTCTTAAGACAAGTCCCTGTAGAAAGGAGCTTGGGGGATTATGTGATGCCAACTATTACAGGGGTGCAGACTTGCATCAGGCTTCCAGTTGTTGAAGCCAATAACTTTGAAATCAAACCAGCCATATTGCACATGGTTCAAAGCTCAGTTCAGTTTGGAGGATTACCGTCTGAAGATCCTCATTTGCATCTAGCAAATTTCCCAGGCTGTGTGCAACCTTCAAATACAATGGTATTACTGATGACGTCATTCGGTTGAGACTTTTTTCATTCTCACTCAGGGATAGAGCAAAGGGCTGGCTGAACTCATTACAGGTGAACTCCATCACTACATGGCAAGACTTAGCCCAGAAGTTTCTTGCCAAGTTCTTCCCCCCAGCTAAGGCAGCAAGGCTTAGGGAGAATTGAATAATTTCTATCAAATGGATGGTGAGTCATTGTATGATGCTTGGGAGCGGTTTAAAGATTTGCAAAGGAAGTGTCCACATCATGGTCTTGAGCAGTGGAACTTGGTGCACATTTTCTACAATGGTCTAAGTGGGACTACTAGGACAATTATCGATGCAGCTGCAGGTGGCACCTTCATGAAGAGAACAACACATGAAGCCCGTGACTTGTTGGAAGACATGGCCACGAACAATCACTTGCCAGATGATAGAGGAACAGGTAGCAGAAGAGCAGTTGGGGTTCATGAGCTCCAGCAGAATACTATGTCCGTAAAGGCGGTCCAGATGCAAGCAGTTTATGAGATTTGTGGGGGTCCACACACCTTCGATAGATGTCCAACAACTGATCCCAATGGAGCAGGCTCAATGTCAGGTTGTGGGAAATTTCCAGAGGCCCTCTAACAATGCATTCTCCAACACATATAATCAGGGGTGAAGAAATCACCCAAATTTTTCATGGAAGAATGACCAAGGCGAACCAGCGATTTGAGCCTCATCTTCACAGCAGTTCAACCCACTAGCCCCACAAGAGAAGCCAGATGACATAAAAGCAGCATTGTTGACCTTAGCCAACTCTCAGACTCAATTTATGGCGGAAACCAGGTCCTCAATTTCAGCCTTGGCCAATACCCAGACACAATTTATGACAGAGACCAAGCAGTTCATGACAGAAACAATACCCTTTATTAGGAACTTGGAAACTCAGATGGGGCAATTGGCAGGGAAGTTGAATGACAGACCTCAGGGGGCTCTCCCCAATAATACAATGATGAATCCAAGAGAGTAATGCCAGACAATCAGTTTGAGAAGTGGAAAGCAGTTAGAGCGGGTTGGATATCCACCAGTTAGGTAAAAGGAGAATGAGGCGGAGAAGACAGTCGAGGTAGAGAATGAGGGGGTTACTGATGACCGCCATATGTTAGAGAAGGCTCCACCGGCAGTCATGAGGGGATATGTAGACAGAATTCCTTACTCTCAAAGACTGCAGAAGAAGTCCTTAGACAAGGAGTTTTCCAAGTTTTTAGAGATCTTCAAAAAGCTTCATGTCGCGCCCTTTTTCGGCCGCGGCATTTTCTAAATAAACGAACCCTGCTTTAAAAAATGCAAATGTTAGAGAATGAATAATAAAAGGGTTTAAAAGGGTTTTTTAAAAAATGCTAACGGATGCTAAAATTGCAAAAGAGGCTAAAAGTGCGAAAGAGCGCAAAAAGGGCTAAAGGTGCAAAAAGGGCTAAAGTTAAAAGGGTGCTAAAAGAAAAGAAAAATGCTAAAGGGTTCGCGGAGTCGCCACCTAATTAATTGGGTGAATTAGGACACCTAAATGTTTAACTAGTTTAAAGTAAACACTTACTCCATTTTTATGGTCTGCTAAACTTAGTGAGATTCTGGGTAAGGGTTCTTTATTAATCTAGAGGGAAGGGGTTAGGCACCCTCTAAGATCCGCTAACTTGCGGTTGTCCTGCCAAACCTAGGGTAATTATTATATTAGAGAAAATGCATAGTTTTAAAAGATGATGCAAGTGCTTTATAAGAGAATGCGTTTTGATAAAAGGTTTACAAGTCCGATGCTACGAAGCGTGCGTAAGGTTTAAAATTATGCATTTATAAAAATAATAATACAGAATTGGTGTATTTACTAAAGATATGCATTTCATTTTGCAAAAATCAGTTTTGATTAACAACATGCAAGGTATGATATAAAGATTCCATATTTTTTACAGTTCGATAATAAGAAGGTAATTTTATTCAAAGATTAATGAGATTAGAGCCATAAAATGCATATAAAGTTTAAAGCATGCCTTATATTGTTTATAAAAATATGTGATGCAAAAATGGTTATTGGCTAACTGTATTTATTTACTTAGTTAATCTTGGTTATGATATACCCTAAGTAAGAAATAAAGTGTTGATTTTATGATGCAAGTTAAATTGTTTAGATTATTTTGTCAGAATTTAGACATGCTTAATAGTCCTAAAAGACAAATAAAGTAAAAGTGCATTTCTGATTATGAATTACTTCCCCACCTTATATGTTTGAAGGCTAATTATTCTAGCTATCCTAAATATTACAGAAATAGAGTAATTAGATTACAATAAACGAATAAATGAATAAATAGTGAGTAAAGAGAGGATGGGATTTAAGAATGCTCTTTACGCGGATGACGACATCCTATTTGTTTTTCTAGGAATTCCTGAAGCGGGAACGGGAATGCGGATGCAGATGCGGGTTGCCATTTGAAATAGCTCGCGACGAGTCTCGCAACGAAACTCTTCATTTTGCTCCGATGCGTGCCATGTAAAAATAAAGAAAAGATAAGGATTAGTATCAACTCAATGAACACTGATGAGGATAATTAAAACGCAATGCCCACATGTGTCCATAATTTAATTGTTGTTTGGCTATATTATTCTAAAAGGATGACAATTTCAAACTAAGCATGACAGAGTTGGTTAAAGCATATCAGTTATCTTGTGTATTTAAATGCACACATAGAGGGAACTCAAAAGAGTTAACATTCTGGCAGGGAATATGTTAATGCATTAACCAAAAGAATATGTGAATGATCCATTTGATATGCAGTAGCATGGTTCAAGTAAATCAGTCCACAAGACCACATTTGGGGATATATCATACAGAAAATCTAAGGAAGCTCTTGAACAAATAGAATTCAATTTATATTGTTTCTAATCCACGTATGGAGTCAGTTTGTGTCCACTTAAATCTATGTGAGACAACTAAATATCTTATCAATATTCAACAAAGACTAAGATAGTGAAGGTATCACGACCCAAGTAGTATCTATAAAATGACATTTGCGCAAAACAACTTGCCACTCTATAGAACTTATGCAAATATATCAATCATACAATTTTGGGCCCAAATCAACACATACCGCAAATAGAACATGTCTTGGACCTAGTAGAGACATCTAAGCTTACAGTATCTAATTCACGATTAATATTTAACTACAAGCTTATCAGGATTAGAGTCGTATTACACTAACAATTATACCAAGCAGTACACATGATAATCTTTGCCACCTGAATAGGCAGTCCCGACATTACGCAACTCTTAAACTATGTTAAATAATGAAGCAAACCAAAACACCAATATTGAACGCACAGTAGTCCCAAACCAAACAAACATCTAATAATGTCAAATTTGTTAATACATAATCAACCAAACGAAAATGTACAGGAAGACACAGAGAATACAAAATAACTAGAATCGAGAGTAAGTTGAACGCAGCAAACCATAAAACATGGAGATAAACTAGAATAGGGAGGAAGTTGGAGTTTTACCTTCTCCGGGCAGCGACCCGGGGCAGCGTATCAAGTCGTCGGAGCCACTCGACGGGTATTGCGATGCGATTGAGGGGCGAGATTTAGTTGTTGGTTTCTTTGCTGGACTAAAAAAGGGATTTGAACCTCCTATTCTTGCGATGCTAAGGGTTTCCCTGACTGAGCCCCTAGTCGATGCTCCGTGTCGATGCTATGGGTGTGCTAACTGTGGCTGTCTCCCTACTCTCCCTCGTTCACCTTATTGCATGTGCTTATATAGCCCTGTTTTTGGGTTCTAAATGGTAAGTAAATAAGGACGATTCTAGGCTTGATAATTTGTGCTGATTCGTGCTTGAATCCTCCGGTTTGTTACTGATTTCGTGTCATTTTTAGGACGAGATTTGGGGTGTGTTTATGGTAAGAAATCACTGAAGACGTGTGTGCAGGTGAAGGGAAAGGAAGGTGGGGTGCGGTATTTCCGGCGAGAATCGCGGGGGCTGGGGGCGTGGGTGCTGGCGGCGGTTGCCTTAGGTTTAGGCTCTGTGGGTTTTGTGTTTTCTTTTGTTTTGTTCTTAGAAAGATGAAGTGGGCGCAGGGATAATGCTGATAAGGGTGTGGGTTCTGGGCTTTGCGGGTGGGCCTCGCGGGTCGACGGGTTTGGGCCAGGTGTTTTTTAAAGGGTGGGCTGGTGGTATTATATTGGGTATTAGTTAGGTATTTGATTAAGGTGCTTAATTAGTTAATTAATTAGTGCTAGTTTTAGGTGCTATTTAATTAATTATCCAGGTGCTACATTAGTCTAATTAATTAGGTGCTAAATTAGTCTAATTATTTAGGTGCTAAATGCGGGCGCGTTATTTAACTAATGTTTAATACTTTAGAATGCGACGCTATTATTTAAAATTTTATTGTTATGCATTATTGCGAAGTTAAAAAATAAAATTGAATCGAGTTTAGATTAAATTATTTAAATGCTAAATGCAGGTATGATATTTAAGAATTGTTTTTAAAGCTTTTACAAATGCGGTGCTATTAAATGCGTATATCAGATTAAAATTGATTTTAAATTACAAATGATTACTAATAAATGCGGCTATGCTACCTGACACGACGTTATCGCTAAATTATTTATTTTATGCATTTATTAATTATTACGACAAAGCTTAAAGTTAATAAGTGCGGGCGCGGGACTCTAAACGCTTAAAACTCTACGTAAGACGCGATGCCATTATTAAATTAATTATTAATGCATGTATTTATGTTTTATTGTTGTATTTTATTATAAAAATCCTAAAAAATTATTTTTTCAAAATTAGTGTAATTTTATAGTTAATGGCTGGACAGGAGGGTCAAAATTGGGTGTCAACACTTCATATCAATCTTCTGTTCATTGAAGTTTTAGAGCAAATGTCAGTTTATGTAAAGTTCATGAAAGACATCCTGCTTAAGAAGAGGAAGCTGGCAGACTATGAGACAATAGCGCTGACAGAGGAGTGCAGTGCTATCTTGCAGAAGAAACTTCCCCCTAAATTGAAAGATCCAGGGAGTTTCACCTTACCTTGCACCATAGGGAATGTGACATGCAAGCAAGCCCTGTATGAATTGGGGGCAGGTGTCAACCTTATTTCCCTTTCTGTGTTTAAAAATCTTGGTTTGGGGGAAGCAAGGCTAACAACAGTCCACTTGTATCTAGTTGATCGCTCTAATGTGCACCCTAGAGGAATAATTGAAGATGTGTTGGTAGGTGGGCAAATTCATCTTGCCTGCTGACTTCTTCATTCTTGATATGAAGGAAGATGAGATGATACCAATGATCCTTGGGAGACCATTCCTAGCCACAGGGAGGGCATTGATTGATGTTGAAAAAGGAGAGCTAAAACTCAGAGTTCAAGGTGATGAGATGACCTTTAAAGTGTTCAAGCCACCACCTGGGCCAGAGATGACCTTCAAAGTTTTCAAGCCACCCACTGAACCTCAAGTTATGGATAAATGTTATGCTATTGGGATAGTTGACAAGGTTATGTCTGAGAAAAGCCTCACGAGTACTGATGCTCGTGGGATACCATTAAAGCAAAGCGTCGAACCTATGAGTAAGGCCAAGGAAATGGTGAAGGATGCCAAGATGGTAAATGCTTCTGAAAATAACACTGTGAAAAAAAAAGGAGGAAGAGGAAGCGATTGGTGCTGAGATGATTATGTGGAGGGGATACTCTACCCCCTTGATTTAGTAAGTGAACTGCGTCCGGCTAAAAGACGTTAAAGACAACGCTACTTGGGAGACAACCCAATGTTTTAATTATGTTATTTCAATTTTTTGTTTTAGTTTGTTTTAGTTTAACTTGAACAGTCTCACTTGATGGTATTTTTGGGTTGGGTTGTGATGACATGTGAGGAAATTAGAGACTAAGCACGAAGAAAATGGTGGAAAGCACAGAATTGGGTCGGCACCACGGTGCCATTTTGCAGGCCCGCGGTGCCGAATGTTCAGAAAGGTCACAGTACTTTAGGCACCGCGGTGCCATTCTGCAGGACTGCGGTGCCTGGGCGCGATTTTAGAAAAATAAAAAGCCCTAAATTACCAAATCCTTTCCCACAGATACCGTCTCAATGCAGTACCCGCCGCCACCACATCCATTTTGAATCGCTATTGTCTGTAATTCGTCCCTTTTTAGATTGAGTCTTTACACATTTGGGACAATGTGTCGTTTAAGTTTGGGGGTACTTATTTTATTTTTGTGTTTCTGCTTTTGATTCATTTTGATTGAGTTTTTGTATCTTTTATTATTTCTACATGAGTTTTTTTTTTTTGATCATGCATGTTGTAGCTGCTTGAAACGCCTATGAATTAAGTGGGATAATGTAATGGAATGAGAAGCCAAAATCTGTGTGCTTAAGTTTGATATGTCAAAGATTCATGTAAGTCTAATCATTTTGGGATATTTGTGCTTAGTCTATGTGTTTTCAATTGTGAAAAATGTCTATGAGTCTGCTTGTTTGTTATTTGAGGTGAAATAGTTAAGATATATATGTTTAGGGAGATGATTCATGCAATTTTTTTGTTAGTCCTTCTTACCATTCATTACCTACCTTGCAACAAATTGTATCCCTAGTCAGCTCTTTCGAACCTAAAATAAGTTGTTTCTTTGACACCCCATGATTCACTTGTGTGTCATAAGCAGTAAGTGAAAACAGGGATGAAAAAGAGTGAAAAAAAATATCAAAAGAGAGTGAAACAATTGATGCACCCCAATAAAAAAATATAAAAACTTATGTTTGGGGGTGCCTATGTGAATTTGTTTCATGCTCTCAAAAAGAGAAGAAGGGAATGATAGGTATGAACTGAAAAGAATACCAAAAAGAATGACAAAATGGTTGAATGAAAAAAACGCTTATGGTACGTAATTTGAGCCTAAATGCCAACTTTTACCTACCCCTGCCTAAGCCTACATTACAACCCTGAAAAGTCCTGAATATCTCTAGTATGTATGTCTATGATTAGTGGAGAATAGCAAGTAAACAGGCTCATAGAACTAAATGAAGTTGACATGCATAGGTTAATGTTCATGTTCCCATTGAGTGTGATTGAAATGAATTTGCGAAATATCTGGCTTGAAATTCTAGATTGCTATATTCATGCTATATATGTTCCAGCATATTATCCCAACTGACATTCTTGCTTTTCTAAGTAACCTTGTGTAGATGTTTGATTAGAGTCTTTTGAGTCATTGTTCTTTTTGTTTCTTTGATTTTGTTTTGATCTTTGCTCGAGGGCTCGAGCAAAGGTTAAGTTTGAGGGTATTTGTTAGGCGTATTTTGTATACGCTTTTTGAGTCATTTTTAGTTAGTATTTTTCCTATTTTCGTTTAAATAAGTGTCTTGTTAGGGTTATTTTTCCTTCTTTTGAGTCACAACGGTTCTAAATGGAAAAATGGAAAAAAGAAGTTAAAAGTGGGCATAAAAGGAGGGTCCCAAGGCAAAAAGGTTGACAATTGGAGATTCGGACGAAGGCAAAGCAGGATCGCAGTTCCATAATTACTGAAAAGCCGCAGGATTTTTGGCACCGCGGTGCCGATGCGGGAAATTCAGAATCCGAAGTAAATTTGGCCAAGGGCAGAAGGGTCCAGAGGGCACAAAATTTGCAACATACTTAAGCCCTAGGGATTATTTTATTGAGGGGAGTTGGACATTCTATCACACAACACAATTGAAGACAAATTGGAGGCTACAATTGGAGACCTAGTTCTAAGTACTTTTTCTTTCTTTAGTTTTCAATTCAGTTTATGTTGGTATTTGTATTAGTTCTTAGTGTGACTATGGCTAGGAGCTAAACACTTTATTAGGGCTTTCCTATTGAATCGTTTGAACCTCTATTTCATGAATTAATGCATTAGTTTGATTTCTTCTTCACTTGCTTAAGATTTATTCAATATTTGGTATGAATATTTGATAGTTAACTGGTCATTAATTATCATAATCTTTTCGAATCAAGAACCGAGAGGAGAGATGTCACGACCCGACCCCGGGGCCGTAACTGGTGCCCTACCGGGGCACCCCATTCAGGTACACATCAGAGAATAGCAGCGGAACATACACAACTCATAAACATGTTTAGACAATAAACATCACAAAGCAGCGACAAGCGCCGCCTTCCATAGAATATACTTAACCAAAAGTAAAACAGTACAACTTTGTTCTTACAGCCCAAACCACAAACGTGACTACAGACCTCTAGGAATAACAACTGTGGCGGGACAGGGCCCCGCCATACCCTGAATGTACATAATATCTACAACATCAGGAAAAAACCGTACCAACAAAACAAGCCTCCGAAGAAATGGAGCCTCTGACACCAGACCAGTGATCCTAGGAATGAGGATCCACCACCTGCTTACCCTTACCTGCGGCATGAACGCAACCCCCGAGGAAGGGGGTCACTACACAATATGTACCAAGTATGTAAAACTGGAAAATACTGTAATATTATCATAAGTATAAATAAAGCTGGAGGCATGGATGATAATCAAATTACAGTGCACTGTGCCTTACTAACAATGAGAGTAACAATTATAAACTTTACTGCATAAAAATAGGAGGCTCATGATCAAAACAGGGTCACCCGCTCGTAGTATCATTAAGCAATCCTACTCCTGGGACTATTTCACCCGCATAGGTCCTGTGGACCCGCATGAGGTCATCCGCCTCGCATGGGACTATTTCACCCGCATGGGCCCGGTGGGCCCGCAATGAGTGCAAACGCCACACTCGCATCATGGGTAGCAAATCCATGGAATAAGTAGTAACCAGGGGTCTACCCCGTAAGAATACATAACCTAGCACAACCGGCTATCATACATAACATAAGCGCCACCGGCTTATTATAACATAATCAAGTTAAGAAAATCCCCTAACTTTTTATTAACATTATTAATATATCCTCTCATTTTAGTTTACTTAAGGCACTAACATGTCATTTAAGAGAAAATCCGGGAATTCAACCCAAGTACCACGTACCTCTAACCTTTTGAGAATGACTCATTTTTATATAAAACTTCCAAGATACTAATAACCGTAGTATCAAGTTACGACTACTTTTCAAGACAAGTCACATTTCCTTTTAGAAATATAATAGGCTTCTAAATCAAGTGACTTCATTTCTTTTAAAACCTTAGGCAATTGATGCCTTAAAATCAATTTGCCTTTCATAAATTCAAATCATTTATCCGTACTTATTTTACTTAGAGTAAATCTTTCTTTGTAACTTTCCATAAGGCTAATATAACCAATTTCCCATAAAGTCGTTATATTAACTTTATACTATAGGTAAATTACATTTTCCTATATCCAAGGGACTTATACGTTTAAAACGAAACAAGTATCATATACTTTAAAACACTTCAAGTCCCTTAACTTTGAAAACCAAGACATCCTTACTACTTTGAAACAAGTGAGTAAATCCCCTAACTCCACCGACTTGGACACTCTTAAAACGAGTAAAGGATACCAAAGTCTTGTACGTCTACCGTACTATATAGGTAAAACTATTCATGCTCAAGAGATAGGAAAGTTCCACATACCTCTTCGGGTCAATCCACTCGCAAGTCCAATATACCGCACGTAGTATGTTAACCTATAATGACCATAATACGTTCATTAGCTTCTAGCTTCAACGTAGAACATTCTAATTGAAAAGACCCTTATTCTACGGAATATTGGACAGCACTTCCTGTGTTTCTACATACTTTTCCACCTTTTCAAGGTCCGATATCAACTACTAAACGCCACATTTAAGGCCCAACAATTCAGCAATACAAGGGGATTACACGCCTAACTTGGACGTGTAAAATTCTGCCCCACAATACAAAAAAAACAATCCAATAAGTTTAAGGTATTATCTTGGCTATAACATGTTCACATATCACCCTTATCCCATCCTTTCAAATCCAAATTGTATTTCCTACATGCAATATATCTAAAAGCAATATTGACAACTACAAGTCCTTTCTTCCACACATGCAACACAATTTACTAGCAAGAAGAGAAAGGATTGTTACCTTAGAGCTTACCCAAATTAGTCCAACAAATTCCACTTGCCTTCTTTCCACAATCACCTCCACAAACCTCCTACAAGCTTGTCACAAGTTTCCTTCTTGCCACCTTTTTGGATTTCCTCTAGGCCTTGGTTTCTTCTTGAATTTCTAGAGAGAAGGGAGAGGGATTTTTAGAGAGAAGGAAGTTCTTTCAAGGAAGTCTTCAAGATTTGGTCAATAAATAGGACATGCACAAAATCAGATGGGGGGGGGGGGGGGACTTGTCACCCACCCATGGCCTTTTTTTAAAAAAAACACTCCAGATTTTTCCCCCAGATTCGCAGAAACCCGCCTCGGCGCCGCGGCCCTGCAGCCGGCGCCGCGGAGCTGAAACTTCCGCGAACTTCAGCACTTCCGGCGCCGCGGCCCTGCTTTCCGGCGCTGTGGCCCTTGATCGCAAATTCCTTTCTGCTCGACCGCGCACTGAACTTGTAACTTCCATAACTTTCTACTCCGATGTCCTATCGACGAACGGTTTGTTGTGTTGGTTACTAGACTCAATGGGCTACGTACTAGGACTTTGAACCACCTACGAACTCCCAATGTAATGGGACATAAACCGCCTCAAAGTTGACTAACAACCCGTCCGAAACATTCCGTCAACCCATCATTCTAAAATTTAAGTCTCAATTCCTTTCGTACGTTCTCAGAAGCATGACCTGAATTACGGGGTGTAACATTCTCCCCCCCCCCCCTTAGAAACATTCATCCCGAATGTTCCTCCTACGCTTACTCAAATCACAATGTAGACCTAGACCCTCTTAACTATTCTTCTTGCAAATAAGGACACTCCACATGGCCACAACAATACTTAAGCATATATGCCAAATTAAAACTAATAAGCAGGAAAGTGGGTTACCTGGAGGTGTAGGGAACAAGTGAGGATACTTCTTCATCATGTCCTCCTCTGTTTCCCATGTCATTTCTTCTCTGTTCTCGTTCCGCCATAAGACCTTGACGGAAGCCACATCCTCTGTCCGTAGTCGCCTAAGCTGACGATCGAGTATCGCTATGGGACTCTCTTCATATGATAACCCCTCTGTCACCAGGACATCACAAATCGGGTGCACTCTAGATGGATCTCCAATACACTTTCGCAACATAGACACATGAAAAACTGAATGTACTGTCTTCAGATCGGATGGCAGATCCAACTCATAGGCAACCTTACCTACCCTACGGACAATCTGTTAAGGCCCAATGTATCTTGGGCTAAGTTTCCCATTCTTCCTGAATCTCATCACGCCCTTCATGGGTGATACCTTCAGGAAAACCCAATCATCCACCTCAAACTCCAAGTGTCGACGCCGATGATCCGTGATACGACTTCGCCGACTGAGCCGATAACCGCCTCCCGGATAAGCTTCACCTTATCCACTTCCCGCTGAATCAAGTCCGCCCGACTAATCGAACTTCTCCCACCTCAAACCAAATTTATCGGTGACTGCACTTCCTCCCGTATAAGGCCTCATAAGCGCGCCATCTGGATACTAGAATGGTAGCTGTTGTTATATGCAAACTCCACAAGAGGTAAATGATACGCCAGTACCCTCGAAATCAATAACACAGCCCGCAAAGATATCCTCGTTGTCCGGATTGTACGCTCGCCTATCCGCTTGGCCCGAGGATGAAATGCAGATCGAGACTCACCGTGTCCCTAATCCTCCCGAAAGACCTCCGTGTTAGCCGTGAACTGGGCTCCTCTGTCTGAAATAATCGATATAGAAACTTCGTGCAGTCTCACAATCGTTCGGATATACAATCTAGCATAATCCTCTGCCGAAAAAGTCGTCCTGACTGGAAGAAAGTGGACTGATTTTGTCATCGCTGACAATAACCGGATGGAATCACGCTCTCCGAGTGTGAGGTAACCCCGTAATAAAGTCCATATTGATCACCTCCCACTTCCATGTCGGAATCTCTATCATCCGCAAAGAACCCATCAAAGCTTCGTGCTCCACTCGACTGGCCGACACCGGACACTGCGCCACAAACTCCGCAACGTCCCTCTTCAGGCCATCCCACCAATATATACACCTGAGGTCATGGTACATCTTAGTCTATCTCAGATGAATAGAGTAACGAGCATTGTGTGCTTCCCCCAGAATCTGCTGACGAAGTCCTGCTACATCGGGAACACACAACCGGCCCTCAAATCTTAGCACCCCATCAGGCGCTACCTCAAATAGACTTTTCTCCTCCTGAAGAGCTGCATCTCGATACTATACCAACACTGGGTCCTCATATTGTCGCCTCTTCACCTCATCAACGATGGAAGACTCGGCAATCTCACGAACCCGTACCCCACTATCATCGGTATCGATCAATCGAACCCCAAGGCTCGCTAGCTGATGTAACTCGCGGACCATGCCCCTTTCTCTACCGCACATCCGGATGCACTACCCATCGATCTGCGACTAAGGGCATCTGCAACTACATTGACCTTCCCTGGATGGTATAGAATATCGACATCATAATCCTTAAGTAGCTCTAACCACCGTCTCTGCCGCAAGTTCACCTCCTCCGTGAAGATATACCGAGACTCGCGTCCGTGTAAATATCCACACGAACTCCATATAAATAATGTCTCCGATCTTCAAGGCATGAATCACTACCGCCAACTCTAAGTCATGTGTGGGTAGTTCTTCTCATGCTTCCCGAGCCGCCGAGACGCGTAGTTATAACTTTACTGCGGCCGCAACAAAGACGCACTCAAGATCAAACCCGATGCATCACAATAAACCACATATCCGCTTAAACCTCCGAAGAGTAAAATCAAGCGGCCGTCAATTTCTCCTTCAAGAATCGAAGCTCTCACAAGCATCCGCCCACCTAACATAGCCGCTCCGGGTCACCTAGTCTGGTGCCAAATGGAAGCAAACTTCTCCACAAATCTCCGATAATAATCCGCAGTGCCCAAAGCTCGCGCACTCCGCTTGTAGCTGGTCTAGGCCAAGTCTGATCGCCTCAATCTTTGTCAGACAACCCGAATACCATCGCCCCGATAACATGCCCTAAGAAAGCCACTGAAGCCAACCAAAACTTGCATTTCGAGAACTTGACATACAATCACGGCCCTCGAGGACTCTCGCACTGGCCTCAAATGATCTGCATGGTCCCGCTCAGGCGCGAATAAACCAGATATCATCGATGAATACTATAACGAACATATCCAAGAATGGCTTGAACACCGCTCATCAAATCCATGAATATCGGGCGTTGGTCAACCCGGAAAGACATCACCCTGAACTCATAAGGCCCATACCGGTCCCGAATGCGCCTTTGGGATATCCGCTTCTAACTCGCACTGATGATAACTGCATCGCAGTCTATCTTGAGAAATACTCGCACTCGTGAATCGTCAAACAAATCATCAATCCTGGGGAGGGGGTATATGTTCTTGATAGTTACCTTATTCAGCTGCCTATAATCAACACACATACGCAAAGGCCCCATCCTTCTTCTTTACAAATAAAACAAAGCGCTCCTGGGAGAAACACTAGGCTCGATAAAGCCTTTTCCCAAAGAAATCTTTCACCGGTCTTTCAATTCCTCAACTCAAGAAAGCATCCTCAGTATGGTGGAATAGATATAGTCGAGTGTCCGCGACATATCAATGCAAAACTCAATCTCTCCTCTCGGGAGGATACCCAAGATCGCCTGGGAATACGCCCGAAACTCTCTAACAACCGACCGATCAAGGTCCGTATCTCGCCTCGATTTAATACCCAACCATATGGTAGATATACTCCTTCCGCACCATCTTCCTAGCCTCGAGGTAAGAAATAAACCTACCCTCTGTGACGCAGATTCCCTTCCACTCGATAACCGCCCCGTGAAACCGAACCGCATCAATCTCTCTCATACCACATTGGCATAGCAAGACGCTAGCCAATGCATACCCATAATCACATCAAAGTCTGTCATATCCAACTCTATCAAGTCGGCCAGGTCCGACGATCAGATATAATCACCGGGCAAGCCTTATATACCCGCTCGCCTACCACCGAATCACCATCGGGCGTAGCCACCTCAAAAGGTTTTATGGACTCTGCTCTATCCCTATTCTACCAAAGAATGAGGAGATATATAGGACAAGGTAGAACCTCGGATCTATCAAAGCATATACATCACAACATGAAACCAATAATGTACATGTGATGACATCCGTGACGCCTCCGTCCCGACGGACATAGCATAAATGCGGTTCGAGGACCGGCTGAACTGTACCCTACTACGACTTCGCCGCGCTTCATCGTCCGTGAACACGCCTCCGGGCGCATGACCACCAAGACGAAGATTCAAAGAATCGACCGCTTACCGAACCATAACACTCCCGCCGCCTGCCTGACAATCTCTTCAAATGGCCCCGCCGCCACAAGAGTAACAAGCTCCTGGAGGAACACGACACTTCTACGATGGTAATCGCCACACCGACTACACCGAGGTATAGGTGGCCTCATTCGACCGAACTCGTTCCTCCGGGAACCCGGCCTCGAGCCCCGCCCCGCCTCGAATACTCGGACGCCCGAAGACGGTGGAGCGCTCAACCGCCGAGGTGCAACCGTCATATCGAGGTCGCCCGCTCGAAAACTACCAGAGGACCTGCCGCCCCGCCCTCTTCTCGCCGTATCTCTCAATTCGCCGACTTTACGCTCTCACACCAGCCGCATAAGCTCGCATGCGGCAATGTCCATGTCCGGTGAAGATCTACTCCCGCAACCTCTCGCTAAGTAATCATCGAGCCTTGTGACATAGCGGTGTACTCGGCCCTCCATGTTCGCCACTAAAGCGGGACGCATCGAGCCAACGAGTCAAACTCACGTTGTACTTCCTGACCGCCCTCCCGCCTGCCTCAACGCCAATCTATCGCCCGAGCTCTCTCATCTCATGAGGCAAGAAATGGCTAAGAAACGCTCGAGAACTCGTACAACAAATACCGGAAGCGCATGCTCCCCGTGATGCTTCCTATGAATCAAACCACCAACCGCAGATCACGCAAACGATGTGAACCAAATACTACCGACTGCCTCCGAGGCCTCGATCACTCATGATCCGTCAGTAATCGCTTGATAAACTCCCGAGGATCATCCTCGTGCCTCACCCATAGAACTCAAAGTGGTCGCAACTCAAAAGTCCCAAGTCTCGCTATCGATTCGGGTGAACTACGGTACAACCGAACCGCTGTCTCCCGCCTATCCTCCCGCTTGCCACGATCCTCGCCAATAACGGCCATCTCTCAGAGCCCATATCCTCTCGCTTCCAGCCGTAATCGAGCCTCGTGTACCGCAGCCTCGATGAGTCGCCGTTGCCGCCCAACTCGCTGGCGGCGACGCTGGAACTCGCCGTCCAAACATCACCTCGGTAAAGATCGGGCATGTGCCTCGTAACCCTCTCAAGCGTCCTACTAGCAGCTCCTCACCGCTTTGCCCTTCTCGGGCCGCTGCCTTGCGAGGCATAACTGATACATAAAAATATGTCAGAGAGAGTTCAACCTATAACACAGCTCTATTGCACGATCTTAGAGTGAAAGAATGGAAACCAATCCTAAATATCCTGCAACCTCCTGATTATAGATGTGGTGCACAACACACCGATAATCAAGACTCTACGAGACACGGTCTGTAGACACTTTCCGAGGACTAATCGCTCGAATTATTTTTGTCACAATGCGACGCTTGGGCATCGCATTATCGGCACATCAGAATAGCGAATGAACATTAACTCATAAACATGTTTATTGTCTAAACATGTTTATGAGTTGTGTATGTTCCGCTGCTATTCTCCTCACGTACTGAACGGGTGCCCTTGCAGGCACTCACCGCCCCGGTCGGGTCGTGACAAGAGATTTGGATATGCTGTAATTGAATAAACATATGTTAAAATCGCGAACGAAAGTACCTCAATACTTGTGTAGCATTAGTTATTGTTCTTTATTCTCCTATGTGGTAAATCCTATCATAGAAATATAGAAGGATTCTGCACTGGGGTTGAGCGATTATATATCCTAACCGGAATATAAGACAGTCTAGTTAACCGTTATCTTAACGTAGAAGAAGAAGTCATTCTAGTTACATTAAGGATTGAAAATAGTGGATAGTTGAGGATATTGGAAGCTCTAATTCCTTCATAACTGATTAAACCTCAACAATTTAGTTTACTTCTTGTAATTATTCTAGTAGTTAGATAAAAACTCAAATCAATTATCGTTTGCCAAATAGATAACCTAGAATAGATGTTCGGTAATAGAAATCAGTCTCTGTGGACGATAAACTCATTCTTACAAGACTATATTACTTGTAACAATACGTACACTTGCGTGAGCACGTGGAAATATCCGCCCTACAACAGGATCATTATGTTATGCACACACAAAGAGAAGAACGAGGAACAAGTTTGAGAGTCGGAGTCGTAGGTGTGTCTTCTTGAGATACCCCTACGAAAATAAGAGTTGAAAATTGTATGACTTATAAAATGATGAATATTTGATCTCAAGATATGTGGATTTCTATAAGACTAAGCTCTTCTTTGCTGTAATACCGGGAAACTTAACCTATATCATAGAAGAAATACTGAACGAATGCGGATATTTGGAATAAAGTTGTGTTAATCTGGACGAAACGGAGGGAGAAATAAACCAACACAACTTTGAAAAAGACAAGACTAATAATATAGGTACAAACAAAACTCAGATGGATGGAGTACAGACACCGAATGTCAAACCTACTGATAAGAAGGATTTAGACCGGACAGAGGCTGGTCTTGATAGAGATAACATGGAGGAAATACAGTCGCAAGGTATATGTACCAAAGAAATGCAATCGAACGAACAACTGGGTTGAGGTAAACTTCAAAAACATGAATCAATCGGATTACGCTACTACGTCATTGAACCTTTCCGTAAACAAAGTTCATCAACTCATACGTCCAATCCTCCGGTGCACCTTATCCTTTAGCTAACTATATATTCTGTGATAATTTTTTCCCGCAACACCATAAGTTCCTTTTAGCAATTATCACAGGAACCGAACCAAAACCTTTTTGGAGGTAATGAAAAAGAAATATTATAAAGTAGTCATACGGCAAGAGATTCAAATGTTGGATGATAATGAAATATGGACAATAAAAACTTTGCCACCAGGTAAGAAAGCACTTGGATGTATATGGGCATAAAAAATCAAGTAAAACTCTGATGGCACTATCGAGCAATATAAAGATCGTTAGGTAATCTTCATAAAAAACATGAGAAATAAATATTTTACAGTGAAACTTTTGCTCCGGTTGCTAAGGTAGTAACTGCTTGTACCTTTCTGGTTGTTGTGGCTATGTAAAATTAGGAGTTGCATTAGATGGATGTGTATAATGTGTTCTTACACGATGAGCTGACGGAGAAAGTTTATATGAAATTACCATCGGGATTTCGTGTTACTAATCCGGAGAAAGTATGTCGACTCCAAATATCTTTTAATGGGTTGAAGCAAGCTCCAAGGTGTTGATTTGTGAAATTGTCAAGTACTTTGATGAAATATGAGTTCAAACAGTCGTACTCTGATTATTATCTATTCACTATCCACTGGGGAGGTATGAAACTTAACGTCTTATTCTATATGGATGACTTAATTATCTCTGGAAACGACCATAGTGCCATTAATAATTCAACTACTATATCCGCACCTATTTTCACATGAAGAATTTAGGCCGTCTGATGTACTTTCTGGGAGGTGAAGTTGCACATGGACCAACTGGGTTATTTCTCTGTCAACGAAATATGTCTTGGATATAATTTATGAGTCTGATTTTGGGAGTTAAACCAAACAATACTCCTATGGAACAGAATCACAGTTTGACGTTGGCTAAAAGAGCTACTTTAGGAGATCCGGAACCATACCGGCGTCTGGTTGGTAAACTAATATACCTCAATTTCACGAGACCTGAATTATCGTATTGCGTGCATGTTCTATCTCAATTCATGCAACAACCAAATGAAGCACACTAAAATACAACTCTTCATGTGGTGTGGTACTTGAAGAAGAACCCATAACAAGGCATTGTGATGAGAAAAGATTGTGATATCCAATTATATGGATAATGTGATTCAGACTGGTTCGGACGTCCATTGACTCGAAAATCACTTACCAGTTGATTGATATCCCTCGGAAATTCACCCGTATCATAGAAAATCAAGAAGCGACACACTGTCTCTCGCTCGTCAGCAAAGGCAGAATATCGATCAATGACAATGACAGTCTTTGAGTTGAAATAGTTAGAGGAAATTTTATATAGTTTGGGTGTTGAACATAAATCTCCGATGAAAATGTATTGTGATAGTCAAGCAGCATTGTATATTGCGCGAAATACGGTGTTTCATAAACAGACCAAACACATTGAAGTCGACTGTCACTATGTCCGGAACGCGCTCCAATCCTGAATAATACTTCTCAGTCATGTGTCAACCAGTGAGCAATTGACCGATGTGTTTACAAAAGCTTTGGGCAAATCACAACATGAATATTTACTTGTCAAGTTGGGCATTAGAGACCCTCATACTCCGACTTGAGGGGGGTATTAGAATAGGTTAGAGGTTTGGTAATTATGGTAATGTAGGTTTTGTAGTCCTATTAGAATAGGGTTACCCTTTACCCTATTAGACTAGGAAAAAGATGATATTACATCTATATAAGGAGGTTATTATGATGAATGAAAAGTAAAAAAGAATTCTCTCATTATTCTTGTCTCTCTAAATTCTCGTCTCTGTCTCAATTTTAACATATAGTAATAAATCATCTCCTTAAGGATAAAAAGAGAAATTTAAAGTTAAATTGTTGAGACTGACGGAAAAAGAAAAAATATCACATAAAAATTGAGACTTGAAGTAATATTTCACTTAATATAGTATTACTATATACTACCTTATTACATTATTGTAGGTAATCTTAATATGGTTAGTGTAATGTGCAAAAGTTAAAATCGTTTAAATACACAATGAGGTGGTGGCCCCATCCTAGGTACGTATCCATGGCCCAGCACATCCACATACAAACAATTGTCCTTCAAAACATGCTTACGTAAGAGATATTTATGATATAGTGATGAGTTTTAACTTTTTGTTACTAAAATGAAAGCTAGCTAGGGCACCCTACAAAGTTCTAATGTTTTTATGGCCTTTGTTTTCTTACGGGCTAAATCAAGGGCCCCTTATACGAATGAATATTAAAAGATCCGTATCATTACGGATCTTCATAAGATCACCATCATCGAGATAAGTCTTTTTTTTTTTTTTTTTTTCTGAAGGCGAAGGCCGCTTACTCTTTCGAGTGCAAGCAGAAATCCCTACCGACGATAGCGCAAACCACGCCACCGATTAACCACACTTCGCATGTGTGCGCTCAACCAAGAAGGTTTATGCGGGGATCGAACTCGCGACTCATGGCCCCGCGCTTCATCATCTAACTTCTTCTGCATCATGTTAGATAAGTCATATAATCAATACTGCACACGATTTTATATGAAATTTATGAATGTATAATATGTACAAGTTGTTAATTGATTGTTTATTTTTTCTCCTTTGTGTAGTTTGTATTAACCAAAAATGGATAAAATTTGTGTACCTTGTAACCTTAATGTTTCTCATCGATCCCACTTACGAAAAATTGAACGCTTAACAGAGTATGTATTACTGTATATTATTATTGGAATGCAAATAGTAAATTAGAATTGTAAGAATGGATATTGGATCTAACTCAACCCCAAAAGCTAACTTGTAGGGTGAGGATTCTCCAAGTTCATATAAGGAGTCCATGTTCCCATTTTATATCCGATGTGGGACTCTTAACACTCCCCCGCATGCCCAGACCCCGTTAACTGGAGCGTGGATAATATAATTTGGGGGCCCAACATCAGTGAACAAAGAATTTGAATGGGTCTGACTCTGATACCATGTAAGAATGGATATTGGGCATAACTCAATCCCAAAAATTAGCTTGTAGGATGAGAATTGTCCAAGTCCATATTCTCATTTCAGTACCGATGTGAGACTCTTAATAAGGATCATGAGAAGATCATTATGACCTAGAATAGTAATACAATAGCACAATTAGTACCAGAATTCCATCAAACAATAATAGAATAACACAAAGTAAATGTCCTAAACGACATTACCAACTAATGGTCATTTCATTTATCTACACATCAAACAATTAAGTACTGTCTATGGACTGGTATATGGCTTCCAAAAAGTGGTACATCAAACAAATACTACTATCTATCGGCCCAACGGGACGTGTAAGCTTACTAATTGCAAGAAATAAAAGAACTAGTTAACAAATTCTTAAGAAGATTATGGCCAAGGAATGTTTTTGTTTGCGACCCCTTATGATTCACTTTAGAACTCGTGCCCTAAGCCTGACCTTCGACGATGCTAGGTCTCGGAGTAAGCCCTTCGTCGCTTGCTGCTCTAATTCCTGTTCTGTCTAGGGACTAAGATGCGAATATTCCCCCAAGAAAGGAAATGAGGAATGGGACATGTTTCTCTCAAAAAAAATATAACGTTATTAAAGAGAGAGTACATATTGTAATACATTTCTTTCCAAATTTCAATCTTCATGCAATCAATCTAAGACATTTCATTTAATGGGAAATGATCTAGTTTACAAATTATAACCAAACTATATATATATATATATATATAAGTTTCGTATATTTCAGCCATATTGATAATAAGTTTGGCTGAACTGTACATATTTGTAAGTTTCTCATTAATTAGGGTATGGCCAGAAGGGGTATACTTAGGCATATGTGTATTGTCTGTTGTGTGTCGTGCGTGTCAATTGTGTATATATGCAAGATTTTATGGCAACGATACGGGCGTATTCTCATAATTAAACTAATTTATTTGTTCGATTTTCTCGAGCTTTTAATTTCTCAAGCTTTTGAGTTTTCGGTAAAATCTGCATACAAAATATATAACTTGTACTTCAAATATTTTTTAATCCTAGTAAGATACAATTATTTAATTAAGATATTTTAAAAAATAGCACAAAATGTGAGTCAGTGATGACATTATTATACTAATATATTCAACAACAAAAAATAATAAAATCACATAAAACAAGTATTGCTAATTAATAAGTCATAATGAAAATGATCATAACCTAAAAGTGATAAGTCAGCTAAAAGAGGGTGCATAAGTATTAATTACCTGACTAAATATTAAAGAAAAAAATAAACTTAAGTTATGTATTTTTACTATCATACCAATGCAAAACTAAAGAATAGATATTCAACATTATTGTTATTTCTATTGTTCGAATTAAATTTCTTTTGTTAGCATTAATATTGATTTGATTTGATTTGGGAAAACACCACCAAATACCCCTAAAATGCAAAATAATTATCCGACACATGTCTCTCCTAAATTAATTCGCCTCTTACCCAATCGGTCGAAACTATTTATCCGACATATCCCCTCGTCCAAAACCCTTCCTCCATGATATCATCGTAATATATTTATGTATCATGCAGGACAAAAAAAGGGCTGAAGTTGTCCTCTATGATACTATCTAAACATATTTTATATCACGATGGTACCATGGAAGACTGAGGAGTATCTCATTGAAGGACTGAAGCAGTCCTGCATGATATCATCACAATATATGTACATAAGATGATGGTATCATACATGTTTATTTTTTTAGAAAAGTGTATTTTTTTAATAAATGAACACGATCTTCCATAATACCATCTCAGTATACTTATATACCATGACAGTATCATGGAGGACTAAGATAAGGACTGAAGTAATTTTCCATGATACCATCTCAGTATATTTATATATCATTGGTATCATAATTTAGGGGGCATCTCGGATAAATAATTTTGATTTTTTCTATGGGTCGACACTGCTCCTGCTACGACATTTGCACATTTAGATGCTACTACCGTACTATCAAGAGGATTGGCTGCCAAAGGTATTTATCCAGCAGTAGATCCTTTAGATTCAACGTCAACCATGCTTCAACATCGGATCGTTGGTGAGGAACATTACAAAATCGCCCAAAGAGTTAAGCAAACCTTACAACGTTACAAAGAACTTCAGGACATTATAGCTATCCTTGGGTTGGACGAATTATATATATTTTTTTTAAGTAAACTGACCTCATGAGGTCGGCAATTTTAATAAAAAATCGTTAAAATAAATTAAAAATAAATTGATATTTGAAAGTAAACATACTGACCTTATGAGGTCGGTAACTTTTTAAATTAATTAAAAAATAAAATTATTTAATCTACTTATACTATAAATAAAAATAAAATAAAAAGATAGCGACCTCATGAGTCTGGTATTCTTTTAAATTAAAAATAAAATTATTAAAGTTACTAACCTCATGTGATCGGTAAATCTAATAAAACTATGACCTATATTTTCTTTTTTCCCAATTTTCTCTCTCCATTCCTCACTCCCTTATTCAGTCGTGTCTTTCTCTCCCCAGTTTCAGTCAAGGGAACAACGTAAAGTGGGCGATCAATAATATTAACTTAGAGATGAGCCTGGTGAGGAAGAAGAAGGGGATCATGTGTCAAACACACAACAACCTTGTGAATGCTTGAGTAGTTTGATGTTCTAGACTAACTTAATTTGGACTAGTTTAATGTTTTGTGATTGGTGTGAAGGTTGAAGTAGTTTATTGTCATTTGTGAATTTTTTGGTTAAACTTTGAAGTAGTTTATAGTTAAATTTGATGTAGTATGTGTTGTCGAATGTTAGTATATGTTCTTGTTGTTGTTTGGTGAGTTGTTGGCAGCTATTAGAGCTTAATTTAGTTGCATATATAATTTTTTTTGAATTTGGAAGGTGGGCAGCTGCAATAGCAGCTAGGGGTGAGTAGGGGTACAGGGTAACCAGATACCCGAACGAAATCGACACTAATGGATAGGTTCCGGGTAGATATATTAGAATAACGGGTAGGTTCCGGATAGTAAAATAAGGAACCGATCAATGTCGGTTTCGGTTCCGATTCCAGAAAATAGAGACCGGGTACCCGAAACCGATACCCGGACCCTATGGGTAGAAAAACTGAATGTTGAGTCACGTGTAGAAGAATGGATATTTCATCTTTTCTTGCATTTCCTTTGTTGGTTGGTTGGGGGGGGGGGGAGGGGCTGCTCTTGTTGCTATAAAAGTTGGTTTTTAAATGCTAACCTTTTCTTTAATGTTTATTCTAAATTCTATCTATGCATAGTGCTTACTGAATTTGAGCTAAAGTATTGAGAATTTTCCTAAGGTACTGATGCAAAATACTCGGTCCTTTTAGTGTCCAAAGAGTTCTGCATCTATAGATTTCAGTGATGGAAAAAGACATCGGACTTAAAGTTCTTCTAGTTTCAGCTATAGATTTTAGTCACGTGTAGAAAAACTGAATGTGTTTTCCGTTCTGGTGCAGGAACCTACCCAAACCGCAGGTTCGTAGTTCCGGTAATGATTGCTACGGGTAGGTTCCGGGTAATAAATTTAGGAACCGGTCTTTTACAGGGTAGGGTCCGGGTAGTTCAAAAATGGTAGAGTACCCGGATCCGCTCACCCCTAATAGCAGCCATATTCTGTAGTTTTTTCTGCAGATGAGGTCGGCAAATAATCAAAAATGCAAACCTACCGACCTCATGAGGTAGGTAATTTGCAGAATGTCTAAATTACCTACCTCATGAGATCGGTAGATTTGCAGAAATTCATCTATACCGACCTCATGAGATAGATAAATTTTCAGAATTTCAACACTACCGACCTCGTGAGGTCGGTACATTTTCAGAAATGCAAGTCTACCGATTTCATGAGATCGATAATTATGAATTTCTAAAAACATTACCTATCTCATGAGGTCGATAGGTTTGAATTTTAGGAAATTTATCTACCTTATGAGGTCGGTTATTTTATTTTTTAAAAAAAATTAGACATTACCCACCTCATGAGGTCGGTAAGTAATTTATTTTTAACTAATTTAGTGATCTCATGAAGTCGATGATATATTTATTTTAAAAAATAATAATAAACGAAATGAGGTCGATAAGTTTAATAAATATTCAGCCCATTAAAATAATTTACCGACCTCATGAAGTCGGTTATTTTCAACATCATGAGGTCGGTAAATTTACAGACCCAGTCCTAGACTACCTACACTTGAGATCGGTTTTAAGGTAGGTAATGCGATATACCTACCTTATGAGATCTGTAACTGAGGTAGGTATTTTTTAAGTAGTGTATGGGCGGATAATTATTTTGATTTAAGGGGGTATGCACGTTCTTTCCATTCGATTTTAGTTTGGGCCTTATTTGAGTCACTAACATCTATGATATATAAAATTTATTAGACTATTCAAAAATTTATGTTCAAACTTGAAATAATATGTTAGAAGACAAAAATTATGAAAAAATTTAAGAAATATTTATAAATTTTACATTACAAATAAATATTTTTATATATAGAATATTTTTAAAAATTGTATACATTTAATGTTGGGTTTGTTTGGCTCGATTTGACTTTTTTTAGTTAAACCTAAATCAAATCAATTATGATCACGTTTTTTTTTATTTGACACAAATTATTGATTTGGTACGATTTGTCAGTTTTATTTGAACACCCCTACTTATTCATCAGAATTTGATTCTGATAGAATTGATATTTCATCTAAGAATGATTGAAACCAAATCATATTTATTTGAAATAGATGGCATGAATTTATCAAATGTTAGGATTTGACGACCCAAATTTGACTAATTAGAAAAACAGTAAATCGACAAAGAATAAATAACACACACAGATTTACAGTGGTTCATCCTTAATGCGAAAGCTACGTCCACTTTTGTTATACCCCGTGGTTCGGTGCGACCGCGCCAGGGCTCGCCGCCGCGAGCGAGGCGTACGCGCGCCAAGACGGGTGATTGTAGGGCCGCGCCGAAGATGTGGCCGCGCGCCGAAGATCCGGCGGGTCGCTGAGTTTCAGCGCGCGCCGGGAAGCGAACGCGCGCCGAAAGTTCAAAGTCCGCAGAGTTGCGGCCAGGCGCCGATCGTAGGGCCGCGCGCCGAGGCGAAATCTGGCGAAAAACTTAGGAAAATCGATCTTTTCTTTTAAAAGGGCATGGGTGGGTGACAAGTGTCCCCATCCGATTTTTTGCACGTTATATTGACCAAGTCTTAAAGACTTGGTCATCTTTCATCTCTCTCTTAGAAAAAGCTCCTCCTTCTCTCTTAATTATTTCAAGCTCCTCCTTCTCTCTAAAACTCCAAGAGATATTCTAGCATTAGGAAAATCTGAAAAAGTAAAAGGCAAGAAGGAAGCTTGTGGCTAGCTTGTGAAGGTTGTTGTGGTGGTGTTCTTGGAATAGAAGCTAGCAAATTGTTGGATAAATTTGGATAAAGCTTTAAGGTAATGATTCTTCCTCTATTATTAGTTTTTAGTATTGCATGTGAAGAAGAAAGTACTTGTGGTAGTAAATAATGTTATTAGAGTCATTGCATGCAAGAAATGTGGGTTGGGTATGAAGGATTTGGCTAAAGAGATATTATGAGCATGTTGTAGCCTAAAAACTACTTTAGAATTGTTAAGTGTATTATTATAACTTATGGGGCAGAATTTTACACACCCAAGATTAGGGTGTGTAATCCCCTTTGTGTTGGTTTGGATGTTGGGCCTTAATGAGGCGTTTGTGTGTTGAAAATCGGCCTTTGAAAAAAGTGGCAAAGTGAGTAGAAACAAAGGAAATGCTGCCCAATTTTCCTTAGGAATTGGTAACTTGAATTTGGAATTTCTACATTGAAATTAGGAGTTAATAAACGTATTATGGTCATTATAGGTTGACGTATTACGGGCAATAGTTGAAATTAACAAGTGGATTGACCGAAAAGGTATGTAGAGCTTTCCTATCTCTTGAGCATGAATAGTTGTATCTATGTAGTACGGTATACGTACAAGATTTAATAATCTACACTTGTTTTAAAGTATATGATACTTGTTTCATTTCAAAAGTATAAGTCCCTTGGATTGAGGGAAAATGTTTTTGACAAAGGGATAACACTAATATAATGACTTTATGGGAAATTGGTTATATTAGTTTACTTGAAAGGTTCACAAAGAAAGGTTTACTCTAATTAAAATAAGTACGGGTAAAGGATTTGAAACTAAGAAAGGTGAATTGATTTTTAGGCATTGGTTGCCTAAGGTTTTAAAGGAAATGAAGTCACTTGATTTAGAAGCCTATTATATTTCTAAAATGAGATGTGACTTGTCTTGAAAAGAAATCGTAACTTGATACTATGGTGATTAGTATCTTGGAATCTTTGTATAAAAAGGGTTTTTCTTAAAAAGTTAGAAGTACATGGTACTTGGGTTGAATTCCCGGATTTTCTATTAAAAGACATGGTAGTGCCTTAAGATACTAAAATGAGAGGATATATTAATAATGTTAATAAGAAGTTAGGGCATTTCTTAACTTGCTTATGTTGTGATATGATAAGCCGGTAGTGCTTATGTTATGATATGATAGGCCGGTAGTGCTTATGTTATGATATGATAGGCCGGTAGTGCTTATGTTACGTATGATATGCCGGTAGTGCTTATGTTATGTATGATAGCCGGATGAGCTATGTTATATATATATTATTACGGGTAAACCCCGGGTTATTCTTGTTATTTCCTTTGGACATACTGACACGATGGGTGGCCCGGGTATGCTCGATAGGATGATTTACTACTTATGACATGGCTTTGCTACCCATGATGCGAGTCTGGCGTTTGTACTCACGCGGATCGGTCTACGGGATCCACGTGCGGTGAAATAGTCTCATGCGAGTACGGCGATGGTACTCATGCGGGTCCACAGGATCCATGCGGGTGAAATAGTCCCATGACGAGGCGGATGACCTCATGCGGGTCCACAGGACCTATGCGGGTGAAATAGTCTCAGGAGTAGGATTGCTTAATGATACTATGGGCGAGGTACCCTGTTTTGATCGTGAGCCTCCTATTTTTTATGCTATAAGTTTTATACTCGTTAGGCTCCTTGTTAGTACGGCACGGTCTGAGAAATTGATTTTTATCTATGACTCCGGCTTATCTTTGACTTGTGATATTACTACGATATTTTCGATTTACATACTTGGTACGTTGTGTCGACCCCCTTCGCCGGGTGCGTTACATCTGCGGTAAGGAAGCGGTGGTAGATCCTCATTCCTAGGATCTTTTACTCAGTGTCGTGAGCTCCATTTCTTCTAAGCTCGACTTTTGGTATGGTTCTCCTGGTGTTGTTGATATTTTGTACATTCGGGGCATGACGGGGCCACTGTCGTCATAGTATTACTCATTCTTAGAGGCCTGTAGTCTTGTCATAACTTGGTTTGTTTAAGGATATAGCTGTTCGGTTTTATGTACTTTTGGGGTAGCCATTTTGGGCTAGACTATTTATACCATTATGGTTGTTTTATTTTGAGTTTATATTCCGCTGGTTTTCTCTGATGTTGTGTCACAAGGGTGCCCGGGTCAAGGCACCGGTCACGGATCCGGGGTCGGGTCGTGACAACTTTGCAGCTACAGATTCTTCACTATAATCAAAGGAAGCTTTGAGTTTACAATTCACTCTTCCTCACTTTCTCTCGTGATGAATTCTAATGAATTTTCCTGATGAAAATTACCTAGATGAACAACGCTCTAATCTATATATAGCGAAAATTAGGATGTACAATATATGGGCCAAAATTTTCAAAATACCCTCCACTAAATAACCTTAGCCACTAAATAACCTTAGTCGATCAACGTTCTAAACTTAGCCGATCAGGTCTTCATAATGTCGGTTGTCAGCAATGAATTAGGTTCCACAACTCAACAATCTCTCACTTGAAGACTAATTTTAATCATTTGTCTCCATCTGCAGCAGCGACTCTGATCCTCATCCACGGAGTCTAACTGAAGTTGCACACAACTTCAGTTTATCATTTGACAAAACCTTCGTCAGCATATCTGCTGGATTCTGACTTCCTGGGATCTTCTCAAGCACTAATACTCCATATTTCAAAACTGATATGATGAAATGATACCGGAGTTGTATGTGCTTCGTTTGAGCATGGTAGACCGGGTTCTTTGCCAAATGAATGACACTCTAGCTATTATAGTATAACACACTCCCTCTGATCCAATTCCTGCATAAAATATTGTAGCCACATCATCTCTTTTGTGGCCTCCATCACGACAACGTACTCAGCCTCACAGCTAGAGAGAGCTACTATTTTCTGCAACTTTGAAACTCAGTTGATCGCAGTACCTCCGAAGGTGTAAACATACCCGGATGTGCTCTTTCGGCTATCAACGTCGCCACCATGGTCAGCATCAACATATCCAGATCCTTCATTGCAAATTCTTCTAACAACTTTTTCTTCAGCCGATCAATCTCATGTAGGTCTGCTCCTACGATCAGCATGTCGTAAACATAAATGAGCAGTATCATGTAGGAGTCTTCAAATCTCTTGAAGTAACAACAGTGATTTGCTTCACACCTTAGGAATTTAGCTTTATTCATAAAGTTGTCAAACTTCTTTTACCACTGTCTTGGAGCATGTTTCAGCCCGTACATGCTCTTTTGAAGCTTGCACACCATCTTTTCTTTCCCTTTGACCTCAAATCCCTCAGGTTTCTTCATGTATATTTCTTCTTCTAAGTCACCATGAAGAAAGGCAGTTTTCACGTTCATCTGTTGAAGATGCAGATCTTCCTTTTCTACCAGTCCAAGAACAGTTCCGATTGTCACCAACTTGACTATGGGAGAGAAGATTTACGTGTAGTCGATGCCTTCGTTCTGTTGGAATCCCTTCACAACTAGTCTCACTTTATAGCGCTTACTTCCATCGTGTTCTTCCTTTATCCGGTAGACTCATTTTTTATGCATTTCCTTCTTCCCCTCTAGTAACTTAGCTAATTCTCACGTACGATTTGACAACAATGAATCCATCTCATCCTTCATTGTCAACTCCCACTTGATTGACTCATCAACTTACATCGTTTCTTCATACGATTCCGTCTCCCCTCTGTCAGTGAGCAGAATGTAGTTGAGGGACATAGAGAACCTGTGAACTGGCTTATTGATCCTGGATGATCTCCATAATTCTGTATTGAGAGTTGACTGATTTGTTTCAGTTTCAGTACTTTCATCAACCTCGCCATCACTGTTTTGTCGGTTGTCTTCTCGAACTACTTGTTCCTCTGTCGTACTAGCACATTGATGTATCTTAGATGCCAAGAAGTCTCTCAAATTGATTGTTTCTGATTCCTTTTACTTAGGGATTTTACTCTATGAACTATCCTGCAGCTTATCCTTGTACAACACATGTTCATTGAAAATGACATCCCTGCTTCGGATGATCTTCTGATTTTGATCATCCCAGAATCGATAACCAAAATCGATGTCATCGTAGCCGATAAAATAACACTCTTAGATTTCAGATCAAGTTTACTTCTAGCAGTATCATCGATATGAATATAGGATAAGCAACCAAGTACTTTCAGAAAAGAAAGATTTACCTTTTTACCGCTCCAAGCTTCTTCTGGATTTCTTAAACCCAAAGGAATATACGGTCCTCTGTTAATTAATAAAGTTGCGATATTGATTGCATCTGTCCAGAATGTCTTGGGCAGTCCAACGTGTATTCTCATGATCTGTTCATGCTCGTTCAATGTTCGATTCATCCTTTCTGTTATTCTATTTTGTTGGGGCGTTCCAGGAATAATCTTCACCGTCTTAATCTCATTATCAGCACAATACCATTTAAAGTCACCATCAATGTATTCTCCACCGTTGTCAGACCTCAGGCTCATCAGCTTGAGGTTTGTCTCATTCTCGACCATGGCTTTCCACCTTTGGAAGACAGTAAACATATCAAATTTATTTTTCATAAAATAGACCCATAATTTCCTGGTTGAATCATCAATGAAGGTCACGTAGTAGAGTGATCCTCTGAGTGGGGGATAGTAGAAGGTCCCCACACGTCAGTGTGCACCAATTCAAGCTTCTCAGCTTTCAATTCTCTACATGCACTTGAAAAACTAACTTGTTTCTATTTTCCGAGTATGCAACTCTCACACATATGATGATCCACCAACTTCATATCCAGAATCATGTCGTTAGTCACCAGAAGCTTCATCCTTTTCTGGCTCATATGCCCTAGTCTACAATGCCATAGCTCTATTTTATTGGGGTTGTCAACAACAACACCTATATCACGGTAACTCGTAGTCATGTAGAGGGTACCAGCTTTCTTACCGCGAGCAACCACCATAGCACCCTTCGTCACCTTCCAGGAACCATTACCAAAGGTAACATCATGTCCATCATCATCAAGTTGACGCACTGAGATTAGATTACGCATTAGCACGTGTCTGGACTTTTTTATTTTCCACACGTTTCCATTTGATATCTTCAAATTAATATCGCCAGTACTGGTAATTTCTAAAGTCTTATCATTTGTCAATAAATGTACCCCTACTTCTCCACAATATTTTTCTCTATTATATCACGATCTGCAGTGGTATGGAAAGATGCTCCTCAGTCAAGCGCCCAAGAGTCGATCGGGTTGTCAACAAACAACATCAGCCGATTGACAATGTCTTTAGTGAACAACGTCAGTGCATCACCAATGTCTTCAGTGGCGGCATTGGCTCCACCCCCTTGTTGTCATCCTTCTTTGGTGCCCTGCAATTTCTTTTGATGTGGCTCGATTTCCCACATTTCCAACATACAAGCGTTCGCCTGGACCTGGATTGACTCCTGTCATTCCTTGACTTTGACTTGCCCTTATTTCGGCTGTGGTTTCTGTCATAATTTTTCCTATGTTATCGACATTCAAGGTAGAACTTGTCGATGCCTCACCAGAATCTATCCGGCGAACTTCCTCAACAAGAATACGATCTCTAACATCATTGAATTTCAGTTTATCACTGCCGACAGAATTACTAACTGTTGCTCTCATTGGCTCCCAGCTATTCGACAGAGACGCCAGCAAAATTAGGACTTGCACTTTATCGTCAAACTCGATTGCAACAGATGACAATCGTGTTGAATTCATTCACGTGAGTTGCAACAGGAGCGCCTTCCTCCATCTTTAGATGAAAGAGTTTCTTCATGAGAAATACCTTATTGTTTGTCGAAGGTTTCTCATACATGTCGGACAAAACCTTCATCATGTCAGTCGTGGTCTTCTCCTTCGTCACATTTTGAGCAACGTTCTTGGACAGTGTCAGTCGAATGACTCCCAAAATCTGTCTATCGAGAAGATTCCAATCTGCATCATTCATGTCCTTTGGCTTCGGACTCAACGGTTGATGAAGCTTTCTTCCGTACAAATAGTCTTCAATCTGCATTCTTCAAAACGCAAAATTTGTATCATCAAATTTTCCGATGTCGTGTGTCGAACCATCTTCGCCTCCCATCGTTTTCTGAATCACAACATAATTTGTCGTTCTGATACCAGTTGTTAAGATTTGACGACCAAAATCCGACTAATCAGAAAATAGTAAATCGACAAAGAATAAATAACACACATAGATTTATAGTGGTTCATCCTCAATGCGAGAGCTACATTCACTTTGTCGCTGCAGATTCTTCACTATAGTAAAAGGGAGTTTGAGTTTACAATTCACTCTTCCTCACTTTTCTCTCGTGATAAATTCTAATGAATTTCCGTGATGGAAATGACCTAGAAGAACAATGCCCTAGTGTATATATAGTGAAAATTAGGGCGTATAATATATGAGCCAAAATTCCCAAAATACCCTTTACTAAATAACCTTAGCCACTAAATAATCTTAGCCGATCAGCGTTCCAAACTTAGTCGATCAGGTCTTCATAGTGTCGACTACCGATCAGGTCTTCATAGTGTCAACTGTCGATAATGAATTATGCTCCACAACTCAACATCAAATTTTCAGCATCAAATTCTCAACAAACCACTATATTAGCGGTGCAAATAATGAAACAAAAATAACTCATTTTTCGTTTAGTGAAAATTGAACAAATCGAACCAATCAACTCAAAGCGGGCTAGAACCTACTGGAATGTGCATCCCTGTTTTCCATGTTGTGAATACATCACAATTAAGGTGTTATGATGTCAACTTCAGTGGCTAAATTTTTATATAGTTGGCTTGGACTGACAAGTAGGTCGGTCGAAATTTGGCAAAATAAGTGAACAATTATGCATAATAGGGAGATGATGCAACCACCATATTCATAACCTTTATTTTTCTTTTCTTTTTTGGTTCAATATTCATCACCTCACTAATTTGCAAACTTATATTCTTTTCGGTCCCAAATATTAGTTATCTCAACAAACATAATCTATTTTAAAAGATCAGTCACTATTACTTTTTAAGATAATTTAAGCAAATACTATTATAATTAATATTATTAAAGTCTTTCTTAAGGAGGATAAAAAAAAACATCAAAAGACAAAATATGGACCAGATGTTGTATTAAGGAGCAATGCAAACGAAATAAGCTGCTGTTTATGATGTTGAACTATGACATTGGGAACACAAAAAGACGTCCTATTAGATTGTTAACTATATTTTCCTTTATCCATATTTCCTTAATAATTTATAGTATAGCACATGCGATTCTTGTTGTAATAACTTAATTCCTTGCACAGTTTATCTGGCGATTAGATCAAAGAAAAGAAGATGCTTGTTATTTTCCTTTCTGTGTATGCTGAGGATTAGTATTAGTCTAGTATATCATAGTTATACATATATAGTATACATAGTATATTGTTACAGTAAGTGTGGTTATTTGTGTTTGTGGTTATTTGTGTAATAAAGGCTATAGGCCTAAGTAGTGTTAGACAATGCAAATGTGGATACTATAAATAGTTGTGGGCTACAGATTTTATATGCTGAGAAAAGCTTTCACAAATTTTTCCCCTCTTTTCCTTTCTTCTTGGTTCTTCTTCGCGACCAGCAGTTGCATTAATGGAAGTTCTTTGCATGTTCAATTAATCTTGTGAATCAAGCTTGAGTCCAAATTATAACATGGTATCAAAGCCAACTGAGATGAATAGATCCAGATATTGTTGTTATACAGCAGAACTTGAGGAATTTGATTCACAAGGATTTGGTAGTTCACGTTTTTTTTTTTAAATTGACGTCGCGGTCTGGTATTGAATCGAATTATACTGCATGTGTTTCTGGTTATCAATTCTAGTTATGATTTGTTATTGCTAGTTGAGATCTGTTTTTATCGATCTGAGTTTTTCGATTTTTGATTTGAAGATTCTTTTACTATCTACTAGTGTGATTACTGTGTCTACTGTATTGATTTGGAATTATGGAGAATACAACAACATTACCTTCTACAGTGTTGGAGGAAAGCTCGAATTCAGTTTTCGATATAATCGATCATAATCATCCATTGTTCCTGAGTGCATCAGATACAACAGGTGCATTGCAGGTTGTTATTCAACTAACTGGAATGGAGAACTATACATTGTGGAGTAAAGCCATGCAATTATCGTTGTTAACAAGGAACAAAATTGGTTTAATCGATGGTTCAGTGAAACGTGATACTTATGGTCCTGTACACATAAGACAATGGGATCGATGCAATGCATTAGTCATGTCATGGATCATGAGAAATGTTGATAAAAATCTCCTTAATGGAATCCTATATAAGTCGAGTGCTGCTGCTGTTTGGAAAGATTTGAAGGAGAGGTTTGATAAAATCAATCTCTCGCGAGTTTATCAACTAAAAAAAGAGTTGTCGATGTTGAATCAAGGAGTCTCACCAGTAGCACAATACTATTCTAGATTGAAAGATCTACGAGATGAGATAGACTCCATAGTACCACCACATACATGTGAATGTTCAAGTCCGAGAGAGTATATAACTCATATGGGGAATCAGAGATTATTAGAGTTCCTTATGTGACTGAATGATGGCTACAATCAAGCTAGGAGTCATATCTTGTTAATGACGCCCACACCTAGTGTGAATCAGGCTTATACCATGATAGCACAGGATGAGAGTCAGAAATACATCTCCTCACTGGGAAATTCTGTTGAAAGTATGGCATTAACATGGAAGGTTGCATTCAACAACAATAAAAAGTATGGCTCATGTGCCTACTGTGATCACTGTCGTATGAAGGGACACATCAGGGAAGGATGTCACAAGTTATTGTACTATTGTGATTCTTGCGAAGCCGTGACACTATGGAGAAGTGCTATAGACTAGTAGGGTATCCTTCTGATCCTAAGGGAAAGAAGAAGGTTCATGCAGTTATGGCTACACAGTTGGAAGAAACTGGTTCATTCTAGCATAATTTGCATCAGTTGTCCACATATCAACAGGAGCAGCTTCAACATATGATAAGGACTTGCACACCAGACAAATTCTGAAGATGGTGGGCTGATGAATCGAGGAGGAAGGGCATACGCACCGTGTCATTGTTGCTAAAGTGCATATGGCAGGTAAGTGTGTTCCTAGTAAAAGCAACAGTAGTAGTTCTTGGATAGTAGATTCAGGTGCTACTAATCATGTGGTTAAGGATAAAAGTATGATAGACAGACCTGATTTGTTAAACAAATCTGGACATGTGCAACTGCCTAATGGAGGTATGGCTTCAATCACACAGACTGGGGAGTGTAGACTGACAGGAGGTGATCTCATTAAACATGTGTTGTGTGTGCCCAGTTTTAAGTTTAACCTGCTTTCAGTATCCAAATTAACCAAAGAATTGAATTGCAGTGCTAGATTTTTCCCTGACTTATTTGTGCTGCAGGATCTCTTCACTGGGAAGGTGAAGGAGATTGGTAGGGAAGTGGATGGGCTCTATATGCTGGAGTCTATAGGGAATGCAGGAGTAAAGAACAGATTGATGATGGCACAAACACACATGTCCAAAGTCAGTCCAGAGGAGTTGAAAGCTGATTTGTGGCATAAGAGACTAGGACATGTTCCAATGAGTGTACTTAGAAAAATAAGTGATTTCAATAATAATAAGTTCAGCTGTACAATACAACATTGTGATGTATGCCCTATGGCAAGACAAACAAGACTACTTTTTCCAGTTAGTAGAAGTATGACAGCAAATCCTTTTGATTTAGTACGTGTTGATGTTTGGGGACCATATAAAGTCCCTACTTATACTGGAATGAGATACTTCTTAAATGTAGTGGATGATTGTACAAGGTGGACATGGTTGTTTCTCTTGCACATTAAGTCTGATGTTACTACCATGCTTAAAGAACTGTGTTTAATGATTAAAGCTTAGTTTGGTACACAGATTAAGTGTATTAGATCTGATAATGGATCAGAATTTATTAACAGTTCTTGTAAGGAGTTGTTTACAAAGCTAGGGATTATACATCAAACATCTTGTCCTTATAGTCCACAACAGAATGGTGTAGTAGAGAGGAGACATAGACATATTCTGGAACTGGATAGAGCCGTTAAGTTTCAAAGTGGTTTACCTGCTAGATTCTGGGGAGATTGTGTAGAGGTTGTTGTTTATATTATGAACAGGCTGCCTACTGTGGTATTGGGTAATATATCCTCTTATGAAAAACTTTATAAGAAGGCTCCAGTCTTAGCTCACTTAAAGGTTATTGGTAGTCTCTGTTATGCTACAAATCTGGTGAAGACTGATAAGTTTGATACTAGAACCATCAAGGCAGTGCTGTTTGAATATTCTTCTAGGAAGAAAGGATATACGTTGTTAAATCTGTCTAACAATGTTCTATTTGTAAGCAGGGATGTTACATTCTATGAGGACATATTTCCTTTCCAACAGGAGCAGACATTTGGTGTTGGTGTTAATTTGAGTTCAAGTCAGTCACATCAAGTAGCTGAGGAAATTGCTGGAGATATTTTTCAGTGGCTTTGAGTGTTGCGATGCGGATCGGCTCAACATGGTGCGATGGTTGAGGGCGAGCCGGGAAGGAGATCATGGTCCCTCTACAGACCAATCAGCAGATGATCCGACTCCTGAGTCTGAGCCCCCATTGAGAAGATCAGATAGAAGAAAACAACAACTATCTTGGATGAAGGACTTTGTGCAGACATCACACAAAAGAGCTGCAGCAGGTCAACAGGATTGCTTATATCCTATCACTAATAACCTTAGTTATGTTGGTTTGAGTGCAACATACAGGAGTTATATTGCTAAGATTGAAAAGGAGCCAACATCATATTCTGTAGCTGTAAATGATCCAAGATGGGTAGATGCCATGAAACTTGAAATGTAGGCTTTGGAGAATAATAATACTTGGGTAGTAACTGATCTTCCTAAACTTAAGAAAGCAATTGGTTGCAAGTGGGTTTACAAGATAAAGTATAAGGCAAATGGTGAAGTGGAAAGGTTTAAAGCAAGAATAGTAGCAAAGGGCTATAATCAGAAAGAAATAGTGGATTACCTTGATACTTTCTCACCAGTGGCAAAGATGGTGAATGTACGAGTTGTAATTTCAGTTGCTGCTTCCAAGGAATGGCCTATCTATCAAATGGATGTATATAATGCATCTTGCAAGGTGATCTACATGAAGAAGTGTATATGAACATGCCTCCAGGGTTTGATAACAAGAAAGGGAAGGTGTGCAAACTAGTAAAGTCATTATATGGTTTAAAACAAGCTTCAAGGCAATGGAATATCAAGCTTACCACTGCATTGAAGACTTCTGGTTTTGTGCAAAGCCAACTAGACCAATCTCTTCTTACAAAAAGTGATGGTGACAAGATAGTTGTGGTGCTCATTTATGTAGATGATCTTCTCATTACTGGTAATGATGAGGTCCTTATTCAGGAGACAAAAACAGCTTTGCAACAGAATTTTAAGATCAAAGATTTGGGCAATTTAAGGTATTTCTTGGGTTTTGAATTTGCAAGGAACAGCAGTGGCATTGTAATGCATCAGAGGAAATATACTTAGAGTTAATTTCTGATCTTGGTTTATCTGGTGGGAAAGTAGCTCGATCACCTAAGGAAATCAATGTTAAGCTAACCTCTGTTATTTATGATAAGCATGTTTAGGAAACTGCGCAGATTCAGGATGTTAAATCAAGAGCTGATGATCCTATGCTGGAAGATCCAACTAGTTATCAAAGGTTAATAGGAAGACTATTGTATCTGACAAATTTGAGGCCTGATATAGTTTTTGTTGTTCAGTGCTTGAGTCAGTTTATGCAGTGTCCAAAAATATCACATCTCGTTGCTGCACATAGAGTAGTCTGATATCTCAAACAGGCTCCAGGTTTGGGGCTCTTTATGCCAACTGGTAATGCCAACAGCCTCACTACATATTGTGATGCTGATTGGGGTTCATGCCTTAACACGAGAAGATCCATTTCTAGTTACTTCGTATTTTTTGGGACCTCTCTTATCTCGTGGAAATCTAAGAAGCAGCCTATAGTATCGAGAAGTTCAGCAGAGGCTGAATACAGGAGCTTGGCTTCGGCAGTTGCTGAAGTGGTTTGGCTTAGTGGATTATTTACTGAGTTACATGTCCCTATCACTCTTCCAGTACATGTTCATAGTGATAGCCAGTCTGCATTGCAAATAGAAGCGAATCCTGTTTTCATGAGCGGACCAAGCACATCGATATTGATTGTCACTTTGTACGGAAAAAGATATTACAAGGGTTGGTTCACACTGTCTATGTTTCCACCAAAGACGTAGTGATATTCTTACAAAGGGACTGACACAAGGTCGACATGAATATCTATTGTCCCAGCTAGGACTAAAGAACTTATTTTTAGTTCCTAGCTTGAGGGGGCGTGTTGAGGATTAGTATTAGTCTAGTATACCATAGTTATACATACACAATATACATAGTATATTGTCACAGCAAGTGTGGTTATTTGTGTTTGTGGTTATTTGTGTAATAAAGGCTATAGGCCTAAGTAGTGTTAGACAATGCAAATGTGGATACTATAAATAGTTGTGGGATACAGATTTTATATGCTGAGAAAGGCTTTCACAAATTTTCCCCCTTTTTTCCTTTCTTCTTGGTTCTTCTTCGCGACCAGCAGTTCCATTAATGGAACTTCTTTGCATATTCAATTAATCTTGTGAATCAAGCTTGAGTCCAAATTATAACAGTGTAGTCCTAAATGTTGTCACTATTACTTAAAATAAAAAATGTTTAATATATTTTAAAATTGAAGAAATTAAGAGTAGACATTGATGATTGACATGCAAGATTTCAAAGCTTAAAGATAGGTTGAGAGGAAGAAGATAATACAATTATAGAGAGAAACATTCTTCATTCAATGATGAGAATTTCATTTCTTACTTTGATTTACACTTTACTTCTCTATATATAGGGTACATTGTAATTGGGATTAACTCACTAACAACCATTAGGAATTGTAACTGGTACTGTTACATTGATGTCAATATCTTTCAATAATCCAAGTATCCATGTTAATTCTGTAACTGTTGTTGCTAGACTTCTGCATTCTGATTTAGTTGAGCTCCTTGAAATTGTAGGTTGTTTGTTTGACTTCTAAGATATGACTGATTCTCCAAACTTAACTGGATAATATGTCAGTGATTTTCTTGTATGAAGATATATAACACATTCTGCATCACAAAAAGGTGAAACTGTTTATTGAGATTTACTATATATAAGCATGCCCAAGACTGGTTGATTTTTTATATACTTGACTATTCTGATTGTTGCATCTAGGTGGGATTTCTTTGGTTGTTATAAGAACTGACTAAGTGTCTGCACACCGTATAGAATTTCTAGTCTAGTAACAGTTAGGTAAAAAAGTTTCCCTATAAGTCTTTGGTATAGACTGAATAACTTCATCATCTGGTTGTTTCTTCTCAAGTACATGAATATCATATTATTTGGTAGTAAGTTTGACACTGCAATCCATAGGTGTGTTTATAGGCTTTGCTGCAGCTAAACCAAGTTCATAAATCAGCTTGAATGCTTACTTTCTTTGGTGCATTAGTATGTCTTTATCAGACCTTGCAAACTTTATTCCTATGAAGTATTTTAACTCTCCTAGATCCTTCATCTTGAATGCTTGTTGTAGTGTTTGTTTGATTTTTTGTATTTGATCCAAATGATCTCATGTTAACAAAATGCCATCCACATATACTAGCACCTGAATTATTCCTCTATAATTTTGTCTTGTGAATAATGAGTGATCATACTTGCTCTGTGAGAACTGTATCTTAAGTAATGCCTCAGTTAGTTTAAAGTTCCATTGTCTTGGTGCTTGTTTAAGCCCATACAAGGACTTAAGGAACATGCATACCAGTTTATATTCCCCTTGACTCTTGAATCCTTATGGTATTTTCATGTAAATTTCATCCATAAGATCACCTTGCAAGAAGGCATTGTAAATATTTATTTTATGTATATGACACGTCTTTGTTGCTGCAAGGGCTAATATTGACCTCACTGTAAACATTTTTACAATCGGGGAAAATTTCTTGATAGTCAATGTCGTTCTTTTGGATATAATCTTTAGCCACGACCCTTATTTTCAATCTTTCAATCTCACTGGATGCCTTATACTTGATCTTGTAGATCCATTTACACCCTATGTGTATCTTGCCTTTAGGAATACTAACTATATCCCATGTATGATTATCCTGCAGTGCAGTAATCTCTGGTTGCATAGCATCAACCCATTTAGGATCTTGCTTCAATATATGTTCTAGACTCAGTGAAAGTTGAGAATTCAGTAAGAAAGGCATGCTATTTTGATGATAATGACTCATAGGATTTGAAATTTGCTATAGAATAAGGTGCTTTTGTGTTGGTCTTGACAAAGTCTTTTAGCCAAATTGGAGGTTGAATTGTCCTACTGAATTTTTTGGTAGGTTCCGTTTGAGAGTTTTAATGAACATCATTCGGCAATGAGAGTGTAGAATCTACTATCTAAGAATTGTCAATATTATTATCAGTGTGACTTGGTAGTGTATGTGCAGGCAAAGTAATTTTTTATGTAGGTGGAGTAGACTGGTTGATCTTACTTGTAGTAGGAGGAGGTACAGGATTATAGATATTTGAATTGTCAGTGTCAATAGACAAACTTGATAAAAACAGTGGCTCTTCTGATGTATTCCATTTGAATGGAAATTCATTTTCCCTAAAGCTTACATTCATATGATAAAAAATATCTTATGTTGTATGTCATACAATATGTATTCCTTTTATACTTCAGAGTAGCCCATAAATACTGAGGTTCTGGTTCTAGACTGCAATTTATCAGAAATTGGCAGATCCTTAACATATCATAGGCATCACATTGCTCTTAAAGTGTGATATAAATGTTTCATGTTATACAATTTTTCATAAGGTATCATACTGACCACAGATGAGGGAAGCCTGTTGATTAAGTAAACTGCAGCGTGTACACATAACCCCAAAAATCTTAAAGGTATATTAGCCTGAAATCTAATTGCCCTTGTGATTTCCAGTATGTGCTTATGCTTCCTTTCAGCAACTCCGTTTGATGAGGAGTGTAATCACAAGATATTTGATGCACAATTTCCTTATCTAAAAATAACTTATGGCATACTTCATTAACAAACTCTGTGTCATTATCAGTTCTTACTATTTTTATAGTTTTATGAAATTGAGTTTGCACAAAATTTAGGAAATACTGCAAAACACATACATCTGATTTGTACTTAAGTAAATATACTCAAGTCATCATTGTGAAGTCATCACAATAGTCGAAAAGTATTTATTTCCATCATGAGTTTGAACTTTACAAGGCCCCCCTACATCCATATGAACTAAGTCAAAGCAATCTGAACTTCAATACAACTACTGGGAAATGGAACTCTACACTGCTTTGCACCCGGACATACACTACATTTTTGCAGAGTTTTAACTCACATTAGATTTTGCAAAAATCAATTTGCTTAGTACACTACTAGATACATGTCCAAATCTATTATGCCACATAGTTATTTCTTATTCATTGACTAGTATTATTCCTTTAGCTGCTAAACTCAACGGTCCTTTTGAGAGTCCACATGTCTTATTGAGAATTACATACAATCCATTTTGTAGCTTACCAATCTCTTTCACCCTCCCATTGTAAAGATCCTGAAATAAACAGAAATCATGATTGAAAGTGGCAGCACAACACAATTCTCTAGTCAATTGAGATACTACAATAGGTTATACTTGGACTGTGGCAATAGTATAACATTACTTAGTGCACTTCTATTTGAAATCCTACTTGAACCAGTATGATTGACATATGAAAGATTTGTGCTTTTAAGAACAGTTGTCTTATCCAATAAATTTATATCAGACACCATTTGATACTAATAATGCTTTATGAAAACTTATACATATTGCATTTGCATATGATTGAGTTGTCTTTGAAACAACATTTGTGTTTGTTTGAGCCTAACTCAGCAGCTTTACAATTTGATCATACTGGCCTTATGAAAACCTTGGTGCTCCAAGATATTGCATCACATCTGTAGGTACACCTTCTTGAACTCTGTGACCATCAGTTACATTTGATTGCCCATTATAGAAAAAAACATTTGTGTTCATTAACATACTTCCTTGGCCTCCTTGAAAGCTTATTATGTTATTCTCAGCATACACATTGTAAGCTACATGCTCATTTTTAGACTTGAAACCTAGTGGATATCCCACTACCATGTAACAATGCTCTTTTGTATGTCCCTTCAACTTGCGCACTTCACAAAATAAGTTGTAATTCTTCTTGAATTTTGATGGACCTGCTTTAGAGTACATTACTGCAGGATCAAAACTAGAGTCATTTTCATTAGGCACAACACCTAATAGTCCTGCAGAACTTATGCTACTGATTTTTTACTTTCATCACTTGTAATAACAACATAAGTTTTATTAATTGTGGTAATGATGAAATCAATAATATTTTGACTCCTTACTTTCTTATAATTGTCATTAAGACCATCAAGAATGGGTAAAATTTCTGCCTTTGCAGATACAACACAAATTCTTTTGATTTTTGCAATTGCGACTAGGTGGTGATATTATAGACTGAAATTTCACCCACAAATTTGAGTTTACTATAATACTCAGCAACACTAGAAGTACCTTGATACAAAGTTGTTATTTCTCTATGTAAATTGTAGATTCTTAAACCATCTATTTTGTCAAATCTCTCATGCAAATCCTCCCACACGTCTTGTGTAGTATCAGTATACACCATACCACTAAGAATACTACTAGATATAGTATTCATAAAATACTGTAAAATCGCATTCACCATATCCCACTGATCTCATAATTCCTCTCCATGGCTCTCTTTCTTACATGCTCCAGTTACAAACCCAAACTTGTTTTGTCCTAGCAATGTAATACGTATTGAGCTACTCCATAATGAGTAATTATCACCCATCAATTGAAGAGATATAAGAGAGATTTCACTTACGTCAGAGGATTAGAGATACAAGGGATGGTTATGATCCGTAACATGCCTAGTTCCATTTGAAGTTGATTGACCGCCGTTATTAAGAATTTCATTTGCAGGATGAGAGTTATCATTTCATGTATATTAGACATCTTGAATCAACAAGAAATCAACAATCCTTAGAACTTTTAGAACTGATTTACAGAATATCTATTGGTGATATACACTTCGCACAACAGATCAAGAATTTCATATTTTAGAAGAAATGAATTGTGATTGATAATTGCGGAAATAAGAAGTGAAAGATCAAACAATTGAGCGTAATTACTCAATAGTCTGATACCATTAAGAAATTAAGAGTAGACATCGATGTTTGACATGCAATATTTCAAAGCTTGAAGATAGATTGACAGGAAGAAAATGATACAATTATAGAGAGAGAAATGTTCTTCATTCAATGATGAGAATTTCATTTCTTACTTTGATTTACACTTTACATTGTAATTTGGATTAGCTCACTTACTACCATTAGAAAGATAACTAATAACTAATTTCTAGAAATGAGCGTTTTACTGACCACTTACTAGGGATGTTCAAATGAGACTTAAAAATCGATCTGAATCGAATTAGAATTCGAGTCAAACCGACTTAATAACCCAAAAATTGGCTCGTATTGATTTGACTTGATTTTAAATTTTTAAAAACCGATATCATTTAGTTTGGTTTGATATTAAACCAACAAAAAAACAAAACAAACTGAAACAATCTGAACCAAAACAAACTGAACCAAACTGATAATATATATACATACATACATATATATTAGTTTGGATTCATGTCGGGATGCTCAACAACAAAGGCTATTCATCTTGTGAGGAGGCTGGTAGAGCAGTATAGGGAGAGGAAAAAGGACCTTCACTTGGTGTTCATCGACTTTGAGAAGGACTACGACAAAGTTCCTAGAGAGATTCTATGGAGGTGCTTGGAGGCTAGAGGTATACTTATAGCGTACACTAGGGAGATCAATGACATGTATGAGGGAGCCAAGACTCGGGTGAGGACAGTGGGAGAAGATTTAGAGCACTTCTTAGTGATGATGGGATTGCACCAAGGATCAGCTCTCATCTCATTTTTATTTGCCTTAGTGATGGATGTTTTGATGTGGCATATCCAGGGAGATGTACTATGGTGTATGTTATTTTCGGATGATATAATGCTAATTGACAAGATCCGTAGGGGAGTCAATGCTAAGCTCGAGGTTTGGAGATAGACTTTGAAGTTTAAAGAGTTCATATTGAGCATGACCAATACATAATACTTTGAGTGTAAGTTTAATGGTGTGACGCAGGAGGCCGATATGGATGTAAGGCTTGATACATATGTCATCCAAAAGAAAGAAAGTTTCAAGTATCTTGGATATATTATCAAATATAATGTAGAGATTGACTATAATGCCGCACATCGTATTAGAGTAAGATGGATAAAATAGAGGCTCGCTTCAGGAGTCTTGTGTTATAAGAAGGTGCCACCAAAAACTCAAAGGTAAGTTTTACAGGGTGGTGGTTAGACCAACTTTATTGTATGGGATGGAGTCTTGGTCAGTCAAGACCTCTCACGTTCAGAAGATAAAGTTGCAAAAATGAGGATGTTGAGGTGGATATATGGGCATACTATGAGAGATAGGATTAGAAATGAAGATGTTAAAGACAAGGTGAGAGTGGCTTCGATAGAGGATAAGATGCGAGAAGTGATACTGATATGGTTTGGGTATGTGTGGAGGCCTCTGTGCGGATGTGTGAGCGATTGGCTATGGATGGCTTCATGAGGAGCAGAGGTAGACCAAAGAAGTATTGGGGAGGGTTAATTAGATGTGATATGGTACAATTACAGCTTACCGAGGATATGGTAGTAGATTAGAGGTTGTGGATGACACGTATTAGGGTAGAGGGTTAGTAGGTAGTAAAGTGGTGTCTCGCTTATTCTTCCTTATTACTAGTAGTAGTCGTATTTCTCGTGTAATTTCTTATTCTTTGATTTCTGTTATTATTTATTGTCTCGTGTTCTCCGCTTGACATATTGTTTTGTTGTAGCTATTGTCTATTGCTCCTTCTTTATTATTAGTCATAGTATCTCTCTTGTAGTTTTTTACCTTTCGACTCTTGTAATTATTTATTGTCTCTTATTCTTCGCTCCTCTTTTCTATTTAACCTACTATGTTATTGCTTTATTCTTAGCCGAGGGTCTATCGAAAATGTAAGGTTTTGTTGGGTTCGTGTACGCATCGGAATTTGAAAATTTTATGTTTCAAACCCAACAAACGACGAACTGCATGATGATTATGCAATAATATAAATACATGTAAACATACAACATGTAGCGTAACCGTAATACTTCTAAAGAACACTTACGGTTTGTATAAATCTGGAATCTTTTAGTATAGCGTCCGAAGGTGCGCACACAATTGTTCCTCGATTGCAAGTTCCAAGAACTGCGATGTAATCCTCTTTCAGACAGCTACGAAATCCAACAGAGGTTCGAGAGAGAATATTTAATTCTAGGTCTCTAATACTTAGAATGATATTAGAATAATTATTTGTGTCAATGAATAATAAAATGAACACCCTTTTATAGCTGCGTTTTAGGGTTTAAAATGCAGCCTAGGATTCCCGTGGGCCAGGCCGAGAAAATGAGGCGCAATGGGTTAGTCTGACTGACCCACTGTCAAGGCGGCGCCGCAGCCCTAGTCCATTTTTTGGAAGTAGTCTCGTTTTCATTTTAATTAAATTTGAAATCCAATCTCGACTTAATTAAATGATCATTATTCATTCAAATGTCTCGATCATAAATCAAACATTTATATTCTCTCATTACATCCTTAGATCGACGGAACAATTGACTTTGTGTTATCCTACATGCCTTCACATATCGACACTAATCATATTAGGGTCTACACGAAACTCCTAGACGGGCTATTAACAACTCATATTTCATTGTCTGGGACTGAGAGTCATAGAGACTCTTCAAATGTTCTAGCATCTCGTTAGGGCCCATGTTCTCATGATGTCTGTAGTTCCACTGCCATGGAAGACAACATGATGCATTGTGCAAAAGTGGCGTCATCTAGATGTTTCTGATAGGATGTCTTATCAAATGAGGCATATTCCACGGAATATTCGGCAGGGACTACGGGGAACACTTTGTCCAACACATATTCAATCTTTTCTTGTCTTAGGACAATTCTTAGATTCCTAAGCTAGTCCAGATAGTTTGGTCCGGTGAGTTTGTTCATTTCCATCAGCATTGTAAGTGATAGGCTCAATATTTTGACAATCTGAAGAGTTAGATAGACAAGAAACTACAATCAAATTTATTTCATATTATACACATTCATTTTAGGCTAATCAACATGATCTTTTGTTTAATTAGCCCCCACTATTTTAGCATATTTCTACGACCCCATAGTAGAATACGGACCTAGATTTATTTAAGGTCATAATGGGCCAAGATCCAAGCCTATGATATCTCCGTGTTTGCTTTGATTGATAACTTCAATAACATATCTTGGTAGGTTCTAAACCAATTGCAAAACTTATTTGTAACTCTCGGTTGGTTAAATATTTCATTTTAATCTTGCGTTCTCAGATTAGTCCGACTTTGGCGCCAAGATTTGTCTAAGCAACTCAACCCCATTACACGACTGCGTTTATGTATCTAAGTAAACTTGGCCTTTGTGAGCAAACACTTTGGTGTAAATACCCACAAAAGTTTATCATCTACTTTTACATTTAAACGCATCTATGAAAGAGTCTGAGTCCTCGTAGACTTAGAGCAAATGCTTTGGCATAAATACTCGTATCACCGAAAAAGATTTTGCACTCTAACAATTATAATAGACGACACATTCTAATTTAGACTTGTATTCAAAATTTGGGGAATATTTTTCAGTTTCGGGGATTTCAACCAAGATCAACATTCATGTCATATTCAATATGACATATAATCATGTAATTTCTAAATCATATTTAGTTGGGAACCATCAACCCAATAGGCATGATTTAAGATGGTTTTGATCAATTATTGGGCGGCGTCTACCCAGACAGTTACAGTAGACACTATGTTAATAATTAAATGCACGCTTTAAAACATTTAAAATATATTTCGGTATATTATTCAATAATATACAATTAATAATAATCATGGGTTAATTTGTCTAAACTCTAAAGTCTAAGTATATGCCAACAATCCCTTAAACATTTTCTGATTTTAAAAACTGATTTTCAGGATGTTTCTGTAAATTCTAAACTTTTCAAAATTTACAGTTTAGTCTTTTAGGAATATAAATTTCAATTTGAACCCTCTTAAAGTCAGAAAATTCAATTTTAGTTTTTAGAAAATATTTTCAGGATTTAGGGACCTGTCTGCAATTTTCAGAATTTAAAAATCTAATTTTCAGAAACTTTATTTAATTACATATTTTCCCCAAAGGACCAAATCTACCTATTTATAAAGTTTTAATTTCAAATTCTGAAACTTTTAAACTTCAGAATCTGAAATCTTTAAAACCTCAGTTTCTGGTTCTGATTTTTTTTATTTTGGAGCCCCGGCACCGCGGCCCTAATTGGGTGGCGCCGCGGTTTGCAGATTCATCCTCATACTCCTTCACCATCAAACAACACGTTTATCGACCATCATTCAATCTCTTATCGTTCTTCGTCTTAGTGCACTATGTTCGTAACAAACCGATTACGCACATCAACTTAGAGGAGTTAGATTGAAATGACTTCCTCGATTACATAATTGTTTAACAGTTCAACAGACAAGGATTATGTGTTCTTAATAAGTTAGGTTTTAAAGCTTCTAAACGACATAAAAATTAGATTTAAACAAACCCTAACACATATTATTATTAACTATTATTACATAATCACACAAAACAGTCCAGACTCTGATACCACTATAGGATTTTGTTGGGTTCGTGTACGCATCGGGATTTGAAAATTTTATGTTTCAATTCCAACAAACGACGAACTGCGGGATGGTTATGCAATAATATAAATACATGTAAACATACAATATGTAGTGTAACTGTAATACTTCGAAAGAACACTTACGGTTTGTATAAATCTGGAATATTTTAGTATAGCGTCCGAGGGTGCGCACGCAATTGTTCCTCGATTGAAAGTTTCAAGAACTGCTATGTAATCCTCTTTCAGACAGCTACGAAATTCGGTAGAGGTTCGAGAGAGAATATTTAATTCTAGGTCTCTAAGACTTAGAATGATATTAGAATAATTATTTGTGTCAATGAATAATGAAATGAACACATTTTATAGCTGCGTTTTAGAGTTTAAAATGCAGCCTAGGGATCCCATAGGCCAGGCCCAGAAAATGAAGCGCAGTGGGTTATTCTGACTGGACCACTGCCAAGGCGGCGTCGCGGCCCTAGTCTATTTTCAGGACATCGTCTCGTTTTCATTTTAATTAAATCTGAAATCCAATCTCGACTTAATTAAATGATCATTATTCATTTAAATATCTCTATCATAAATCGAACATTTATATTCTCTCATTACATCCTTAGATCGACGGAACAATTGACTTAGTGTTACCCTACAGGCTTTCACATATCGACACTAATCTATTAGGGTCTACACGAAACTCTTAGACGGCGTCGGAAGACGAACTCAATATGTGAAGTATAGTTACACGAATCTGATAAACTGAAACTCTGTGTGGGAAGACAAAATCCTTTCATTCACGACACACTCGATCAAGCTTAGGATCTGCCAAGTGTCTATCCAAATGAATTGATCATTATATCTCATATATTTTAGTTGACAACAAGACCATATCCTAGATGTGTCTATTGCGTTGGCCAATGACTTAGACAACCCAATATCACTGAGAAACTGAGTGCTCTCTTGAATATACATTCGAGAAATAAATCATAATCTTGGCTCAACTACCACCTTAAATTCACTTCGTAATATACTCAATACAAGTCGTATCTCAACCTATAAGACATTTGAGCTTAGGACATGATCAAAGTATTTTATGCTGCAGACAAGGTGCGTAAGCCCTCAAGTCTAAGGACTTCTATCTCCCACACGTTGATCATACTTTAGATATTGTATAACAAATAGTATATCAGCAGGGTATATCAATACTTCTAAAGTATCCATGTGTCCATCACGAGTAACCATTACTCGTAGCAGGTGAGACATACTACATCCTCTAAGGATGTGATGCATACCACATGTCGACATATCATATATCATCGATATCCCATTCTCGATGATCATTAGTCGATGTTACTTTAAGAGTTACGTTATAATATTAATATCTCACACTATTAATAACCATGTAACCTCTAGGGATGCATATTATAGAATATCATAAACAATCAACTAATAATTCATTAATTGCAAATGCCAAAATATTAATCTCCGTTAATAATAATATGAATGTGTATAAAGTACATTTGTCCTAATACAAATTGTCTTTAGAACATAAATATACTTTCATAAAACAGTCTCTCTACCTCCTGAGGTAGAAGTAAGGTCTGCGTATGTAAAGAATGGATGGTAAGGTCTGCGTATGTAAAGAATGGATCTTGGGCCTAACTCAACCCCAAAAGCTAGCTTGTAGGATGAGGATTGTCCAAGTCCATATAAGGAGTCCATGTTTCCATTCCATATCCGATGTGGGACTCTTGACACTCCCCCGCACGCACAGACCTTGTTAACTGGAGCGTGGATAATATAAGTTGGGGGCCCAACATCGGTGAACAAAGAATTGGAATGAGTCTGGCTCTGGTGTCATGTAAAGAATGGATCTTGGGCCTAACTCAACTCCAAAAGCTAGCTTGTAGGGTGAGGATTGTCCAAGTCCATATAAGGAGTCTATGTTCTCATTCCATATCCGATGTGAGACTCTTAACAGCGTACACTCTACCCTCCTCAGACCCACTTGGTGGATTTCACAGGTATATTATTGTTGTTGTACATACATACATATTAGACATTAATTGAATTTCATCTATGTTCTTCATAATTTTGGATCCTTTCAAGTCCAATTCTAATTATTATTAGAAAGAAAAGTCTGGCCCGGAAATGAACTATTTCCCAACCCTTTTCGTCAGTCAGTACCCTTGGCTCTTTTATTTTGTTTTTAATTATAGGATGTTTGAGTTAAAGAAAATCTTGCCCAAAATTCTCAGAAAAATGAGCCTTGTATGGATGAATTTGATTAGGTGATTGAAATTGAACTTTTTGTTGATGAGGTGATTTCTTTACCAATTGACATGCTCCTTGATTGATCTATTGATGCCTATATCTCATTAGGTGGAGAAAGGAAGAAGATTTTGGAAAATTTTGAGTGATGAGTGAACTTGATTATGTGTTAGGAATTGAGTTTTTCATTTATGAGGTGATTTCATTACCAACTTCCCACATCCTATAAGTATTCTAAAAAACTGCCCATCAAGAACGTGATATTCCTATCTGTTGACTTCTTTGTGGATTCTTGGAAGAAAAAAAATATTCTTGAATGGTGTTCTTGTTCTTTCGCCCTGTTTTCTTAGGGGAATTAAGTTAAGAGATTCTTTTTTAAAAAAAATAAAGATTATGAGACAAATCTGTGTAGTATTTGCTTGTATTTCGGGTTATGTTTTTGTTACTGTTGTTGTATCTCATTTTCATTTTTATACCTCACTTGTATCATGCGTTATAAAATACATTCTTAAAATTCATTAAAAGGCAAAAACCGAATCAAACCGATAAAACCGACAGAATTTATACTAACATATTTTACGGTTTGTTAAAAAAACTTGACAGTTCCTCAGCTTGCTATCAAGTTTGATATTTTACTCTTATTTTAGTAGAAATGTCTGTCATAAATAGAGATTGAGTAACCCAAGAGAAAAAAGAAGTCAGATGATTTCTTCTCGCTTAAGTGAACTTTGATAGACAAAATTACTCATAGTTGAAGCACATGCTAGCTGACCTGACGCTCTACTATTATAAAACAGGAAAAGAGGAGTAAGGAGAATGACATCTAAAGCAGATCGAAGAAGGCCAAAGGCTTCGTAGTACAAATATTTATGAAATTAAGGTCATTGGAGAATCTTTAAGTCCAAGTCTAGGAAAGCCAAGCATGATGTTATTAATTTACTAGGATAAAGACCAATAAAAAATGGTTAGGAGAGGACTGAGGAGTAAAGAAGACAAGGACCACTCACATAGGAGCAGTAAATTAAAACCCTAAACTTTGACTTGTATACTCTTTTGTCTGCAACATCTCCATCAACCGTACCATATAGATATAGATGTTTTACCAGATAATAATCAAATAAATGCTACTTTTCCAGTCTAAATAGTGGAGGACATTACAATTGACATAAGAAAAAAAAACTACCTTGACTTTGAGACAATGAGAATATGTTGTCACGTTAACTATGAATCACTAGCTTGTCATTTTTGTCAACAATTGATACTCTCAGCCTTTCTTCCTGCTGATGATAGCAAAATTACTTCCCATCAACTGCTAACTTCACTGTTTTTAGCTTTATTTAATTTGCAAAACAACAGGATGTAGGTAGGTGAAAGCAATACATATTACCAAAAAGAACTGATAGTTTTGTTCTAAGTTTATCAAATCAAACGCGGTTTTGGCTTTTTTTTTTAAACTCCGACACATTGAATGCTTGGCTTGCACTTGTTGCAATGGAGTTAATGTTCTTGTCTCCTGAATCATTTCAATGCTTGCAATAAAACACTAAAGGGTCAAAGCTTGTTGCCCCTTCAAATCCACATGATCAAATATCCAAATGTTAATGGTCAGGAATTAGTGATATGGGTCATGGCATCACATGAATAAGTGAAATTTGAAAGTATGTATGTCCTAGAAATAATCATTTTAGGATCAGATGCACTTGAACACATTCATATTATTAATAAGATTAATATATATTTGGCATTTGCAATTATTGAATTATTATTTGATTGTTTATATTATTCATTAATGTGCATCCCTTGAACTTACATTGTCATTAGTAGTGTCAGATATTAATGATAGAGTGTAGTTCTTAAAATAGCCTAGACTAATGATCATTGAGAATGGGATATCAATGATATGTTATAAGTCGACGTGTAGTGCGTCACATTCTGAGAATGTAGTATACCTCACTTACTACTAGCAATAGTTGTTAGTGATGGACACATAGATACTCTTGAGGAGTATTGGCATACCACGATAAACTATTTGTTATACATGTCTGCAGAGTATTATCGGCACGTGGGAGATAGAGGTCCCAGACTTGAGGTCAATATCGCTTGTTTACGAGCAATGCACTTTGATCCTGTCTAAGCTCAAATGTATTATAGGTTGAGATCGACTTGTATTGGGTGCATTCTGAAGTAGATTGAAGGTGGTAGTTGAGCAAGAATAGGATTCATTCCTCGATTGGAATTTCGAGAGAACACTCGGTTTCGTAGATGTTAGGTCGACAAGTCATTGGTCAACGCAAGAGACATATCTAGGATATGGTCAGTTGTCGACTAATATAGATGAGATAAAGTGATCGAGCCATTTGGATAGACACTTGGCAAATCTTAAGCTTGATCGAGTGTATCGCGAATGAAAGGAATTTATCATCTCACATGAGGTTTGTTTACTTGAGTCTTGTAAACGTCTTTCACATATCAGGTCCGCGTGGCCGCCTGGAGTTCCGTAAACCTCGATTTGATCAGTCTTAGTGTGTGAAGGCACAAAGCGGTCACACTAAGTCGATTGTCTTTTCGGTCTAAGGGTATATTGAGAGAATGTAAAATATCGGATTTTGAATCAAGATATTTATTTTATAATAAATTATGGGATAATTTTCATTTGATGCAAATTAATTAATTAAGTTAAAATTAAATCTTGGATTTAATTAGAACTAAAACGTGCAGAAAATAAATAGAGAGTCGATAACAATGTGGGCCCGACCGCCCATCGCATTTGGATTTGGGTCAGGTCTTGAAGCCTGATCCAAAGCTGATTTGATTTAGGGTTTCCTCAACTATATATTTGGCACTTAACCCATAATTTCACGAATAACTCACTTTCCACTTTCTGAACTCAGAGTTCAGGAAATAAAATTTTCTCAAACCTCTGTCAAGATTTCCTAGCTTTCTTGGGCAAAGGAATATACCGAAGCAAGGCTTGCACCCGGATTGAAAATCGTGTGCGCACCTTTTAGTAGAGACTGCATTAAAAGCATAAACTGTAAGTTTTTCTTTCATGTCTTTGCAGATTTGAATTATCGCATAATCATACCAGAAACGTTTGTTGGAGCAAGTAAGTTTACTCAAAAAATTTAAACTTTCGATGTGTCTTACTTATATGTTTTACACCCAACAAATCCCTACAAATTTTCAAGATCAAACTTAAGTTCAACCACAGGAATGAAAGAACTTTGTTGCTAATTCAGAAAGATCTTTAGAAACATTTTTTAGGAGATCGTAAGATGTACCTTCTCACCAAAGCACAAAACATCCCGCGTTCATGCAAAGTCCAGGGAAGGACCGCATATTACACTCCTTGGAGTTCAATTTTCTCCCAACCCGACGTAAACGCTGGATATTTCGTGCACTGGGCTACCTTTTTTTCTTATTCTTGTTTTGAGTGAGAAAGGTGTCACGACCCCTTTTAGGAATTGCGGTGGCACCTACACTTTTCCCACCAGTAGGCGAACCACTCTCAAATCATTAACATGATATAAAAAAGAAATGTGAAATTAACAACATATTTAAATAAGTTGTTTGCTCATAATATAAAATGCAGAAGGATAAGTCTGAGAATTGTAAGTACAACTCCAAGAATCTAGTCAATAATACAAGAGCTTTAACCAAATACAAGTTTGAATAAGGAAAACATACGTCAAATGGCTAATCAACAAGTACAAATGTCTGAACATGCAAAATAAAAGACAAGGGAAGAGATAGGAGCATCCAAGGCATGCCGGAAAGTAACATTATTATCCTGAATACTGATAATCAACCTTCTCGGACTCAAACTCGAGGTCCCGAACTGGTAGAGGGAGTTGTATCTGCATCCAAAAGAATGTAGCAAGTGTAATATGAGTACACAACGTACCCCCGTAGACATCATAAGCCGACAACGACGGAAGATACGCAGTTAGAGATAAATATCAAGTTGACACCAAATAATCCTATACTAAGCAGTTCAATATCCCAAATAAGTCACATTGTCCACATAGTAGTTCACTGAATCAACAATTCACTTGTTCATATAAGGTTTCATAATCATTTAAGTCACCACAATTACAGAAGAGTCCAATGACCATAACTCAAGTTATCAAACAACCAAATAAGATAGGTCGACCCTAGTACACAACACCCTATCACAATCCTCTTCACGGGGTATCACAATTTGTCTGATTATAACCACATTAGCTTCTTATTTCCCATAACTCTTGGGCTTGATTATGATTCTATACAAGAGTAGGACACATTTTCATTTATTTAACGTCCTCATTAAACTCTAAGTAGAAGTATGTGTTGTTTATCTTTGATTAAAGAGGTAATCTATATATGCATAACATACAAGTCATTTAAGCACCACAATAAAATCTCAATCAATTCCTTACTGGACTCTCTATCGAATAATGTTATCAGTTTTTGAACAATACAAGACATACCCAGTTCTTCATGTTCAACATGATAGTTCTGTCCATAAAATCTACCGACCACAACATAGTTCGACAACGAGTACTCAGACTCATAACGGTGTAATCACACAGTCCATTGCACAGAGAACAAGCCAATCACGACAACCAATCTAGCCCAATATAACCAATTCAATCATCCAAATCCATTTAATCCAGGTATCATCCAAGTTCTAATAACCAATCTATATAATGTTTCCAACAACAAGTAATCACATTATGAATAATATGAATGTAATGCATATGTCAGGTACCTTTCATCTCCAGTATACATGCGCTCAAATTCTATGAACTGCATACCCATGGGGGACTCGAAAAGTCAATATACTCTTTCGAAATTTTTCAACGAAGCCCAGCTCTTGGCTGAAATAACTATTGCAGGTGTGCAACACATTCCATGTGTATCATCATCATCCAAAAAAATTCATCGGATTCCATCTCTGTGGATGTAGTATCATCATCAATCAATATTGCCAAAATCTCATAAGTATTCTTACCTTCTCGATCTCTTGGACCCATACCATTTTCATACCTCTCATATCAATATCATCAGAACCATAAGTGTATGAATGCAAATGACAATATAAGGCAAGAAATCAGGATGTATGAGATGCAACCAAGTATAAGAGATGAATATCACATGCTTTCAGGAAATCAACATCACATAATCCAAGTAAAAATCAGGATAATCATATTGAAAGCAATGTGATGAATAAACACAACAATGATAAATATGACGACGAGCCCACATAATGGCGACAAACCCAATCAACACTAATCGAAATCACCTTAAGGTTGATTCCCCAAATCACTCATCATCACAGTTTAACACCGGTACCCACCCAAACGTTCATCACAACCGCTTGGGTGGAACCCCCAAAGACACTCAATACCCCTCAATATTTATAACTAATTACGTACTTCTATCGAAGTCTAATAAGAATAAATTACAGCCTACCTCAGGGCCGAGCAGGTGCCACATGAAATAAACTCTTCGCACTGGCCTTGCCCTATCGGAGCGCCTCATAGTAATCGTAGTCTAACGTGCATAGATTATACGTTAATATAAATCTAACACACCATGCACGGACTTAGTCCTTCAATCATATCAAAGACACCTAAAACCAGCCCCGAGCCCACGGTATCAAAATCCAAACTTTATTACCCAAAAAACATAATCACATACTAGACAATCCTATCCTTAAGTTAATTGAAAAATTAAACCCGATTGAACTCTCAATTGCATAATTTAAGAAAAACCCCAATTTATAAAACCCTGGATTTCCCCCCAAATTGAAAAGGTTTCAATTCCCAAATTAATTAATACAACATGGTCACCTAACATTAATCAACACTTATTCAAGAAATCATGATCATCTAATCCATAATTCATTCACAAATCAAAGGTTTAGCTCTATTAATCTTCCATAGAAACCTACAACCTTTCTTCCCCAAATGATGTCCAAACTAGTATTTAAAATACAACAGTGATCATAAGGGGTGAAGTTATACCTTAAGAGACGATCCAAATGATTTCCCGAAGAAAATCATCCCCAAGCAAGCTCAACAACCGAGATGTGATATTTACAAAATCTCGCATAGTCGTTGGTGCGAGAGAGTCCACGCAGAGGCGTCGTTGTCTCTGCGGGGAAACCTCCGCAGTGGCGGAACCTCAAAACATTACACGGCCAACATCTGTGAGCCAATCTCCGCAAAGGCGGACCCGCAAAAGCATCCACACAATCCGCTGGTGCGGACACCAGACACCATAATGGAAAATTATAGAAATCCTCCTCCAACCACCCGAAATACTCCCGAGACCACCCAGACACAAACTAGACATGATACCCCAAGGTAAACGGTGCTACAAACTCACTCGCACCCTCAAATTTATCATATAACTGAGCTAATACATACTTTTCTAAGGAATCGCCCAAAACAACCCAATATCCAAATTTCACAAATAAGACCACAAAGTATATTTGATTGTCTCGGGAAGTGAACCAATGACTTGACTAAGTTATAAATGACCCTATGGAGCTACCGGAAGCGATGGAACCCAAAAACGGATCCATATACTTGAAAGTCAACTTTAAGTCAAACTAATCAACTCTAAGATTTCTATTTTGGGTTTTTATTTTGAAACTCGCATAATTGAACCTCAAGATCCGTGCCACCCATCCACGCACATCACATGCCCCACATAGATTCTACGTAAAGGATAATTTAGTCAAATAAGGGTCTTTAGCTAAAAATGATCGGACATGTCGTTACAAAAGGAGCATCTTAAAATCTCCTATGGCATTGCTTTCAAGATAGATCCTTTGATTTTTGTTCCCTATTCACATGCAAACCATTTGTATTCATGTTGATGAATCTTATGGCACTGATTTCTCTTTTGCACCATAAACAAAACTCTGATATGTGTAGTGGCTAGTGCCCACCCTGACATACTCATGTTATTCTATTATTTGAGTCTAATAACAGAATCATGATGGAGTTACATGTACTTATCTCTGAATGCAATAGTAACTATTCAGGCCATTGAGTATTAAAGACATGTAAAACTATAATTTACATGTATGCGCCATATTAATTATAAAACAACCTTAGCTTGCTCATCTATGAATTGACTGAAAGGCTGAAACAAATCAGATATTCACAGCACAGACCATCTGAATTAATCAGATATTCCTGATACTCAATTACTCTCTATTATATTTTATTGTGAGTGAGTGCGACATTTTAATATTTCTTTGAGTTATACCTACCCCGACTAGACTCACTCGGGAATTTAACTAGATATCTAATGTCACGACCCAAATCGGAGGGCCGCGACGGACACCCGGACTCAACCCATCGGGCACCACTGACCATACCACCCATACTTGACCATATTATCCACGGACTAAGCCGAGAAGGATTAGGCAAAGTTTTAACCTGAACACCCCAATTTATGTAATGACGACATGGCCAACAAGGCCATGCATGACAATTTACCACATGTCACTTATCTACAAGTCACTAAGAGTATAACGTACCATAATCAGATTGCAACTCTTAAATAAGTAGAGTGTTCCCACACAGCTGAACCAACAATCTCTTAGCACAATTTGTCACCCTCTTAGTATGAACCTGCGAGCATAAAACGCAGCGTCCCCCGACAAAAGGGACGTCAGTACGACTGATGTACTGAATATGTCAGACATAAGAAATAACAAAACAGAGATGTATCATAATCTGAAACAGAAACACTGACCAACATTACATGTCTCTGAGGGCCCTAATACATATGTCCAAATATTATGCAATACCAATGCAGTATACTGAAGGCCATACATGCGTCTTTTTTTTCATAATAGCCTCTGTGGGCATAATATATATAAATGTCATGCATGAAGCAAATGTGGTATATTATCTATTTTCCATAACCGCCACACAGGCTTTCGGTTATATTGGAATCCTACTTCAAATAACTGCCACACATGCTTTCGGTTATATCGGAATCCTATTTCCCATGACCTCCACACAAGCTTTCGGTCATATCATATGTCACACCCCGAACCCCGGGCCCGTGACTAGTGCCCTACTTGGGCACCATTTTACCTAACTGACACAAGTAAACTGCGGAACTAAACAACACCTCATTTTTTTTTAAAAAAAACCATGAACATGCAAGGGCAAAGCCGACAAGGCCGCCATATAATATACATAATCAACAGATACTACACTGTACACGAGTTCCATCCCACATATGAATACGCACTTAAGGGTTTTATCGACATACGATGGACAAGGCCCCGCATCCATAATCAGCAAAAGCATGCATCGAATGAACTATACCAAAATGATAAACTCCCGAATGTACGGAGTTATCCAAAACTCGAAAGGTGGTCCTACACTGCAGATCACCAAATTATGCACCTAAACTCGCAGATGAACGCACTTCGGGCGAGGTCAAGACAAGAATGTACCAAGTATGTGAAACTGAAAATACTGTAATGAAATAATAACAATCTATACAAAACAGGAGACATGTATGATAGCCAAACTACAATACACAATACATAAGCAGTCATATCAAGTCAGGGGCGCATGCCCTCAAAGTCACTACTCAAATATAACTATGGGTCTCACGCCCATAATATCAACCATGCCCGTGGAATCCTTCCTCACTGCCGGCAGTCCATGATATAATGTTCTGAACTTACGGGATGTAACATTCTTCCCCACTTAGAAACATTCGTCCCCGAATGTTCTTAGTCGGTTGTCAAGCTATACAAATTCCGGCATAGTCTTTTTACTATGTCTATCAATCAATACTCCACAAGACCAACGATGCCACACATGGCCACCACATAACAAACGAAAACATATCAATGGACCTTCCGTCCGCGGTCCTTTCTCACAAAACTCGAAGGTTACAGTCTTATCAAACACGGGATCCTTAGAGGTTTCTTTCTTTTTCCCGTACTAGGGATGGCCCTGTCGTAATCTAAGTCATGGGACTAACACTATCTGAATCCTTCAGTCGGACGCCCACTCAGCTAACTGATGTGTTCCCCCGTGTTACTTCCCTTCTATGTCTCACTCAGTCACAAAACTAGTTGGGGACATGAATCCTTAATCTGCCTAGCTTGGTTTACCAACCGGTGTAAACTCTAATACTAGTAGCACCTCAATAACGAGCACATAAGGACAGTGTTGCTGAACCTAAGGCGTGTGTATCATTACAATTAACCCCCACTCATGGCCTAAAAGGAATTTTCTCTACGCATCTTCATTACTTATAACTATAATCACTATAGTTCTCTTAACCCTTGTTCCTTCCTTTTCTTACTTGTCATACTTTCTCGTACTTCCAAACTTATTTAGTACACGTACAAAATCTCAAGTATTGTTTCTGTTCTCCAATCCTTGGAGTTACTATCCAAATTTGGCCATAATGTTACTTGCATTCCCGTTAAGGCTCTTCTCTGCCCTCACACCTGGTTCTGGTGGAACGCGTCCACAAACTCGTACAACGATTAACTAGACTTGGGTCTTGCATCCTCGTGACCCTATCACATAGCGGGACCATTACCAACTGACCTCACCCCATTCCATACTATCGGTTGACCCGAAATGAGTCCATAACCCGACCCATCGTTACACTTAACTTCTTATTCTTAGTCTGAAATAAATCTCTCTCTTATCTCAAGGTACTTCTTACCCTATCCCCTATTCACTAGAGGTTCGTCACATAAGCCGAAGTATTTCTACTGTACATTCTTCCCTATTGGTCTTTACACTGTTATGGGGTAATTATAACTTGTGAACCCTACACAACTATAGTCTCAGTTCACTTTAGCATTCTTGTCAACATTCTTCACTTTTCACTTTACTAATCAGAGTATCCCTACCTCTGGTGGTACTATCACTTTACAACTGCTAGCAACAAAGGGAAAACATATACGCTAGGGCGAAATCTGAATCTATCAATGCACGTATGATTCAAAAGAATCGAAATATACATGTAACCCAATGAGATGTCCGCTTTCGATCCCCGCCAGAGTCACGCCATCTATGCGGTTCGGCGACCAGAACGATAAACTCCACTCGACTCTACCACTACCGGTCGACATCCAACATCCCGCTCGCGGCGCACAATCGCGAGGAAAGGAATCAACCACCGCCTCATAGCCGAGCCACCTCACCGGTCTTTCTAAAAGGACATACCTCGATATGGCTCTGACGCCACAATAAAAACAAACACACGTGCCATAACGGCATTTCCCATACGACGCTTACTACATCGAAACACCGAGGAATAGGTGGCCTCGATCGAGAAAATCCTTCGCTCTCGGTAACTCCGACCGGAGCTGACCGACTCCTAAATACCTCATGGGTCCAATCTCCTACATGTGATCTCACGGTATGTATCGGGTAGGCCGGGACGAATATATCACTCGCCGAGGATGCTCGCCCAAAACTCACCGATAACCAACCGCTAGCCTCGTACATTGATTCCCGCTGCCTCTACCATATGTACACTGTCTGCATCGCCGAATAACCTCTCGCCGATGAAATCAGAGCACCGCTATCTTGGTCAATAACATAACTTCTTCCTCACGACCTTATAGTCTTCTCTAATCGAGAAACCGAGGCTCGTGCTGGGGCCTCAAAACTCGAGCAAAAGAACTCGCCGATCATGCAGACAACATCCAGATATCCCGGCATGAGCCCTATCAACTCTTTAAGTCCGACCGTATCTCTCGCATCGCTTTGCCATTCTGGCGCATCATGTTCTCCTCGAGGCATACCAGAACATAATAATACGTTAGAGAGGAATTATCTTAATAACACAACTCTATGGCACGATCTCGTGAGTGAGAAGAATAGAAACCAACTCCTAAATGTCCCGTAGCTCTCGCTTATGGGTGTGGCGCGCAACACACCGATAATCAAGACTCTACTAGACACGGCCTCAGAGACATTCCGAGGACCGATCGCTCGATACCACTCACACACCCCAACCCCGGCTCGTGACTAGGCCCTACCCGCACCCTTTACCTAATCGACACAAGTAAATCGCGAACTAAACAACACCTCTTTTTTTAAAACCATGAACATGCAGTGGCAAAGCCGAAGGCCGCCATATAATATACATAATCAATGCATACTACACTGCATACGCAGTCCCATCCCACATACGAATACGCACTCTAAGAGTTTTACTAACATACGACGACAAGGCCCCGCCGCATCCATAATCGTATAAAAGCCTGCATCGAAAGAACTATACCAAAATGATAAACTCCCGAATGTATGGATCTATCCAAAACTCGAAAGGTGGTCCTACACCGCAGATCACCAAATTGCGCATCTAAACATGCGCAGATGAACGCACTTCGGGCGAGGTCAAGACGGGCATGTACCAAGTATGAAATCAAAATATCAGAATGAAATCATAACAGCTATACAAAATGCGAGGCATGTATGATAGCCAAACTACAATACACAATACATAAGCGGTATATCAAGTCGTGGACGATGCCTCAAAGTCACTACTCAAATATAACTATGGGTCTCACGCCCATAATATCAATCATGCCCGTGGAATCCTTCCTCACCGCACCCATGATATAATATAACACCAATAAGCATACATGAACACCAAGTCCTACACGTGTCCTAAAATTGTACGCCAAGCAGAAAGCGAACCACCGATCCAAATGCATCATAAAATCGACCGGGAAAGTACGAAGCCAACTACGGATCCACCACCAACAATCGACCGGCAAGTACGAAAGCTAACTACTGATTCATTGCCACGAGTTATGACCGGCAAGTGCGAAAGCTATCTACCGGAGCCTCACCGTACTAAATCGTAATAATCGACGGGGCAAGTACGAAAGCTATCTACCAGTCCATCGTACGACATCCACTGACCGGGGCAAGTACGAAAGCTATCTACCAGTCCATCGTACGACATCCACTGACCGGGGCAAGTACGAAAGCTCTCTACCAGACCATCCTGTGTCACTAAATCTCATGGAGGGCTAATCCATGGAATAACAATATCCCACATGGTCGCATGCCCCGGAATCCCACATAGTATAAGCATGACCATGGGGTAATACAAACTAATCCGGGAATCTAACCCGCCTCCTGGTTACATGCCCCGGAATACCACATCGTGTAAGCATGTCCAATGAGTAATACAAATAATCTGGGAATCTAACCCGCATCCTGGTCGCATGCCCCGGAATCCCACATCGTATAAGCATGTCCAAGGATCAATCATAATGGAAGCATACCCGTGGAATCCCACATCACCGTCGGTACGTCCAAGTAAACTTACAATAAGACAACCGGCCCTCCAACCGAGAGTCGCAGCAGCGTAAAAATATAATACTTGCACTCAAAGGCTATCACCAGCACACATAGGAAAGTTCATAAAATCTTTAGACTTTCATTATCATACAAAAATGAATTGCATTTTATAAACTCAAGGCACTTTCGTTTTATATAAAAATCCGGGATTTTAACCCTAAGTACTACGTACTTCCATTCTTTTCAAAAGACTCATTTTTATATAAAACCCCAAGATACTAACACTCGTAGTATCAAGGCATGTCTATTTTTCAAACTAAGTCACTACATCTTTAGAAATTCATTTCAAGACTTGAAATGAAGTAACTTCTAATTTCACAACCTTGGCAACTCGTACCTACCAATCAAAATATACAACTTTTTTAACCTTCCATAAAGTCGTTATAACCAACTTCCCATAAAGCTGTTATAACCCTTTATGGTTTTTAGACAAATTCATTCTTTTTATAACCAAGAGACTTATACTTTTAAAACCAAGTATCACATACTTGCAAATCAAGTTTCTTAACTTTCAAAATACTTCAAGTCTCTTAATCTTTAGAAATCAAGTTTCTTCTACTTTCAAAATACTTCAAGTCTCTTAACTTTAGAAATCAAATAGCTTACACTTTTAAATCTCAAGTAACTCACACCTTTAAAACAAGTCACTTCTCTTAAATCATGTCATTTCTCCTCTTTTAAATCAATTAAGTAAATCACTCTTTTGACTCCCCTAAAGCCGTTATAACAACCTTTAGGTTTTGAAACTAAGGCACTATCCAAAAGATCTGGAAACTACTTCCTTTTCAAGACTCTATGTACTTCAAGTAAAATACTTTCACTTTTGAAAATCCAAACTTCATCAAGGTAATGGATTATAACAACTTTCAAATTAAACATCCAAAGTACATCAAGGAAGTATATAGAACAACTTCTATGTTAGGCAATTCAAGTACAAACAAGGAAGTATATAGAACAACTTATATATTAGGCAATCCAAGTACAAACAAGGAGTGGATCATTTAAGGAGTAGGATTTACTTACTTTACCATAAGGAATCATGCTAGAAGAAGAGGAGATGGTTCACATACCTTTTCGTCTTAATCCACAAGCTAAGTCGAGTACGCCGCACGTAGAATTGTCAACCTATAATGGCCACAACACGACTATCAACTTCTAGTTTCTAACGTAGAATAATACTAAGTATACGGTCTCTTATTCTACGGAAAATCAGGCAGCACCTCCTTTGTTTCTACATATTTTTCCACCTTTTTCAAGGCCCGATAATCAATAACCAACATGCCACATTTAAGGCTCAAAACATCAACCAACCAAAGGCGATTACACGCCTTACAATACGTGTAAAATTCTGCCCCACAATTAATACCAACTAAGTCCATAATCAAAGCCATTCTCGGCTAACTTATACAACAGCACAAAGTCCTTTCCAATTTTTTTTCAATCTAAGTTCTTAGGTCTAACATGTTATATAGTCATAAACAACTTTAACAACTATAATTCCTTCTTTATATAACATGTGACGACTAAAGTAATAACCAAATTGAATTGTAATCTTAAGGGCTAAACATACTAGTTTTCGGATTAGGGTTCCAATAGCCAATATACTTATCAAAATTCATACTATATACCTCATGATTGCTAATATTCATAGCTACAACAATAAGTAATCTTAATTACTAAAACGACAAGATTGTTACCTTTATAAGCCCTTATAATTTCCAAGATTCAAAGTCGCTCCTTAGCAATTCTTAGCTCCTTTCCTTTACGCTCTAATCCGCTATTTGAATCCTTTAGAAGTTCACAACCAACTTCTCTTCCATTTCCAATCCAAACTTGTGAAAACGACTTACATTTTCGCCTTGCGACTAACGTGAAAACGTCGTTTTTCCGAGATCTTTCTACTGAGATATCCTTATAATACCCTTAGGGACATTGGGTTAAAGTCTTGTGAATAATGGACCAAAATTACAAAAATTTTGTGTGTGGGAAATGATGAACCCGAGAGCTCACTTAGCATAGCTCAAAGTCTCTCAATTTTTTATAAGTATTGAAGACAAGTCTTGCACTAGTGTAGTATATATAAAACAATGGAGGGCTTAGATCACAACACTTGTGTGGTTTGGATGGAGGAGATTAAATAATTAGCCAAGTGGACAAGTTGACTTGGTCAATTTTCTCAAGCTTTGAAGACTTGTTCATCCAAAATGGTCAATGACCATTTTACCCTTGTCCTAATTCATCCAAGACTATTGTGGGGGGTGCCACGTGTCGCCCTCCCATTCGTCCATAAAATTTCGTAACCCTCGTGGCCCCACAAAACGTAAAATTTCTCGGGTGGGCCCCACGTAACCAAATCCGTAAAAATAAATTTCCATAATGATAATACATTCTATACTACTCAAATAATGCATTTTGATAATCCAATTCTCATCAACGAACATTTTTCCTTTCCGATGTTCGGAAGATTTTTCCGTCGGAAAAACAATTCTTTCTTTCATACCAATTTCTCAAGTCTTGTGTTCTCGCGTCTATTCTCTTATACATATCCTGAACTTACGGGATGTAACATTCTTCCCCACTTAGAAACATTCGTCCCCGAATGTTCTTAGTCGGTTGTCAAGCTATACAAATTCCGGCATAGTCTTTTTACTATGTCTATCAATCAATACTCCACAAGACCAACGATGCCACACATGGCCACCACATAACAAACGAAAACATATCAATGGACCTTCCGTCCGCGGTCCTTTCTCACAAAACTCGAAGGTTACAGTCTTATCAAACACGGGATCCTTAAGGTTCCTTTCTTTTTCCCATACTAGGGATGGCCCTGTCGTAATCTAAGTCATGGGACTAACACTATCTGAATCCTTCAGTCGGACTCCCACTCAGCTAACTGATGTGTTCCCCCGTGTTACTTCCCTTCTATGTCTCACTCAGTCACAAAACTAGTTGGGGACATGAACCCTTAATCTGTCTAGCTTGGTTTACCAACCGGTGTAAACTCTAATACTAGTAGCACCTCAATCACAAGCACCTGGGACAAGTGTTGAACCTAAGCGCGTGTATCATTACAATTAACCCCACCTACGGCCTAAAAGGAATTTTCTCTACGCATCTTCATTACTTATAACTATAATCACTATAGTTCTCTTAACCCTTGTTCCTTCCTTTTCTTACTTGTCATACTTTCTCGTACTTCCAAACTTATTTAGTACACGTACAAAATCTCAAGTATTGTTTCTGTTCTCCAATCCTTGGAGTTACTATCCAAATTTGGCCATAATGTTACTTGCATTCCCGTTAAGGCTCTTCTCTGCCCTCACGACCTGGTTCCGGTGGAACGCGTCCACAAACTCGTACAACGATTAACTAGACTTGGGTCTTGCATCCTCGTGACCCTATCACATATCGGGACCATTACCAACTGACCTCGCCTCATTCCATACTATCGGTTGACCCGAAATGAGTCTATAACCCGACCCATCGTTACACTTAACTTCTTATTCTTAGTCTGAAATAAATCTCTCTCTTATCTCAAGGTACTTCTTACCCTATCCCCCTATTCACTAGAGGTTCGTCACATAAGCCGAAGTATTTCTACTGTACATTCTTCCCTATTGGTCTTTACATCGCATGGGTAATTATAACTCATAACCCTACACAACTATAGTCTCATTCACTTTAGCATTCTTGTCAACATTCTTCACTTTTCACTTTACTAATCGTAGTATCCTCACTCGTGGTACTATCACTTTACAACGCTAGCAACAAAGGGAAAACATATACGCTAGGCGAAATCGAATCTATCAATGCGCGTATGATTCAAAAGAATCAAATATACATGTAACCCAACGATGTTGCCTCTTGATCCCGCCATGAGTCACGCCATCTACGTGGTTCGAGGCGACCAGAACGATAAACTCCACTCGACCTCTACCACTACCGGCCGACATCCAACATCCCGCTCGGGCGGCACAATCGCGAGGAAAGGAACCAACCATCGACCATAGTCGAGCCACCTCACCTGGTTTTCTAAAAGGACATACCCTCGATATGGCTCGGACGCCACAATAAAAACAAACACCGTGCCATAACGGCATTTCCCATACGACGCTTACTACATCGAAACATCGAGGAATAGGTGGCCTCGATCGAGAAAATCTTCTCGCTCTCGGTAACCTCGACCCCTGGAGCTTGGACCGACTCCTAAATACCTTGTGGGGTCCAATCTCCTACATGTGATCTGCGGGGGTATGTACTGGGTAGGCTGGGACGAATATATCACTCGCTGCTGAGGATGCTCGTCCAAAAACTCACCGGGATAACCAACCGGTCTAGCCTCAGACGATTCCCGCTGCCTCTACCATCCGTACACACGTCTCAGACCGCCGAATAACCTCCTGCTAATGAAATTGTAGCACCGCTATCTTGGTCAATAACATAACTTCTTCCATCATGACCTTATAGTCTTCTCCTAACTGAGAAACTGGAGGCTCTGGTGCTGGGGCCTCAAAACTTGGAGCAAAAGAACTCGCCGATTGCGGCACAACATCCGGTGTATCCTGGGCATGAGCCCTATCAACTCTCTAAGTCTGACTGGTATCTCTCTCACATCGCTTTGCCCTTCAAGCATCGGTTCTCCTCGAGGCATAACAGAACATAATAATACGTTAGAGAGGAATTATCTTAATAACACAACTCTATGGCACGATCTCAGAGTGAAAATAATAGAAACCAACTCCTAAATGTCCTGTAGCCTCCTGTTTATGGGTGTGGTGCGCAACACACCGATAATCAAGACTCTACTAGACACGGTCTGTAGACATTCCGAGGATCGATCGCTCGATACCACTGTCACACCCAACCTCGCTCGTGACTGGCCCTACCCGGGCACCTTTACCTAATCGACACAAGTAAATCATGAACTAAACAACACCTCTTTTTTTTAAAAAAAAACCATGAACATACAAGGGCAAAGCCGACAAGGCCGCCAAATAATATACATAATCAACAGACACTACACTGTACACGAGTCTCATCCCACATATGAATACAGACCTCTAAGAGTTTTACTGACATATGACGGGACAAGGCCCCGCCAGCATCCATAATCAGATAAAAGCCTGCATCGCGAACTATACCAAAATGATAAACTTCAATGATGGAGCTATCCAAAACTCGAGCAGGTCCTACACTGCAGATCACCAAATCATGCACCTAAACTCATGCAGATGAACGCACTTCGGCGAGGTCAAGACGGGCATGTACCAAGTATGTGAAACTGAAAATAATGTAATGAAATCATAACAGTCTATACAAAACAGGATACATGTATGATAGCCAAACTACAATACACAACACATAAGCAGTCATATCAAGTCAGGGACGCATGCCCTCAAAGTCACTACTCAAATATAACTATGGGTCTCACGCCCATAATATCAACCATGCCCGTGGAATCCTTCCTCACTGCCGGCAGTCCATGATATAATATAACACCAATAAGCATACATGAACACCAAGTCCCACCTGTGTCCTAAAATCTGTAAGGGACAAGCAGGAAAGCGAACCACCAGATCCAGCCTGCATCATAAAACTGATCGTGGCAAGTACGAAAGCCAACTACCAGATCCAGCCTGCGTCAACAACTGACCGGGGCAAGTATCAAAGCTAACTACCAGATCCAGCCTGTCGTCACGAGATATGACCGGGGCAAGTGCGAAAGCTATCTACCGGAGCCTACCGTACCAAACTGTGTAATAGAACTGACGGGGGCAAGTACGAAAGCTATCTACTACCCATCCTACGATACCATCGATCGGGCAAGTACGAAAGCTCTCTACCGCACCATCTCGCTACTAAATCTCATGGAGGGCTAATCCACGGAATAACAATATCCCACACGGTCGCATGCCCTAATCCCACATCGTATAAGCATGACCACGGAGTAATACAAACAACCGAATCTAACCCGCCCCGGTCACATGCCCTAATCCCACATCGTAAGCACGTCCAATGAGTAATACAAATAACTGGGAATCTAACCC